>QPEY01000099.1:242099-278739 GCA_014706445.1 Hydra viridissima | reverse complement strand
GGGGGTGGGGGGGGGGGGGGGTGGGGGGAGGGTGAGGGGGTAAAAAGTTGAGTAGCGCCAATAGTTAGCTATCTTTTTTCAAAAATAAGCAATATATTTTCTGCTATACAAGGTTAGAATACTTTTTTGAAAAGTATTTATTATTAAAGATCAATTTTGACACGAAATACAATAAGTATTTTTAAACCACCATCATTCAAAATTACAGCCATACACTAATAAAAAGTAAATTCAAAAATAATTAATTCAAAGCATGAGCAGCCTTTTTTTATTTTTAAATAAAAAATACAATATTTTACAAAACCATAGAGAAAAAAAAATCCATCGATAAATCAAAAACAAATTAAAGGAGAATTTAGCCCCAAACATACGCATGGATCCTTCACAAATAAAATTATGCTTCATAACTTCAAAACTTTTCTTTTCACATTACAAACGGTCGTATGGTAGCGCTGTTATTGTACGCATGCGCAAATTTTACGGAAAATGGTTACGGCACTTAGCAGCGAAAATAATTTTTCTCTGCAAACCAAGTTAATGCATATTCACCGATATAAATAAAGTTTTTTGTTGCTGTTTTAATTTAAATTAGTTTAACGATAACCCAGTTGTATACTAAAACACTTATAATAAGAGAAAGAACAACTAAACGCTTGTTAACATTTGTAGTTGAAAAAGATGGCTGCTTAACTACAAGTAATTTGTTTACATTTTTTGGACCCTACGTTCTATTTTTTTAATCGTGGAAATCTAACCATATTTCTTGAAAAAGTTTGAGGGGACCTTTTTCTATTTATTTCTTATAGCTGTTCTTAGTATTCAGTTTTTTTAATGGAGAAAAATGACGTTTTTCTGCATTACCTTATTGACCATTATAGCTACATTTTATTTGCCTATAATAGAGACAAATAAAAAAAAAAGGAATTTTATATTATTTAGAAATGTAACATCATGTTGCCAAAAGTGTTTTTTAATATGACAATTTTCTTTTTTTTTCTTTTTTTTTTGTGATTCTGGAATTAACAGCCTACTTTTAGGATTAGTTTTCTGATAGTGAAATTTTCGGATGCTTTTTAACCGCTTTATAGGGCAAGGAATAGATTGATAAATAAGCTTTAAATTGTTGAACCTAGATTCGCCATTCAATCCAAAGACAGCACCCCATTTTTTCAAGATTAGAAAATCGTAATCTTCCAACATGTGTAACTTCGGAGGCACTTAAGTCTTAGGCCATAAAGTGTACGATAAAAATGCATCAGTTCAACAACTTTTTTTTCTAAAGAAAAAATGATAGCAACATGAATCATGTTGTACTTATAATCCCAACTTTATAAGTTAAATCATCATAAATCATCAAAATTATCTTGCTAGGTATTGTTGTAGTTTCAGTATACTATTCAACCTCAATAACTATAAATACAATAAAATTCCATAGCGCCTTGAGAAACTCATTAAAAAGAGAAAGATAAAAAAAAAAACAAATAAAACTTACTAAGTTCATTTAATATTTCTGTTGTCTTTGTATTTCTTGAGTAGAATATGCTATAGCATGCAGAGAATTTATGAAAGTGTAGTTTATGTTTTGTAATGATTTCAACTGCTTTCTTGTGCAGGCCTGTCCCAGAGAATCCTTCATCATAAACAAGCTTTGGCATAGAGTTTTTCTAAAAAAAAAAGTCTCTTTAAAAGATTTATTAGATGATTTTATATAACTTGTTATTATTGTTATTAACAATAATGTTATTAACAATAATGTTATTAACAATAATGTTATTAACAATAATGTTATTAACAATAATGTTATTAACAATAATGTTATTAACAATAATGTTATTAAAAATAATGTTTCAAATTTGGAACAAATTCATTTGTAAAAGAAATGTAACCTAAAAATTTTCCAAATTTTTTACTTTGTAAATTTTAATAATATAAATATTGTGGATTTCAAAAGTGTGTATAATGTTTATGTGATTCTTAATAAAAAAAATGAGCTAAATTAACAGTCATAACAATATGTATTTGTAATTATAACTTATATGTGTCTTAAATATTTTAGAGAGATTTATTTTGTTTTCTTGTTTTCTGAGTTTTTCAACTTTTAACAAGGATATCATTTTAACTACTTGGATCAGGTTACTGTGAAGGCGTTTGACCAAAATAAGGTTTTTACAGTATGCTGTTCTTGAGATAATGATACTGACAGCATAGATTTTACAATATAATTAAGGATCATTATTGAAAATGTTACCATTTTGCATTTATAAATGCTGTAATGGTGATTCTAATCAAATCCCTTTATCAACATGTAAACATTTTTTCAAAAGTTTAGACTCAAACTATGACTAGTTAAGAAGAAATTGCTTAAAAATCCAGTTAAAGTTGCATATTAATTGCTGACTCTGCATGTTTATGAGCACATTAATAGTTTTTTATTTATTTGAGCTGAAACTTTTTTCATTGTACATGTATTTAATCAAATATTACACTGAAAATCAGAGGATTAATAATCTTAGTTTTTAAAGGCCAGTACCACTTTAAAGCAGAATATTATTTCTAAAAAAAAACAGAGCTTAACATTATCATGCTGTCAATGCCACATTTTAAAAAAACGCTTACCTATTCCTTTTTCATTTTCGTTAGGAAATCAAGTTGAGGGAAGTAATTTGACTAAACGTTTTCCCCATTTTCAAGATTACTTAATTAGCAATCTCCATAGCATTATTCACCAGCTGCATTTGTTCATCAAGTTTAAAAATAGAACTTTGAAGGTCTGACAGTTGTTTTAGCTTTGATATAAATTCATGATATTTTTCAGAATAGATGCTCCAATTATTTTTTAATAATCTTTCTGACGCCATTAGAATATCCAATTTCATGGACTTCTTCTACAAGCATGTTGAAATAGTTAAGATAAATCCAAATAGCAATGTGCAGAGTTGGTAAAGAAACCTATATATATAAATGTATGTGTATGAGTTATAATTTATTTTAAACTTTCCATTCTCTTCTTTGTAAAAGATGTATTGTCAGCCACATTTTCATCTCCAAACCAGGTTTCAGCAACTATTTAGAGAATACGAGTTTATAAACAACGCTAGCTCCTTGAGTTGAAGCATTTGTACATAGTTTAGAACTAGCCAAAAGCAGTGCAATATTTTCATCACCTGTAAGCCATCAGCGTAAATTAAAAAAACTGAATGCTCAGTAAAACTTGCTTTGCTATGTTGTATATAGACAAAATTTCAGTATTAAAAAAAAAAATCTGGAAATTCTAAGATCAGATTTTATTTTGTTTTGACATTCGCGCACAGTTAAACTTAAAGGTTTTTTTAAGACATATATATTTTGCTTGTAATAGGAACTATCCCGATTTACATTTTTAAAAGTAGATTTCTATTTGTAAAATTATTTGAGAAAACGTTAGGATTGCCACTGTTGATAAATCATAAATTTTGTTAATGTTTACGTCGATTTCGATATCTATTTCTGGAGCATGCGCATAATACCAGCGTTGTTTCGCTTTAAGTAAACGACCGTGACAAATGTTGCAGTTACAATATTTAGAAGTGGAATCCCAGCTAACAATTTACGTTTAAGAAACGTTGTCATAACGTTCGTTTAGGTTCGTTTATCTTTCGCTGCAAACGTTACATGAATCAACTTTTGTGGACTCCGATTTACAGTTCTTGAACTTTTGATGCGAACGTTCAATTAACAGACAGCGAACGTTGTTTTGACGTTCACTGCAAATGTTATTTTGACAGCTCTTGAACGTTCATATCAAACGTTCAACAAGGAACAGATCAATTTATTAAATTGAACTGTATACAATTTAAAAATATGTTACACAAAATAACACCACTTGCAGAAAAAAAGTTCATATATTATCTGAATATATTACCTGTGTGTGTGTATATATATATATATATATATATATATATATATAACATTAACATTACATAGCTATTCATTTACGAACAAAGAATAACATGTTGTCATTCTTGATGTTATTGTTATTTTATTGACTCATTGCCCTGGGCAAACTTTTCGGTGTATTCTTGTTCTCAGACTCCAATCACTTCTTTATATTAATAAAAATTTAGTTTTTGATTGGTGTTCTTCCTAAAAGACCAAGTCGAATTTGCTTGGTTTGAATTAATTCAGGTTAAAAACCATGTTCATAATCTTCAACATTGTCCTTAAAGTTAATGTCATCTGGAACTTCTAATCTTAAGGAAATGCAAAGATTTTTCCAGTAAAGTGTAAGTAAAAAATATTTTGCAGCAAGTTGTTGGGGTGAACAGAAGTGTTCCACCACTTTTGTGCAATCACCTCCAACAGTTTTTGAGACATCCAATGGCTTGATCCACATCATTACGTACCTGACGGTGATCTTTATTAAAATATATTTCCACTGGTGTAGTTGGCTGATTGATAACAACCCATATCCTGAGTCTGCAAAAAGGAAACCTGAATTTGGATCATATTCTATTGTCTGTTTTAATGCAGAATTAGAAAAGATAAAGACATCATGGTACAATCCAAGATACTTAGCAACAACACCTCTAAACTTTCCATCAGTATCAATGACAATCTGAAAGTTCAAAGCAGGATATCCTTTTCTAAAAAAAAGTTAAAATTCTTCAAAATGTTAAAATGTTTGAAAATCCTGAGAGCAGCTAAAACCTTCTTGGGAAAATTGACATCATGTAAGAACAACTGTTCACCTTGACCGAAACAAAATTGTTTTTTTACATGACTTTTTATCATAAACTATATCTTATATAATAATATTGTTTTAGGATAAGCACTTACGTTAGATAACTTGATGTTTTCAAACTTTAAAGAACTATGATGTGCTATTTAAAATATTAAAACTTCGATTTTTGTAATAAACATCTTGCACTTTGTGAAACTTAAGTATTATCTCTTCATAAATTAGATATTTTTTTTACATTTTATTAACAACATGAAGCGCTTTATAATAACTTAATAATGTGAAGTAAAATACAGCATAAAAAAGCATTAGCACCTAAAAAAATGGAAATAGTAAACAGTTTTTTTAAAAAAATAATAGAACAAAAATGTTTTTTTTGAACCTTGTATGCCTTATATGCAAACATACATAAACAGAATAAATCTGTGAAACAAATGCTTTTTTATGTTTCTCATGTTACCTATGCCTGTGTTAGTAGGCCAAGCGGTGTACACTTTAAACTTTTTGACTAATGACCAAAAGCAATATAATCAAAATGATTAGGTATCAAATAAAAACGATCAGGTATTACATTAAAATGATGAGTTTACCTGCAAACATATGCTGGCTCATCAGCCATAGTAAATCCTTTGATTTGTATCATTGCACCATCTATTACTCCAAGAAGACCTTTAACTCCAAATGATTGAAAATACTTTCTCTTTGTTTCAGCCATCTCCTCTGGGCTATCATACCATCTGACAAGGTGATGATAGTGATGAATAAAATATTTGCAAAACTGGCGAAGTATGCAGCTGCAGCTTGACTGGCTTACAAGAGAGGTGTCACCTAAAATTACATGAAACGAGATGTGAACAAATTATGCATATTGACTATTATACTTTAATTAAACAAAGCAAGTTAGTTATCAGATAGAAAAATGAACTTTGACAAGGTTAAACTCCAAATAACTTGAAAAATACAGAAACCTTACCAAAAGTCTGCAAAAATATAAAATCATAATTAAGAAACAGTTAGAGGGTGCAGTATAAAAGTTAATCTTTTGACGATCTATTATGCTAATTTAAAAAATTAGGGTTTGTTTGATTTTTGCTATACAGTAATGAAGTATCATTAACATATAGAGAAAAAAGAAGTTGTATTTTATTTCTTAACAATTAATAAACTGAAAAAGGAATAAAGTTATTTTTAAGTAAGCAAACATGATAAGTCTAAAAACAGGTTTGGCACTCCAATTTTAAATGTTTTTCCCTAAGATTTCCCTAAGTAAAGAATATTTTCCCCCAAGTTTATCTCTTGAAACTCCCTGAACTTCTCCATAATCTTTCCAGGTTATCCCGAAGATTTTATTTGTACGTATAAAAACATAGTATCTATACTAACATGCTGAAAGTTTTGCAACAACAGTTATATCTTGCAAATTCAATGTTATCTGTCTTGAAAAGTCATTCTTTAAAAAAACATAAATTATGGTGCAAAAATAGAAAAAACATTTTTTCTGTAAACAATATTTTCCAGGTTTTCCATGGGATTTTTGCTACCTCTACATTTGCTAAGTATTCTAGGTTGAATAAAAACCCTGTTTAAAGCACCAACTTTAAGCTGCATTTGTAAAAATCCATTAATAACAAGCATATTTAACAATTAAGAATCAAAAGATTATAGCTGATCTTTTTGGCATTAACTAATAATTCTTACCAATTACTGCTTGAAAACTCGAATAGACATCAAAATGCATGCATGATTTTTTCTGATGTTTATAAAAAAATCATGCATTTAAGGGTTAAGAAAGCTTATAGTAAACTTAACTTTTCTTGCGTAAATTGAGCAGAGCAAGTTTCTAAAAAGTTTTGTGAACCCATTTCAGTTTGGTGAATACCAATAGTTTAGGGATGAACTTACGGAAAAACTTACGAAGGTTTTTTTTAGAGACCGCCGATCCGTTTCTGTTTATCGGTTTGCGGATTGTGCACTGAATTATCTATGCTAAACGGTTCAAATTACTTACGGATTGATTTGATCCGAAAATAATGCATTGGAAAATAATTCGTTAAAATTTTTTCGGATTATTTTTTCGGATTGCAATCCAATTCGATATTTTCGGATCGGATTGCAATTCGAAAATTTTTTTTCGAAATGGAATCCGAACCGATATTATTTTTACGGATTTATACGGATTCAGAATAAGGAATGCTTTTAAAATAAAATTCATTTTTATTTATTTATAATATTCAAATATACAATGAAACGAAATAATTTCCATGCTAAGAAATAAAAAAAGTCAAAATCACACTGAAAGTTAATCATTTTCCAAAATCATTTCCTGGCCACACAAGGTCTTGAATTTTGCTGAGTTGCGTAGCATTTTTTTTTCATGTATACGAACATCTCAACCATTGAGATTGAAAGATTGGTTCTTCTAGAGCTGTATATAATCCCCGCAATTGAGAAAACTCTTTCAGATGTTGATGGTGCAGCAGGTATACAGAGGTTTTTTCTAGCCAGCCTTGACATCATTGGGTAAATATACTGGTTTTGTTTCTATAATTCCAGTACATTAGTACTTGCTGGAACTGGTTTTGCATTTAAATACCCCTCAATTTCAGCTGAAATCGCTTTCTTGGTGCTTGTTTCACCTCCAGGTACCTGCACCAAACACTTTCTTCCTCAGTTGTTCAGTGAAATCAAAGTTGTGATCATCTTCATCATCCAACATTGAAGAGGAAGGAGTGATTTGGCTAGCCAAAATTTCTTTTTTTGACAGTTCTTCCATAGCTTTCTTTACTGCAGTTTTGACTACTTCAAATTTTTCCCCCTCATCCACAAAGCACATGTCCTTGCAGTTTGGATTTAAAAAATGAGCAATAGAGAATTCAATATTCATCAGCTCCCCATCGAATCTTTTGTTTAGATCTTCATTGAATTAGTGAGCAAGCACTAATAACACCTCGGTTTTTGGCTTGACACAGGCCTTACATTTTGTCTTGTTTTCCTCCAACTTGTTGAAGAATTCACGAAATACCGGCAACAGTACCATCTCAACCCAAATGTCATGGAAGAGCAGTACAAGAAGTAATTGATGAAATTCGTGCTGAGTAAGGATCTGCGTATCGTTATCGGTATATCGGTATGAACCGATATTTTGAAACGATAACAATATCAAATGATAACGATATCAAACAATATGAGTTTCTCTATGAAACGATAACTTATCGTTTGAAATGATAACTGACTGGAAATTTATCGGTTGAAACGATAATATCGGTTTTTTTTCCGGTATTATTGTAATACATAAAGATAACGAGACATACCGATAAATAACCAGAATAAAGATATTTTTTACTATAATATAACCTTTTTTTTTTTAAATGCCAAATCTTAGTTTAAATATATTATAAATCTTCAAGTCTAGTGAAGATGTCGTTTTGTCTATCTTTACCGTTTTTACAAGTTAATCCTTCCCAATTATATATGTTAAGTAGATGTCTAACTTCAAAAATATTCCGTAAGAAAAAGTGAAGCAATACTGTTCTCCAAATTGACCGCCAGGTTGAAACTCTCCTTACTCCTGATTTTTTACATTCAATCAATGATATGCATTAGTAAATGCAATATATGTTGTCAGAAAAATCTGAACTAAGTGCTAAATATGTATATTTTCCATGGCCGTGGACAACTTATTTAATCTGGGATGGGANTTCAACACTTTTCAGCTAGACAAGAAAAACTATGCCTATAACGGTTTCTAATATCCAAATGAAAATGAAGTTTTTCCGAACTAGTAAAACAACTGACTCTTATTCAACTTCTATGCCTAATTGCACCCTGTGTAAAATCCACGCTAGAATGACTTTTTGAAGTTGTTTTAACATCTGTGCAATCAAGATTGAGATTTTTTGGCCATCTGAGCAATTGAGATTGACTTTTTATGCATCAGAACATAATATACAACGTAACTAATAAATTGTTATATTTTTGGACTTTTGTTCTTCATGCGGCTTTAACTGTTCTTTTCAGAATAAAAATGACTGCTTTTCAGTTCTAAACTCGAAAATTCCAGACCATTTAGTCCGTATTCATACAGGATGCATCAAGCTTCTAACCACAAATAGTTTTATTGGCACAAGAAATAATTCCTTTTCCTGGTGCGAAACAGTTATGCTATCCACGTCATGGCCGTAAACAACTTATTTAATCTGGGGGGCTAGAAAGAGAAGGGGCGCAAATAACATGTCTCTTAACAATAAAACTCTTCGGAACTCTGTTGTAATGCCTATACTGTATGTATTACACTAACTTTTTTAAATGTGATATCTTGAAGGTCTTTGAGGTAACTTATTACCTAAAAATATTTTTGATAATATGAGGTAAAATTTGGCCTGAAAATTTACGAATTTACGAATGCGTACGTGATTCAGAATTTAAAATTCAGATCAGAAACAAAAACCAAATTTTGGCTACTTTTACAAACTTCAAGTTTTATATAGTATAAGAATTTTATAAAAAATTACAGCAGTAACTAGATTTTTTTTCAAAATTGTCCAAATACAGTTTTTCTACCTTCACTTCTGCTACAAAAATCATTAGCTATATCTATTATGTTAAGTTCATCAGTTTTTTTTTGTGTGTATATTTAACAGCATACACCAGTTTAACCAAGTTTTGATTCTTCTTAGTGTGCTGAAAGCTCTCTAGCTAGTAGCGTTTGTTGCTGGTATCAGAAGAATAAGTTTTATCAACTTCCTGATTTCTGATTATGATTCCTTTTCGACCTCATTTGCTTCTCTGTAATACACAAAAAATTATGTGTTATAATTAGCGTACAAATACGCATTTTAGTGCATATGTTAGTCAATTTGAGATACAGTGAGAGTTTTAATTATACAATAAAAAACAATAATGTTTATAGGAAATCCATTCAAATCTTACCTGACAAAATTAAGGACTTTTTGTAGAGTATCTAATGGTTGAGCTGTGGATTCGTGCATAACTCGTAATTGTGTATGCAGTCTTGAAGCATTCAAATCTGTAGCATAGAAATCAAGAACTTCTTAATTTACTGAACTACCTTCAGATGAAACATTTATAAGTACTGATTCTATCTTTTGAAGCATTAAATATCCTTGTTGTTCAAATCTAGATTGAATACTGCCAATTGTCATTTCTATAGCTTCGAAATATTTCTTGTTGAAAAAGTAAAAACTAGAATTTTCAGATAATACTGATGCAGATGCTCCAATTTCAAAACTCCTATTTTACTTTGCGATGGCGGGGCAAAGCAGGTTTTTCTAGTTGAAGTAATTTTCTTTTGATTTCAATACGGTTCCAAAATAGCTCAAATGAATTTTCATACCGGATAGATTTCAATGTAATTAAAGTTCTTCCAAAAACTTTCTGACATTCACTAGCCGAAAGTGTAACCTTTTGCAAACTTTTTGATAAATTGTCTAGCATGCATAAAATAGTCTTGCCCAGTTCAATTTCAAACAAGAAAGGGAATTTTTCCATTTGTGCTGCAACTTCGCCTATTTGAGCAACGATCTCACTGTCTTTTGTCTCAGATTTAGCTTCTTCCCAAGCAACTTGTAGAGCTTTATAGTTTTCAGATATGGAATAAAAAGATTCTGCTCTTACCGTCCAGTGTGTAGGGCAGAATATACGAGTACCGGGTGTCCCAGGGAGAATATTTTCTTTTATTTTTTTGAAAAGGCATTCACGTTTAGGAGATTTTTTTTTAGCAACTTTATTATTTCATGAGCAGTGTTCAGAGCATTTTTCATGATGCTGATAGCTTTAAGTGTATCTTATACTGCTAAGTTCAATGCGTGACCATAACAATGGGAATATAGTGCTTTGGGTTCGAGGTCAAATATTTTCTTTGCAACTCCAGACTTGCAACCTGTCTTGACGCTGGCACCATCATAACATTGACCGCGACAATTATTAATTGAAAGATTCATCCGCATAAGAATATCTTTGATAGATGCAGTAATACTTTCAGCCGATGTGTTTTCCATACTATAAAGTCCGACAAACACTTCATGCACTTCCAAGTCATTTTCATCTACATATCGCAAGCAAATCACCATTTGATCAGTGTTGGACTGATCTGAGGTTTCATCTACCAAAATAGTAAACCATTTTCCAGAAATGTTGGATGTAAATTTTATAAGTATAGTGAGATCTATTATCTGCAGATTTTAATTTTGGATAGTTTGCAGTATTTTTATTTTTATTATTCATTTAATTGCGAAATGTTTTTTTATAGTTGTTTCGCAGTTAAAGAAATTAGTTATAGATATTTAAATAATGAAGGTTATATAAATGTTTTTAAATTGCTTATAAAAATATTATCAGAGGCGCAACAAATCAAAAAGTGTGTGTGTGTGTGTGTGGGGGGGGGGGGGCTAATTGTAAAAGCGTAAAATGGAACGTGAAAGCATTTTATGTGGAGAGCAGTTCAAGATGTCTACAGGTGGAAATCTTCTCTCTGTTACAGTTGGAGTGAATGAAATTAAGTTGAAAAGAAAGAAAATCATGTCTCATTCCAAACTATTATGGAGCTATCAAATGTATTAGAACTTTCTAAAAATAAAACCAAAAAAATATGTTCTACTTTATGCAGGAATCTAACAAGTGCTGTAAAATCGAGTATTAATGTTAAAATGACTGAATTGCAGGAAACTCTGAATATCTTTAGAAGGTGGTCCAAACTTCTTAAAAGTTATTGTTAATGTTTTCGATCCAAAAAATCATTATTCTTCCTCTGAAATATATGAAGATTCTGGAGTGAAGTGATGCTATATTCTTGCCATTATGGAGATGGTCTCAGAGGATAATGGCCAAAACAATCTCCAAAAATTATTGGCACCTCTTCAACTTGAAGAAGTGAACTTCAGCATGGGATTTGATCTAAAGTGTGCAAACAGTGTTTTCGGACTTTCAAGTCACTCTGGCAAAAAAGCCTGTCTGGATTGTGAAGAAGAATGCTCTCTTGAAATAGGGAAACTAAGAACATTCTGCTTCATAGACTTAATTATGATCTATATGTATATGGTGGAGTAAAAAGATTGAAAACGCAGGAATATAAAAATGTAATGAATCTTTGTTTAATTTACTTAAAAGAAGATCAAGAAACTTTTCTTGAACACATTGTTCCTCCACCTGAGCTTCACATTATGATGGGAGTTGTGGATAAACTTTGTACTTTGCTTTTATATGTTCGGCCAGCTTTTCAAAGCTTGTTGAAAACCCATTGCATAATAACAAGAGGGTACCATGGTGTAGTTTTAGATGGAAGCAATGCTAATACATTTATGTCCCTGTTAGATATTTTGGAGAGGGATGTTACCTTAACTGCAACAATCAATATTTTACCAATAATTAATTGTTTGCGTAAGTTTTCATTAGTGAAATTAGCTGTGTTTGGTTTGGAAATGGGTACAGATATTTCTATTAAAATTGAAGATTTCAAAAGTTAATTTTCTAGTCTTCAACTATATACAAAAGATGTATTTAGCTATGACTTGACAGTTTCATGGAAAATACATATTTTCGTGCGTCACATTCTCCCCTTTGTATAACAAAATAATATTAGCTTAGGTAACAGAACAAGGTGGTGAATCTGTTCATCACAAATTTAAAAAAACTTGGATGAACTATAAAAGAAACATTGGACACAAAAGTTATGGAGAAAAGCTAAAATCTGCTATAGTAAATTTTAATTTAAATAAACATTAACGTTAATATTATTTGTGATACAAATGTATTTACAGTAGCGTGCAAAAAACTAGAAACACCTACTTTTTTTCAGTTTTTAAAGCATAACTTTTCACAAACTTTCTCAAATAACCTGAAATTTTTACCGAATGTGCTCTATATTATAACAATTCAAAATCCATTTCACAAAATTTTTAAAACTCACCGGTCAATGAATTTTTATTGTTTTTTTGAAAAAGCTTCCGTGCAAAAGTTTAGAAACAGCTGAGTTTGGATTATTATTTATTTCTATAAAGCTTAAATATTTACTAAAACTTTTAAAATTTACAATTTTTTAATAAAATAGTTTTAATAAAAAAGTTAGTATTTGGTGGCATACCCATTTGCCTTTAAAACAGCATCACAGCAACGAGGCATTGAATCAACTAAATTAATGAGAGCATCCTGAGGAATATTATACCAACATTCTTTAATCAAACCAAATAAATTGTCTTTGTTGGTTGGTTTTCTACCAACTAATTGCCTGTCAATTTACTCCCAAAGATGCTCAATGGGATTGAGATCTGGGCTCTGTGAAGGCCATTCAAGAACGTTCACTTTTTGATTGAAAATATTCCTTAACAGATCTGGCACAATGCTTTGGGTCATTATCTTGTTGAAAGATCCGATTGCGATTCATTTTGTCCATTGGATGGGGCAGCATAATATTCTTCATGATGTCTAAATAAACTCTCAGGTCCATAATACCTTCTATGCAATGAATGGGACCCAAGTTGTCATGACTAAAACACCCCCAAACCATAACATTTCCTCCTACATGTTTAACAGTAGGTAACTGATTTTTGGATTGAATCTGTCTGATATTGGACGTCTGACATATCTAATTCCGTCACTACTGAATAGCATAAACTTTGATTCATTGGAGAAAAGGACTTTTGACCAATCATTAACTGTCCAACTGAGATGATCTCTCGCAAATTTTATTCAGGTTCTTAAATTTCTCGCAGATATAAGAGGTTTCTTAACTGGACGGCGACCATACAGATTATTTTGTCGTAATCGACGTTTAGTTGTATCAACGCTACAGCTTGTGCCATGAAACTGATGCATAATTGAATTAAGTTCGACAGCAGTCATGCGAGGATTATTCTTGCAAAACCTTACTAATAATCTATCAGCCTTTTCAGTTGTAACTTTAGGTCTTCCAGAGCGAGGCTTGCTTTCAATAGTTTTGCGCTAACGAAACCTTTTCAAAATGTGACATATTCCTGGTTTAGAAACATTGTAAAGTTCAGAAATCCTTATGTAAGTCATTTTTTCCCCACAGATTTTATAATTAATTTTTTTATTTCATCTGAAACTTCCTTAGCCTTTCCCATGCTTTTAAAGTATCACTACGTAATTGAATTATAAAACTTCACAAATAATTTCTCAATTAGTTAAACTTCATTGCTTTTGAAATATCTCAAGTTAATTCAAATATTAAATTTCAGAAAAAATTTAACCTTTTATGATGCTTTTGTTTACAAAAACCTGATATAATTACGGGTTATTATACTATTTCTTAACTTTTGCACGAAAGCTTTTTCAAAAAACAATAAAAACTAATTGACCGGTGAGTTTTAAAAATTTTGTGAAATGGATTTTGAATTGTTATAATATAGAGCACATTCGGTAAAAGTTTCAGGTTATTTTAGAAAGTTTGTGAAAAGTTATGCGTTAAAAACTGAAAAAAAGTAGGTGTTTCTAAGCTTTTGCACGCTACTGTATATTATGGTTTTTTTGTAAATGAAACAAATAAATATAAATGGGTTATTTTGACAACCATAATGGCTGACTTTATTAAACAATGAGTTTTAATTTTGAAAATATACATATTTAGCACATAGTTCAGATTTTTCTGACAACATGTATTGTGTTTACTAATGCATATGATGGATAAAAAAATCAGGAGTGGGGAGTTTTCAACCTGGCGGTCAATTTAGAGAACAATGTAGTAACAATATGCTTTTTTTAAGTTGAAAAATTATACGATATTATCGGTTTATAACGATATTTTATCGCTATGTTATCGTTTGCATTTTCAAAGACCGTTATTGTATCGTTACAGGTATCGGTATTTTTTCAAAACCCAGTTATCATAACGTTATAGTATCGTTTCAAAATAATAACGATAGGCAGATCCTTAATGCAGAGTCAGTTTCCAGCAATTCAGAAAATGAATAAGACTGCACGATTAGCAGCTGACTTTAAGAATAAATGTTTTTAAAATGAAGCCTTTGCTCTTTGAATCACTTTTTTTTTTTATCTGCAAAGTGTTTGAAAGTAATAACGTCAAGTTAGTTACATGTTAGTGATTCTATAATGATTCTAAAAAAACTAAAAAAAATTTTTAACTTTATTATGAAGGATTTGGAGGGATTGACGGCTATACATCTTGTGCCTGAAGACTTAAATTTACAGATCTAGTTGTTATGTGTATTTTTACTCATGTCTCACAACCAGTCCTAAACAGTACTATCCAACTAAATATGTTTTTTTTTTTCAGATCAAGATTATAGCATTCTGCTCAGCAAAATACATATATTTTTACGGCCACTTAGTAAAGTAAATAAGTTAATGGTATTTTTCTGCCCCTGAACCAAAAACGTCGAAAACTAAGAATTTCATGGTTTGGTTTAGGGAATGTCATTGGGTTCCGACAGCTAAGGAACAGGAACCGATAAAATAACGGGTACCCGTTCGGGTATTGAAATTATTTTTTTTACCGGAAAACTCGAACCCGTTCGGTTTTTTACCTTATCACAGTTCGGGTCCCGAAACGTAGTAAAAGTTTTTTAAAAATTGCGAAAACAGCTAAAAGTCACTAAATTTTTGCTAAGAGTTATTGCTTACGCTAACTTTAGCATCTTTGGGAGAGTCTGTGAAATGTATAATGTAAAGATTTAGAAATGTACTAAATTAATCTTATTTAAGCTGGGAGTTAATTAATGAAGTATTTAATTAAAGTCCGTAGTTATTTAAACAACATGAGTAAATGAAAGTAGTTAAATGATATGAAAATATATGCAGTTTTGGTACCAAAATTTAACTTTTTAAACACACTTGTTGCCTTAGTCATCATAAAAACAAAACACTTGCAAGTATACCTTGGAATTTTTACCTAACACTAATTTAAAAAAAAATACTCAAAGTTTGGAGATGTATTGATTCGGACAATGTTTTTATGAGTTTCATAGCAAGAAATAAATTGGAAGAATTCTGAACCAAGTTTTAAAATATCGTTTTTGACAAATTCTTTGTATTTTTCAATGTCATGCATGTCCATAATGTTAATTGTGTCAACAGGGGCTTCCTTGATGTTATCATTCGGGTCCTCATTTGGAATTGATGAGGAGCTTTTGGTTTCTGAGCAGACTTTGAGCAACATATTTCTCTCAAACTGAGAGTAGTTGGTCTTGATGAATAGCAGTTTCTCAACTTTCAGAGGATCCATACGGTTTCTTCCCTTCGTGACTGTCAGGCTGGCAGCGCTGAACAAGCGCTCTGAGAATGCTGAACATTCTGGAATGCTCAGGATTGCAATGGCAGCCTGGGAAAGAATTGGATAGATATTCCGTTTTGTCACCCAGAACTGCTTTGGTTTTCCCATCCAAGCTGAAACTGCCTTAACATCGTTTTCATAGGTAAAAAGTTCTCCTCTCCATCCAGTCGCGCTTTTCTTCTGTTTCTTATGCTGGATAAAGCTCAAAGAGAAGCTTTCATATTGTGAGTGCCGAAGGCTGTCGTTGAGGAGGAATGGTTCAATCTCGGAGTCTTCTTCCCCATTATTGCCAAACAAACTTGACAAGAACTCTTTGACAGCTTCTTCAGGATCATTGGCTGCATTCTGGTGACTAAATTTTGTTTCTTTGAGCCTAGCTTTCAAGAACTTGATGTATTGTTCTGTAAAATATAAAAGAGAACTTAAAAAAGTTAGACTTTCATGGGCAAAAAGATTGATTTTGAGGGCAGATAGTCAGGCTTTTTCTTACTTTTACCAATTTGTTCTGAGTTTGTGCCCAATATTTACATCTACTTGCATTTTTGGAATTATTCTTAACTATTTCCACTCATTTCTTTTAATAATTCGCAACTGTATTACTTTAGATCATTAGTAGCACTTATTTATATTAGCAACTTTAGATGTAACTTTTGACAATTGGCACATCTAATGATGGATTAGGAACTTGCACAAGAGTAGACTACAGCCAGTTTTATTGCAACTTTTTACTAATAATATTTTAAAATGATTTTTCACTCACATTTGTAACAAGGGTCCAAGTAGTGGGCTACTAGGTAGACAACTTGTCTGGAATTCTTTGCAACTCTAAACAATGCTAGAAGGCAAGAAGCAACCTGTGAAAAGTTACACGCACTAGACAAAGAAATTGAACTAACTGGCAATTTGTTACTTTATTTTTTGGCTCCGCATTCATGTAGAGACAGTTCATCTGGATCTAAAGATAGTGTTGGATTTTCTTTTTCAAGTAAACTTTCTTCTTCCTTTTTAATATCAAAATCGTCTAGACTTTGTGATCACAAAGTACTTTACTAGCTAGAAAACATTTTCGAAATGTTTTTCTCTTTTACACACGTCCGATTTTAAATTCAAAATTTTAAAATCACAACCTTTCTAATATCATTTCTAGAAACTGAAAAGGAAACAACTTGACAAGCAATGATACTTTACAATCCCTATTAGTGGTTTTGGCTTACCTTGGAAATTTTCTAACAACCAGAGTCGAGCATTTCAAATAAAGTGTGAGATAAAGTAATTTTGCCTATCAGATGGTGTGAATAGCATAAGGAAATATATTAAATTTTGTTTAACTGCCAAAGGCCAAGGGAAAATGTAATGATTGCGATTATTACGGTTGTATTCCACTTTGGTAATTTTTTAGACACATCAATTATTTTTGAACAAAATGGACCTTTTTCACAGAATACCCGACTACACCGTTCGGGTAATCGAGTTCGTTTCGGATAATTGGTTTCGGGAACCGATAGGATCTATAACTTTCGGGAGCCGATTAATTAAATTACCCGAAAGATTGTGTCAGGTCGGGAAGGAAAAATTTCGTCTACCCGATTTTATCGGCGTTATCGGGTAATACCCGCTCGGGTAATCGGAGTGCGATAAAATTATTTTTAGCATTTATCGATGTCCGAACCCGTTCGGATCGGGACTCGTTCGGTTCCTATCGGGACCCGAACATTCCCTGGTTTGGTTTGCATTTTGTTACCTTCCTTTATAAGCAATTTTCGTGCATAAGTTTCGTTATTAGCGTTAATTAACTAACTTAATAAAGTTATAACAAATTGATTGAATGACATATATGGACTTAAGATATTTAATTTGTAAATTTTTCCATGTTTGAGATACATTTCTATTGTTAATTTGCATCAGCTTGAATTTTTTTAATATTGAAAAATATTAGCATTTGCTACAGATAGACTGAAAAGAAATTGTTTTAATCCAACATATCAAAACCTAATGATCATTTTATTTCTTCAAATGCCGTTTTCTCAGAACAGCAAAAGAGGACTCTAGATAGTTTTGTTTTGCCGTGACGATAAGTAATGATAAGTTGCTAGCGCAATTTAATAAGATCGAAACAATTTTAATTGAAAACTCTGGGAAATACATGTTAGAGACAAAAGAATCAAAAAAACTCGTAAATAAAAGTTGAAAAGCAAAGTAAAATATTAACATTAACATTTAAGTTTTCAGGAAGGTAAACTTTAACATAATGTGTCTCTTAATATTTTATATTTTAATTCATATTATTAAGATTTATATTTAGCTTTAGTTTATTCAGATGACATCCACAAACTTGAATCCAGAAACAAACTTGGTGGTCGCAATCCATGCTTGAGTGTCTGTAGTATAAATCAATTCACAAATATCTTTATCTATACTTCCGAAGGTTTAAAAAAACATTTCAACATCTATATTCCTTATTAAATTTTCATAAGTTATTTGAACACACTTGATTTTTCTAACTTTAAAAACTTAAAAAAAAAATTCCCAGAATTCAATTTACCAAATGTTGGAATGACAGGGAAATTCACTTTAAGAAAGATTACATTTAGAAAAGTTTTTGTTAAAAATAAAATTTTATATTTCTCTGCACATTGATAATAATTGTTGCCGTATGAACATTCAAATCAGCATTTTAAACCTTCGTACGTCATCGTATGAACCCCGCGAAATAAAAATACGTAACACGGGTTTCAACGAAAATAACTTATTACATTAATTAACTCACATAACTTAAAAATGGTGCCGATTTAGCATAACATGCAAAATTTGTTTATCAGTGGAAAGACAGGTATTACAAATTCTAACTATTTAAATGATAACTTGCTTTATTACCGATTTATTACGTAAGATTAAGAGCGGTAATTGTTCTCAACTTCAATATAAATTTAATCCTTTATAATTTTTCAATAGTATACTTATTACTTTTTCTTATTTCTATGGCAACTATTTAAAACCGACTGTGATTAAATATTTGGCTTGAAGCATAAAATTATTTAGTATTTACGAAAAAATAAAACCTCCCTTCAGTATTCCATAAAGTTTTAATACAAACTTATAAATTCTTTGAGTTGCGCTTTGATTAAAAATTTGTAAACATTTTACTCTACGTTAAAGCACGTGAGAATTTGCTCACTCAATGAAACTTTTGTTCGAGAACAATCTGGCTAGATGCTGAATTTAATTTATCTACAACAACTATAGCTCCTTTATCTGATACAGGTTGACTTTTAATTATCACCATAATAGCAAACTTCAGTGTCAGAATCGAATTCTTAAAAACATTCTAGAATAAAATGATAAAAAAACTTTATACAACTTAATAAAATTCTTTTTGATTTTGAGTTAAAAAAGTATTTGATTGAATTCTAGCATATAAATTCATAGTTTGTTTTCAAAATCGAATTATAATTAAAATAAGTCTGATGTAGAAATATACAACCGACTGGCATCTGAATTGATAGGCGCCAGGATAGCAACATTTTTGTTCGAAATCTATTTTAAACTCAAGCACCGCGCCGTTGATATTAAGTAAGTTATTGTTACGTTAACTCTGCTTAGTTTTTATTCTGAAGGTTTTCATTGTATTGTCTGTCCTAATTTACAAAAATGACGTTAAAATGGATTGCAAAAAAGTCGAAAGTGAAAGTGGAAAATTTTTTTTTATGTTGTCTGTGAGTTTAGCTTTCAAGAGCCGAATGGTCATAAAACTAAATTATCGCAGCAAATTAATTTAGCATCGAATACTTCTGAAGTCAAATTTTTTTTGTTTAATTTCTTTTTTTTTTTTATGAGTACCACAAACTGTCAGTGTTGCCTACATTTTTGACATGTAAAATGTAAAAAACGTGAATGTAAAATGCCAAAATAATATCATTTTTCAAATTTTGGCTCCTTCGAAACGATTTCGTCACTTTATTTTGAAGAAACTTCATCAAACACTAGACTAGAATTTTTTACTTCTAAAGAAACAATGCTATTTAAACGTATTTGTGCCAGTTTATTGCTTATTTCAAAATTGAATCAATAATTTAATCTTAGAATTGGAAGTAAAAAGATGTTTTTCATCATCCTTAAAAATAATGAGGAGTAAGAATTAATTTCAATTTTTTTTCCAAAGTAAACGTTATTGCAATAATTTTAAATTTTCAGTATCAAAATGCCAAAATAATGCCATAAAATGCCGCTGCGTCAAAAAGTGACAACTTTCCAAAACTTAGCATTCTATGAAACCATATGGCAACGCTGCGTACTGTAACTGAATAAAAATAGAATAGAATAAGACATCTGAACAATTTATTTTTCCTAGAAAGAAATTTAATTTCTTGTTGTAGAAAATAGGCCTTAACATCATAAAAGTTTATCCTGTAAATGGTTGAACCCTGTAAATGGTTGAACCGTGTAAAAATTATACTTCTCTTTCTATCTATTTTAATTTCTAAAGTGGCGCGTGACACGAAAAATGTGATTTTCAAAAATTATTCCTCCCCCATTTCTAGAAATTTAATCAGAAAAAATTAGTTTTTGCTTTTTACATTTGTTTTAAGATTTAGACAAAAAACATGCGGAACGTTTCTGTAGTGAGATGTCGAATTTAGACTAAATTACACCGATTTGATTGAAAGATAAATTTGTTAACATAAATGACATTTTCACGAACTGTGTGCACGAAAGATGGATGTCATCATGCATATTGACGAAATAGATTCATCACAAGCTTTAAAAAGATAAATATTTAAAAATTTAAACAGCGTCAAAAAATGGCTTTTCCAAACCATATTTTTTGATGATGAATAATAATGTCATAAAAAAGATGCAAAATGACAAATAACTGATGCCAAATATTTATCTCTAAATATAAAAAAGATACTTATAATAAATTTCTTTCAGATTTACTTTTGATTCAACTTATTATAAAATCATAATCTAGTAAAAGTAAAGCAAGAGTCACAACATCTGACTTTGTCACGTGCATTTGATTTTAAAGTTATACAATTTTTCTAGTGAATGAGAACCCTAACCCTATGTAACTTTCTCCCTAACCCTAAATAACCTTAACCCTCACCTTTAACTCCAACAACGGATTAAGAATGCTAATTATAAACTTAATTCAGCTTTTTCTGTTTTTATCACAAGTTCTTTTATCTTTTGATAAGATAAACCTTTTTGAGTTTCGTTTTCGAACGAAACTAAATTATCAATAAATCCACATATTGTATAAATTTTTATTTAAACCGCTCAAAAAAATGTCAACAGATGAAAAAAATGGCCGAGAAAAGCTATTTTATTCAACTCAATTGAAATTGTTTAGGTGTATAAGCGCAGTTGTTAGCATATATTTAAAAAAATGCTAAATGTTGTACAAACAATACATACTCTTAACAAACTATTATTTACTTCAATTTTCATATCTTTTATTTAGGCAACATGTAAAAGTATTTTTTTTAATCAAAATCCAGACAAACGCACATATATACATGAAATTTAGTATGAAAGTTCTTTCGCATCAATCGTTGAGCCACCTAAACTGCGAATAATAAACGAACTTTTATTACTTACCAAAGTTTCTTTCTTTATTTTACACCTCCTAGTAACTTCCATTTTTACTTATACCAATGCTTTCATCCAATCGCACGATAAATCTTAGATAGTGGATTATAAAACAATAGCAGCAGTGGAGTTAAACTAAAACTATAAATTATTTAAAACGCAGTATAAGGATAACTTTCATTAGTTAGAATGCGATAAGTTAATAGCAAACATTGCAAACATTTAAAAAGCATTTATTGTCAAATATATTTTAAATCAAATTTAATTGTATATGAGTGTGTTTTTGTTTGTCTGTGTACCTACTTGTGTATGTATGTATGTGTGCATACGTGCGTGCGTGCGTACGTTCGTGCGTGCGTGAGTGCGTGCGTATTTATATGTGTGCATGTGGTGTGCGTATATCTATCAAGGTAATTTGGCTTTACTATTTATATATTATGAATGAGTTAGTGTATGCCAAATAATCATCACTTTCATTTTCCACCTAAAAATTTAATTTTACAAAAAACTCAAAGAATCAAAGTTTAATTAAAATACTATTGATGTTGGAATCGCTGTTTTTTTACAAATGATGAGTTGTGCTATCATCTTGTCATCTTGGTTTGTTTTACTGCTTCAAGGTATAACTTATTTAACTTAGCAAGTTTCTATTGGTTTTACTCTTATTATCCTTATAAGAAAAGTTAGCCATTTTATTTCAAAATTGAGAAAAAAAAAAAAAAAGCAGAAAGTAAAATTTGATCACTTTATTTTCTAATGCTAGAAAGACCTAATAACGCTAGCCGAATAATACTGGTACCCTTTGTACTACTGATATGTCACAATAACACTTTTTTCAAATATAAATAGTTTTCAGTCTTCGCATTTGTTTTGTAACAATTTGAAATCAATAGATTGACCGATTTTTCAATAGAGTTTTTATTGACTAATTTGTGTCAGTGCTCTATCAGCTTCAGTAGTATATATTGATGAATTTGATAATATTTAAATGAGTTGTGTTCAAATGGTGGGTCATTTTTTACCAACCATCATTTTTGCACAGTATCATATAAATGCTTAAATCTCGTCCATGTGTACTTATTTTGCAATTTTGCTCGTTAGTTTTTTTTCGACCATTATTATCGACCATCGTTTTTGACCATTAAACCCATAAATTAATTTTTTCGAACCATCATTTTTTTGCACATAAGTTTTTTGAACATCAACAAGATTAGCTGCCCATATATCTTCTATGCTATGAACAGTAACTTTTATTTTTGCATACTTTCTTGTCACTTGTTAATGTTATTCATCAGCCGATTGAGACATGTTGCTAGGAACTAGATCTGAAGGATTAACGGAGTGAAGCTCTAACAATGTTTGTATTATTTACTTTTTTTGCTTTTTCTAAGATGTAGTCAATCCCATTCCAAACTTCATATTTGTTCCAATAATCTTTTAAATAATAGACTTCTCTAATTTCTCTCTAAACGATGGAGCAATAGTACTAGCTATTTCTTCAAACATTTTTTTATCACAAACGTTATTGCGAGTTGATGTGCCTTTATCAAGTAGATCGCATATATCATGATGATATGCAGCAGCATTAGCAACTCTATTTAAAGGTTTACTCCATTCTTTTGGTGTAAGATCCTGATTTAATATTTCATCTAGCTTTGTATTAGGTCCAGTAAAACTTTGATAATAGAGTTTGATATTGATTCACCTTCAGACTTTGAGTCATTGATGGTAGTGTGAGGGCAGTATTTTTATTGAAATATTTATGTTTCTCATGGTGAGGATTACAGGTGGGCTCTTGGGTTAAATTTAAGGTATGTGGAGGTTGAGGCTGAGGGTCTGTCATCTTCTTTCATCTACTTAAAAACACTCAAAAATATCACCCAAGTGTGAAACATCTCACTTATTCATAATTTTATATGGTTGTCTCCAAAAGTTTTAGATTACAGTTTCTTATACACATTTTGTGCAAGTTTGTAATCTTTATCACTAATGTGTTCCCCAGTTAGGTTTAAGAGAATGCTTCTTTTGGAAGTAGGTCAGTACAATTTAATTTAACAATGGTTGTCATATATTCGTATGCACCTTTTTGTAAAAGTACGTCTAACTTGTGTCCTTTGAAAAGCATTTTCAAAAACTTTTATGATGCATCTTCATCATCAGTTGTTGCAGAATAAGTAACAGGCTCGCTAGAGTATACAGAATCATCAAAACACTTTACATAATGACAAAAGCATGGCACTTTTGATTATGGTATGTTATAACTTTTTTCCAAATTTGGTTGACATGTATATGTTGGTTTTGTAAAAGGCTCAAAGTCAGCATATGTATTAAAAGGAACTCTAGCCATCTTATAACTGTTTTTAAAATTGATATTGTGCTTTTTTATGGCATTTCTTTTCTTATAGGTTTATTCTTATCAAAATACTCTTTGCGCTTAATAAGCGAATCTTCTGAAATTTAAGACTTTAAACATCTAAAACAAAAAAGTCTCTCACCATGTCTAGCTGATAGGGGAGATGGGGGCACCTTGATCCTTTTTATGGTTTATGGTTGATTACTTGAAAACCCTTGCAGACAATATTACTATATTCAATATTTTTAAAAGAATATTTATTTCTTTATTCAAATCAACAAGCTAATTTTGGTCTAAATAATATTTAGTAAGCCAGAACTCAACTTCATAACATCACCTACAAAGGATCTGCACTATGGGGCACTTAGATCTTATAAACAGTTTTTTACAAAATCAATAAAAAGTTGGCAATAAAGCATAATTAAAAACAGTCCTTCAAATTTCTGCCAAGAGATTCATATTTAAAGTTTTGTGAACAAGTTTTTTATCAGAAATTTTGAGAAATGTTTGCAAAAACTGAAAAATCAGAATCGAAAATCAAATGTCAGCATTAATTAACTAAACATGAAGAAAAACAACGTAAAGCTAAATGAACGAGAAATAGTGACTTAACTTTAGCAGCTATTTACAAATGCAGACGCTCAGAATAAATTGACCAAGCGTCTGCTACACACGGGTATCGAACCCCGACACCAAGCGTGCACCACTGCTCAATAGCCCGATCTTTTTCTTCTGTGAGAACAGGATGGAAAACATAGGACAAAAAATTACTCTTGTTCGCTATCATCTTATTTAAATGTTTGACCTTACGTATTGACAGCTTCAAATCCAGCGGGAGCTAATACATATTTATGTCTATCAAAAAATCAACAAAATTAAATCGAGTATTATTACTATATCTTGATAAAATGATTTACTTTTTTATTTTTTATTATTAATTTTATTTGTCTAGCAAATGGAAATATTTTTTCCTTGTGCAATGAATGCATTTCAACAGTTATTCTAATATAGTTAAATGCAACAAGTTATACATATATCATAATTTAAGTATGGGGCACCTTCATCCTCAGATCAACCAGTCCCGTGTAAGAGAGATCAAGGAACCCCTATAGGTATACATTATGCAATAATGGCTGTATCTTGTTGATAAATAACATTAAACGGCGAGATCATACCATAAAATAAACATCAATAAAGTACCTAGTGACTGCAGTTGATATTTTACAAATATTTAACATAGTAATAAAAGTATATGAATAATTCTAATGTTTATCAAATTTTCTATTTATCGCGAAAACAAATTTTTTATTTCTTATAATTCGTAAATCAATTTTTTGACAAAACAACAACGAAAATAAATAGCCGTAAGTATATGCTGATAGTAACTTCTGACGTCACGCAGATATAGTTATAAATAGATGATATAGCGCTAAAAGATCAAGCTGCCCTACAGATCAAAGAGCCCCCAACTCCCCTACTTGTGGTGTTATCAATCTAATCGTTGTAATATCACTAATTTTAGAGCAATCATTTGTTTTCTCTTTGAAACAAGATCAACTTTTATTTTAGCATTACAATTACCACTTATTAAAAAAGGATCTACCGCTTTTTCATAAACAATTGATTTACTTCTACATTTGTTGTTTTTTTTTTCGAACCTTTTGATATATTTAACCTCCGCAAGATAATTAATGCCAGTCATATTTAGTTAGTTAACATGAGTCGCTAGATCAATATCAACTCGTTGAGGATTAGGGGAGAACGTTAATAAATGGGACACTTTTAGTAAAATGCTTTTTAAAAGTACATAAAATTGTTTAATATATATTCATTCAAAAATGTTTCACAACCATCGATTCTTGATCAATAATATTGTAAAACAATAATATGGATTTGCATTTGGCCATTTCTAAAAATGCAGTTTTATTGGAGCAGGACGTTTATCCCATTCATTGGGTATGACTCATTGAATGGTACAAAAAAAAATTGAATGGAACAAAGATAAAAGAATTAAAAATGAGCAGTGTTCAGCGCAACAATTTTTAAAATTGGTTTATCAGTTGTAAATATAGCTAAATTTGATTATGTAGACACATACATAGGGATCGCACAAAAAATTCTTTTAACATTAAAAAGCAAAATTTCTCTTATTAAATTTCAATTAAAGTAGAACTTTCTCATTTTAGAATATTATGTTTAGTAATTTTTATTTAAATAAAATAGTGTAGTGTAAAAACGTGTATATAATACCCATTACCCATGGGGGTAAAAGTAAGGGACTGTAGCATTCCCCTGCTGAACTGTAAATAATACGTTATCAAATTTCTAATTAACATAAAACTCAACGTAATACATTTAACAATTTAAATTTCATGTATGTTCCATAATTAAAAAAGCAAAAATATTCAGCAACTGTGGCTTCTCATTAAATTCATGAAGTAAAAATCAAATAAAAGAGGAAGTGTATTAACAGCCAACATCACATAGTTTGCACTCATAATAACGCTTCTTGCTGTTATTATTATAATTACTACAAATCCACATTTGACAAGTGAAACACTGAATCCAGCATTCCAGCAACAAAATTTTTTCCAGTTTAATTGACATATTTTGCAAGTGTTTTTTTGTCTTTGATAGGTGGAAAATTTTTTACAGATAATGATACAATTGAAAAGTTTGCAACAGAGTTGTCTGATATCTTAACCTTTTTATATTTAATTTTTCTCTGCTGTTTTTCTTCACTCTTTATACCAATATCAACATTTTTGTGCTCGATTACTGCTTTTTCTAGAGTATTAGTTAATATAGCACTCTTACCCGACTCTCTTGCTCTCCTAGAAGATTTTCTGAGTGGTGCTTTGGGGTAGGGGCAAATCATATGCGGACTAATTACTTTGACCAAGGCTTCTGAAGAATCACTTTACTGTTTTTTTTTTCATATACCTGTCGATTACTATCTGGTTGATGAGTTGCAAACTCATTGTTTGGTAGAGGTCTGTCACCCACTAGATGACATAAATTCACTTTCCCTAAATAATTGTCCATTAAGTGAATAGATCACACATTTTTCAATTCCACTGCAAACATTTTTATTGTTTAGAGATAAATTATATGCCGTGCGTGCTGGCTGAGGTAAATTATATATGTTAATAATTCTCGCTGGATTGGAAGCCAACCAATCATTTTGAGCCACCCTAAAAAAAGATTTAAATGGCCCAAACACTGAAACATCTAAAGGCTGCAATCTATTACAGTAGTGTGGTAGAAATGTTAATAAAATCAAAGATTTTTTTTTCATATCTTATTGTTGCAAAAGAAGTGTGGCTTTCATGATTGTCTTTTTGTAAGAGCACAGGACTATCTAAAGATGATTTAGTATGAGAAACAAAGTGCTTTATTACAACTAAAAGTTTACACCAGTCATCCAACCACTTCTGTTGCACAAACCTAAGCTGCCTGTTGGCGCTCCATTTACCATAAAATTCTAATAGTTTTTTCTTGGAAATATAAATACAGGTGGAACTGTATTACCCAAAGCATTTTAAAAAGCTACCATAGTTACCAATTATCATCTTTCAGCTGAAACAGCTTCACAAACTTGTTTTGTTCCATGAGTTATTATAATCTTTGGAGGCTCTGTAACTGTTAATAATCCTGTCTCATCTGCATTAAAATGCGTTCAGGTTTAAACTTATATTTTACTTAAACTTCTGATAAATTATCAAAAGACTAACATTTTCTGGTTTTCTTAGTGATAGTGTTCGATGCCGTTTTAAAACACTGTCTATCCATTGCTTTCCTGCCCTTATATTCAGATGCCATGATTCAGGAAAATTTTTAAAATGCAATTCAACGCCGTAATTGTAAGCCAACTGTCTAGTTTGTACTTTTGTTAGACCATAGCACATATTGGAAGAAATACTTAAACATTCTGCAATATTACTTTCTTTAGAAGCAAGAAAAACTTTTCTATTTCCAATATTAGCAATATATTTGAACTTTTCTGGCAGCTTTTGGCATTTTGCAATTTTCACAGCTCTTCCTAGTGTAGAGTTTGATATACTATAATTGTTAGCTGCTTCTCAAATGATCATACCTTTGAGAACACTTTTGACACCATTTTCAACATCTGAAGAACTTTTCCTTACTAACTTTGAGTTCGGTTTCATCTAAAATAAAATCCTTTGCAACTGGATATATCATATCAAAAACATAGTCAGGACACAATTTATGAGTTAGTAGATAAAAGATGTCAACCACAACTATAAAAACGCAAGTAGAATCACAAAACTACAAAATGCAAGTAAATCGCTCAAATACATACACTTATACAACTTTATAATATAGATACACAATTTGAAATATATAATTTCAATAACATGTATATCATATACACAAATTCGAATGGAAGTAGAAAGGGGTATTTTAAAGCGAAAAATGAAAGTAGAAAGAACTATTTTATAAAATGCAATTAATAAATTGAATACACAGACCACTGCTAAAATAACCTATAAAAAACGCCACTAAAATTTGAAAACGTCAATTGACTTTAATGCACATTAAAAAAAAAATTTTCAAAAATATAGTTTTTTTTTACACGACTTTGTTGTTATCAAAGTTAATTTAACTTGAATATAAAAGTTTGAATTTAAAATTTAATTTTTAAACAAAACATAGGTCACACTTGGTTATCAAAATTAGATGAACGAGCCTTAGAAAATATTCTTTTTCTGTGACCAGAACTTGAAAGACGGAACTCCTTTTTTTCTCTTTTTTAAAACAGTTTGTTGGGACAAGTCCCATTGAATAAGCATTATTTTGTCCCATTCAATATGCGCATCACCTTATTCAAAAATGCTTAGCTGCACCAAAAACACCATTAAGTTTAAATGTTTACACATTGCAATAGAGACAAACTATCTATTTAAACAATGAATTTTATTTTCCATAACTTCAAAATATGTTGAAATATCTGAATGACAAAAGCATTTTTAAAAATTACTTTTTACATTCCAAAACACAATAACATCCAATCGCATTAAGTTTATAGCGCAATAGCGAGGATGAGTTGGTCTTTTAAATTGATATTTCTAGCACACTTTGTTACAGGTATTCAAATATCCTTGCATCGATACGTTCTATTCATTAAGGTTCTCTTATATGTTTTATAGGATATTTTGCTCTCAGTATAGGCTAAAGAAAACAGTAATCATCATAACTTTGCTTATTAGTTATTGCACCTTTAGAAGCTACTGCTTTAGGAAGTGCAATTAATGAGTGCTATTTCTGAAATGAAAAAATGTTTTCCATCATAGGATCAGTCAATAAAGCATGTATATCATCAAAGTCTATTCCTCCTAAGTTTGTAACTATATTAAATGAAAAAGAATTTCTTCTTCTTTCTTATCTGTCAAAATACTATTTTCACTCATCATAAATGTAAGCATTACCTTTAAATTTACATTCTTTTTTAAAACTTTTAAACTGTAGCTTTTGCAACATTTAAAAAAGGTTCACTATCATATACTTCTGGCATCCACCAATGAGTTCTATCCATTATCACTTTTCCAGCAGCTGCTGTATTGTCTCTTACAACTGTATCATCACCAGACTTTCTTGTAAGTGTTAAAGTATGCTTAATACCTTTTCCAAATACATAAATACATGTATATCATAATCTCCACAAAATTTAAAGATGCATTGTAAAGGTACTTTCAAACTAAATTATCTTTTTCCAACTAGACCTTGAGTAGTATAAACTTGTCTCACGGCAAAACAAGTATTGGCTCCTGAGGTTATTTTTGTCATTGTATCTTTAGCTACTAAGGTTAATGCTGTTACTGTATCTTAAGGCTAATGTTGTTATGGTATCTTTTTCCAGCAGGTTTTGTTATACCTTCTTGAGTATTACTCTCACTACCATTCTCAATAAATCTCTTTACCATTCTGAAATGTTTTTACAATTTTTTTTAGTTTGGGTATCTGTAAAGGCAAGCACATCTTTTCTCTCGGTTCTTATCTTTTTCATAATTTAAACGAATATTTACATATCCATTTGATGTGAGAGTGTATTGTATTTTTTTCTTTTGCGCGTTAGGTATCATAACGTTTACATTCGTTTACCTCATTTTATTATTATACAAAAAAAAAAATTAACAGGAATTATTTTCTCTGCTTTAACAATTTTAGTTACTCGTTTACTATGTAAATCACGAGTTTTACTTTTAAAAGCATTAGTTTGATATTCAAGATCAGAATCAATATCGTAAAGTATTTTGTTGCAATTACTACTATTAATTGTTTTAACCATTCTAATAGCATATAATCCTTTATCTCAGCATACTTTTTAGAGATTATTACATAAAAGCATGTATTTTTTTAACTCCATTTCAAGTATAATCTTTTACTATCAACATAGACTCTTTAAATTCATTCAATACATTCTAATATAGTTATTTATTTCAATTATACGTACAACTTTCTCTTCTTCACAAATAAATCTCTATCAAATTTTTCTAACTCCCCATTTAAATAATCGAGATTACCAGCTACATATAAAGCGTCAATTAATAAATATTTTGTGCATCTAACATGATAATTGCTTTATTTTTGCATTTCTTATACTTCTCAATACAAACATTCTACAAATCAAACATTCTGCTGTTCAAATCATTCTTCTAATGATATTAATCACACCCATTCCTTCTCCCATCTTTTTAAAAATTGCGTGCACAGATATGTCCACAAACACTTGATCACCACTTTGTTCTTAATCTGTGGTGTAATATATTGGATAGTTTAGATATTTTTGTAGCTAAAGAAGGTGGTAAACCATAACAATCAGAATAATACATTTCATTCTGCTTTTTTTTACAAAGCTACCAAATTTGTTCCACTATTTTCACTAGAATCCAAGTTAAAAATACCACATTCTGCTTCTCTTTGGTTTTTAGGTAATGTATCTCGTAGATATACATCTCTTAAGTTTTTTTTATCTCCAGATCTTTAGCTGCTTTTACAAGATTATTGTTAAATAATGGTTTTTTATCTAACAAAACTTCAACAACTTTTATTTTCATTTTATGTTAATAATTTATCTATCTGTATATAAAGTTACCATTAAACAATATTCATGCAATAACTCTAAAAACAAAAAACAAAATAATCCATCATTACCTAGAAGTATTAGGGGTCTAAGTGTTGACAAATCTGGATGTGGTAAGATAACACTAATCTACTCTATTATCCAGGATGGCTTGATTATAATACACTCATGGTTTGGAAAAAGTCTTTTTCAGCCAGAAAATTGCATTGTAAAGAATGCCCTAGAAGAAAAGGCACCAAAAGAAACGATATAAAAATACAAAAATAAACAATTATGGGACATTTTTCGTTTACAATAAATCAAACAATTTCAAACAGATGTATCCGTTGAAGCACCAGCAAAAGAAAATAAACAATTACGGGATATTGAATGTAGTTTTTTTGAGTCAGGATTGGATGTTCCAGATCCTAGAGATTTATATTCAGAAAATAAAACTTTTATCACTTTTGACGATGTGTTATCAGAGTAGCAGAATAAGTTTGAAGCTTATTACACTCGTGGAAAGCATAATAATGGAAATTGAATCTACCTCGCATAGAATTGCTTTAAATTACCATGACAAATGATGCATGAGAAAGTAAATTTTATTTCTCCATTTCCACAATATGCAAAAACTGTAAACCATATTTATTATGATCATTAAGTTAAGAAGGTTATGTAAAGTGGATTGGAGGGAAACACATGGATTTGTCTTTTAGAACAAACTAGTAAAGTAGCAAACGGAAAATATAGATAAGGATTTGATACCTTTCATTTTTATTTTTTAGGCTTCAATAACATTAAATTTACTCAAGCATATCAGGAATCTGAAAATCCTGTCAACATCTTAAAGTTATTGAAATTCCATCAACATAGATAACTTTGATAAAAAATATGGTGATACTATGTCTGGAGAGTTAAAAACGAGTTGTCATAAAATATCAAGTGTTACAAATCCTACTTGTGTACAAGATGATACCACTAAAAACTATTTTCATCATAATATATTTTTTGTTAAGAAATCTGTAAGTACTATGAGTGATCCTTTAGTCATAGGAATTGTTAGGATAGCAAGTTTAGCATATCCTGTTGATGGTGAAGATGAAACTGCTAACAACTACATTGATGTAGTTGTCATAAAACTTTTAATGATGAAAACTTCTAATATAAATGACTAATACAAATGAACTGAGACTAATATAAATAAATACATTACAAACAGTACTGAATGTCTATATCAGGTGGATAGAGATTTAAGTATAGAATTAACGTATGATACTAGTACTCAAAATTCTGAAGCATTTTTGATTAAGTTCTTAGTGGCTTGAATGCTACACAATCCACTCCTGCAAACCTACCTACTTTGTACAGTTATAGGAATAATAAAAGATACTACTGTAATTCAATGAAGCTATTTCTCAAAGATCATCATCCTCAAAAAATCTAAATCCAGCTTCTGGTATTGATGATACAACTAATAAATTTACAGTTCAACAATTAAAGATCTACACTGCAAATACTTATGCTGCAAAAATGTATTGTTTGGTCATGATAATGAAGAATGGACAATTATCTTTGTTTTAGTTCACAAGGGCATTTAGTTATTTCCATAACTACTTGTAATTTGATATCTTTTGGAAGTGGTTTTTGATTTAATAAAGCAACAGTGGTTGGATATAAGATTAAAGCAGATGCTGGAGCTCTGAATAAATGGATATTCATTGGGATGTTCCTGATGGAAGTTTGGCAAGCTCAGTATGGTGTAATGGAAAATAATTATGCAGTTTTACATCACGTTCATCAATTGTCAGTACTTTATTGACATTTGCACACTTAGATTTAACAGGTATTGCACTGTTAGATGGTGATGTTCAACTATTTGCGCTTTATAGAGGATTCAATATTCCAAAAGACACCATAAAAGCACATCATAAAGCAATTTTTGCTTGATATTTGATTGATTGATATTCAATTATTAAGTAGCTTTGAAAGCGCCATGGTGCCAAGTACTAAAATTACTAAATACTTGTGATATAAAAAATGACATATTTATTTAAAAACAAAACGTTATATTGAAATAATTTTATTTCTTCTCTATTTATTGTATTGGAAAACCCTGTTGATACGCTAATATTAGATATTCAAAATAAAGATGTTTTATACCATTTCAATGACTATGCCTTGAATGTATTTGAAGACAATGTAAAAGAACCTGATTTGTTAGTAAAGCTATTGATGACATTTTGGTTAAGATAATTCTTGCAAAAAATCTTGTTGAGAGCATATGACTGTAGCATTTTCGTATAGTAGTGATTCTGTTATGGATGCATCAATTGGATTTTCAGAATATAGGAGGACATTACTTAATGTCTAAATGAAATTATATATTATTCAATTAAAATAATAAATCACAATTTTGTATTAAATCCTGGTATCTTTTAAGTTTTTCTAAACTCTTTTAAAGTACTTTTGTAAAACATTTTGATAGTAGCTACAACGCCTCCACCTTATGTCTCCCTGATGACATCTTTTATTCAGATCACATTTGTTGCATAGCCATCTCAATTCATCATGTTTACACATATTACTCTTACCACATGGAACAAAACCGTTTTGTTTATCTTCTTTGCTTTATTTTTTCATTACATGATTTACTAAAAAACCTTTTTGCTTTCGCAATATCTCCATAAACAACACAAGTCTTTGAATCCTTTTCATTATTCATAAATTTTTTTATTCTCTTATTCTTCTTACATTTGGAACATGTTTTCTCCATTTTTTAATAGTATTTTTTATGAGAACATCAAATTAAAATTTACATGTGTATGTTAACCTCTCATAGTATCTAGTAATCAGTGTTATAAAATATACCTACACCTGAATGAGTTTTGAGCATATGCATAATACAGCGCAAAAGTGATTACTGGTAAAAAAATGACCCTCCGTTTAAACATAATTCATGTAAGTGTTCTCAAGTCCATGAATTTATACTTCTAATCTCAAATGATTAAAATTAAAGAGACTTTAGTAATAAAGATCTTACAATAAATAGCGATGCATCTATCTTATATAACACCAAATAAGGCAAATACTATACGAATTATACCCATCAACAGACATGTGCAAAAAAGTAGCATGACACGCTAATAACCATTATACAATATATCTGCATATTATTTACTTTGCATATATGAACTTATAAATATGCTATAAAAAATTTCTTTCTCCATTCAGCTCAGGCTCAAACTATTTCGCAATGGTCACCTTTCAGCGATTGTTCAGCTACATGCAATTTAGGTAATCCTATCCGAACAAGAGTGCGAACCTGTGAACCCAAGCAATTGTGCGTAAATGTGGATGTGATTAATACTACACCATGTAACCGGGAATTTCCATGTCCAGGTATTTGTCACTCGCTTTATAAACTTTGTTGAATTTGTTTTTTTACCTATAAAATTAACCCTTAAAGTTAAAGCATTCATAAGGCTTCTGATCAATACATAGATTACAGTCTTGCTGAATGGGGAGTCTGGAGCACTTGCTCTGCATCCTGTCAAACATCAAAAGCAATTCCAACAAGATTTCGAACTCGTAATTATTGCCTTAGCACTGCTTCATCGCTTTATCGATGCAATAATAATACAATGATTAGTTATGAGAAATGCAATATGTCTCCCTGTCTAAAAGGTATTTTTTGTAGTTAAAATAAATCATTACGAAAAAGGAAGATTATTGAAATATAAAAAATAAGTGGATAAGGATTATAAACATGACATGCAAGATATTTTAGGAAACTCAATTTAGTAAAACCGCTGATTAGTACAAAAACAACGTTGTTAAGACCTTGCTACAAAATAAGATCAAAATCTATTTTTTCATTTGAGCTATATAACTTTTTATATGCAAATCATTCTGATAAATAGTTCTTTTAAATAATACTTACAAATATTTTGTTAAATACGTTGTTTGTATTCAGGGTCAAACAAATGATTGTCACGACAATCAATGAAAAGCATACAACAGATAACTTTTGTCGCTCAAACTTTTATTTTAGTAGGATTATTCTTTTTAAACACTTTTAATTAAGAAAAACCGAATATTATGAAAAAGAAGAAAATCTTGTTTACAGGTACTTGTGCCTTAAAATGTGTGCGCACCTTATAACGTTGGTAATTGAATTTCGGTCTCTTGTATTTTTAAATCAAACGGAATAAGGTTTATGTTATAGAAAAGGCCAAAGCAAACGACAATGTAATTTGAAACAGTAAGTCCAAAATTGATATTAAAAACTAAGAATTAAGTTTTAAAGATTATATATGGAAATCTTTAATAGGAGAAGGACTGCAGCTTCAACTTAAAAACAAGATCTAAATCCCATTGCTGTTCTAGTTATCAAAAACGTTAGACCTATTTAAAGGTGGACGTTAAGTTTCTAAAATTTTTAAAATTTCAAATTAAAAAATGAAACAAAATTTTTATCAGAAAATGTAACAGAAATTCATAAATTTGTTAACTGTTGATACTGATGATTGATTCAGAGACTTCAATCAATTTAGGTTTAATACCATCAACTTTGAAGGATTGCCTAATACAAGCCGTCCTTTAGATTGACATTGATCTTTGTATTCGATATATTGTTCTTTTATTATTGTACGATTTTTCTTTTCATCTACTTCCTTTTTTTCTTTTTCCTTTTCTCTCCTTTCCTTTTTCAATTACCGCTTCCCAGACCTTCTTTCCCTCTTGATTGATCCATGTTGTTGAATTACTCTTGTGGCTTTCTTAGCGGTGTCTTTCAGAGTTACCTTTGAATATGGTAGCAAATCCGGAACATCTTATATTGGTAATGGAGAATCAGTAAGATCGTGGATAACTTGAAATGCACTTTCAAGTCTTTTTTTTTGTAGAAATCATGAGAGCCTGTTCTAAGACCTTGAGACAATGAAATAATCAAGACTTTTTGTAAAGAACATCATTTTGATGTCTGAGAAAACTGAATATTTGTTATACATCTCGGTGCAATATTTGTTATACATCTCGGTACTTCTTGAACTGTGCATAGTTCATCACTGTATTATGCAAAATAAGTTCCAATAATTTTGAAACATTAATCGAGACTAAAATAATGTCAAAATGATAACTCTTATCTTTTATACTTCACATCTTGCAATGAAGTGATAGTCTTTCAAGACTGTTCATAGCAGTCTCTACTAACTTCTTATTTGAACAATTGAAATTGACTGAAACTCTTTGAAAACCATGCATTTAGAACAAGCCTTACCTTCTTCTTTCTGATTTCTATTTTACCACTTTCAAAACATAGAAAGTCATCCCACAACAATAGCTTTTTGGATTATCTTGTATGCTATGTGCTTGAATTATTAAAACTGTGATTTTAAGTGAATAAGGGTGTAAGATAGGGTGTATAATATCTTAAAGATAAATCGATATATTCTAATAAACTAGTGCGTAAAATGAATAATTTTGTTTGTTCTAGCTATGATATCCTCTGTTTATATTTCTGCCCTCTCTCTCTCTACTGTTGTATTGTTAAAGCAATACCCAGATTCTCTCTAATACAAATATACTCTCCTTGTTAACACCATTTTTTTAAATGTACATGTATATTTATAC
>QPEY01000099.1:219965-241906 GCA_014706445.1 Hydra viridissima | reverse complement strand
TCTCTCTCATATATATACACTCTCTTTTTTCACACTTTTTTTTATATATATATATATATATATATATATATATATATATATATATATATATATATATATATATATATATATATATATATATATATATATATATATATATATATATATATATATATATATATATATATATATTCTTGCAAAGTATCAGATGCATATGAGTAGAAGCAAATTGCCGGTTTTAAATCAGCCCGTAGCTTAGGGGGTGAGACTCTAAGGTAGCCCTAGTTGAGCCCTCAGCCAGGCTTTTCTGACCCTTCGAGATAGACCCTGAGACCATCCGAGGTAGGTCGGGAGGATTAGGAGGTCTCTAAGTCCTATGAGTTAGGTCTCCGGGGGATAGCCCCTGAGGGGTATCATATGAGGTAGCGGGTAAGGTAGCGGGTGAGAGAACGGCACCCTTGCAAGAGAGCGGGTGTTAGAGCGGCAAGCAAGCTGGCGGGGAGCGGGTGAGCTATCGAGTGGCAGGCAAGTAAATAGCGAGCGACAGGGTTGATGGACAGAGCGTGGTTTATTTTGTCCATTTAGAGAAATATGTATATGCATATGTATATGCATGTGTATAAAAACAGGGCGAATGTATGACATGAAGCAAGCGCAAACCTTTGAGAAATTGTTCCAGGATAATCTGATAAGTTTCAAGGAGTTGAAGGAGGGTTTGGCAGCCACAACTAATATTGAGGCAAGACCAAACCCTATGCCCCGAACGACCCATTATCCCGACGAACTCCAATACCCACACCAACCCCTGCACCATCTGTAAGAATAAGGAGTTCTTCAAGTACTACAAAGCCATTATCTCACCAGGGTACGAGCTAAGGTCATATACGTCAGCGCTTCTGATCGACATGGATCCCCGCATCCGTGAAGTGTTTGAAAAAGAGTTATAGGAGGGAAGGCGGAAAGTCTCGCTCGTACTTGGGATTGAACTGGAAAAAGATACCTTTACTGTTTGCACTCTTTATGGTGATAATTGGGTAGAGACTGAAAAGAAAAACGTTTATCTGAGGAGCGACACAATCTCAATCGTAATTATAGGTGATATCGATGATATGCTGGTGAGATCGAGGGAAAAGATTAAGGAGCAGCTAGAAAAATACGTGACGAAGGATTTGGCTGGAGTCTTGCTAGCTGTGAATCTCTGGACATTGGCATCTCTGAATAATTGGTGCTTTGAGTGGGCCATCCTATCTGCGAAATATCCAGTAAAACTCAACGCTTAACGTACGACTAATTACTATTGGCATCTAGGTGAGCTATGAATCACGGGGATTAAATTCCCGGTGAAGGTTACACATGTCAGAAAATTTGAGCGTCTGAAGCACCCTTGCCGTCACTGCCTACATGTCTTGTCGAGTGCGGAACTCTTGTAGGCATACTGCAAGGATTGTCTGGGCATCGGGGAAAATCCTCAAGGGACTGAGATGCCTAAGGTCTGCAAAAATACACTAAAATCTGTAAATACCTATCAGCAGATACGCGTACCATCCTTGATATATGGTGACTCTGAGTGTCTCAATATACCCGCAGAAGGCGCCCCGACCGATTCAGAAATTAGTTCAACCCGTCTTACATCGTAGCAGGTTCCAAGGAGCTACTGATCTATGAGGGTTAACAGTGATGGGCAAACTAACGAACCCTTCTATACTGTGGTGAGAATACGGTGGAGTATTTGCTGGAAAGTCTTCGAGCAGAGCTGGCAGAAACGGCTTGGGTATTTGAAAGCCGGAGCAAAAAGGTGGACTCTCAAGTACAGAAATTGTATGGCAAAGAGGTTTACTGCTTCATCTGCAAGAAATCCCTCAATGGTGACAACGTTCCTAACTACCAATACACGAATGGGAAGTATTGCGGTGTGGCCTATGCCAGATGTAACGCCAAAAAGTACGGAATAAAACGCGGAAATGTTAAGCTCCCAATCGTCTTCCAAGACCTGAGGGCGTATGACAAGCATATCACCATGCAAGTTTTCAAAAAAAACTAGGAAGACGAAGAAATTAGTTGCATCCTCAACAATATGGAAAAGTACGTGACCTTCTCAGTTGGAAAGCTATCCTTTATAGACTCTATGCATTTCCTCAGTTTCGCACTTGAAGTGTTATCAAGTGGTCTGGAGCTTGAGGATCTTAGGATCACGAATGAAGGTCTTACGAAAGCTGAGCTAGAATTGATGAAGCTTAAATGTAACTATCCCTATGAGTACGTCAACAGATTCGATCGGTTTGATGAGACCTGTCTACCACCCAAAGAGGCATTCTACTCTAAGCTGAGCAAGAGTGAGATAGAGGATGGAGACTATACAAATGCGCAAGAAGTTTGGAGCAAGTTCGGCTGCAAAAACTTCCGTGGAGGCATCTCAATAGTCTCGAAAAGGTTTGCCAAGCGAACAGTTAAGGGTGAGTTTGAGTGGACCCAGCCAAATATCCAAGGAACGCCAAATGACACGCCACAAACCTATGTCGTTGAAATAGACATTGATTATCCAGAAGAACTACACAACATGCTCGATAACTATCCTCTAGCCCCCGAGATCCCGATAGTCTCCAAAGAATAGCTTAGCATTTACCAGAAAAATTTGTTTGAGAGTTTAAACTGTGGGTAAAAGGGGTGCCGCATACTTTTTCTTAACCTTGGGTGTAAGGAGCGGTATGTTGTGCACTATCACAACCTCAAACTCTACTAATCGTTCGTGATGATGGTGACAAATATCCATAGGGCTATAAAATTTAGGCAGGAACCGTGAATGGCATCCTACGTACAGATGAACGCTGACCTGAGGAAGAAAGCCACCCACAGATTTGAAATAGAATTCTAAAAGCTGATGAATAATAGTGTTTCCGGCAAGGCAATGTAAAATCATCGGAAGAGGATCTGCGTTAATCTTGTTCGAATGAGTATGACGGACCACTTATGGAAGGTCATCACCGACCCTGAGTATTAATCACACACAATGTTTGATGGTGATCAGGTGGCCATCCACAGCAGAAAAACTAAGCTGAAGCTGAACAGACCGTTATATGTTGACCAAGCTGTATTCGACTTGTCGAAGCACCTGATTTCTGATACGGCGAGGTCAAAGCCAATTATGGCCTGAAGGCATAGCTCTTGTATACAGATACTTATAGCCTAATGTTCAAGGCCAAGACCAACGACATCTACAAAGATATGTGGGAGAAATCCGATCTCTACGACTTTAGCGACTAGCAGAAGGATCACCCATGCTTCAACAAGAAAAACAAGAAAGTTGAAGGCAAGTTAAAAAATGAGTAAAGCGGTCGTCTCATCCATGAGTTCGTTGGGCTCAGACCAAAGATCTCTTTGGTGATCTACGAGAGTATAAGGGGAAAGTAGATAATAAACGAAGACTTACGGATGTCAACAAGGCTGTGGTGACCAAGTAAATATGACACAAGTCCTTTGTAGAGTGCTCAAAAGACCAATAGTGATGAGACATACGCAAGCCACAATCCAGAGTGAAGGACACCAGGTTGGTGTTTATGAGCAAGTGAAGTCGTCACTCGACCCAAACGACACCGAAAGTTGGATAGAAACAGACGGGATCATAACCCATGCCTACGGCTACTCACGTTATATCGAGTAATCCTATCTAGAGGTAACTCTGTCCCATCAGGAACTATATATAGCTCTTCACGGACAAAGGGTCTGGCCGTCAAAACTATAGAGGGCGGGCTGTCCATCCTGTCTCAAGACAGAATCAATAGAGTGTGTAATTGTGGACCAGATAGGGTTGGTAGCGCTGCGAAGACCACCTTCAAACTCAGCATTGCGTGTAAAAATAACGCACGAGAGAGCCAGAAGATTAGAAAGGTTCCTCAAGACCAATACCCCTCCCAGCTGGTTTTATGGATGTCTGAGAGAAATTTAAAGTCTCGATGACTTTTTTGGGTTTTTCACCAAACAATCTGGTTGGTTTTTCGTTGAGGAAGACTAACATTAATGGCAGTGACCTAACCCATTCGGTTTATCTTTCCGAAGAGCCGTGCGCCGCCAACATCATTTCCTTAGCATATTGTGCGCCGTACAACCTCTCAGCAAGAGTGCGATTGAAGCGCTCGACTATACCTTGCACACTCAGGCGACCTTCTCAGAGGCATTCAGCAAGCGCTCTCTCAAATATTAATCGAGCAGATCTGGTCTGCCACACAGCTACTGTCTCACTCTCTTCACCGCAGCAATCGCTTTAGCCGAAGCCATCACAACTATCGCAGCTACTACTGCCACTATCAATATCCACATCAAAGTTAGTGCAGCCAACACCATCAAGACTCTCACCGGAGTCAGAGTTAACGCTACAACTATCACTGCTATCGCAGGATGTTGAAAACTCTCATGCAGATTTCTGCTTTGGTTTGCTCTTCTGCTTTTCATTTGTTTACGAACCTTGTCACACCTCTTGCTTGCATCAATATTCTCCTTGCTAACACCAAGCTTAGCTAGGCGTCTGCGAAACTAATTCGGCATGTTAATGCAGCAATGCACGTTCTCATAACGATCGAAGATTGCCTCAGTTACAGCTCTGGCTTTATCGCTATCCCATTCAACCTCAACATTAAGGTCTTTGGCTGTCTTCACTTTTATGTAAGCGATTGTTTTTAACGGGAATGATTAGAAATTATCGTCTACAGGCCTCGCGGCTTTCTCTTTGTGGAGGAAAGGTTCGTAATTTAGTATGTCATCGGCTTGAACAAAGCTACTAAGACGTTTTTTCAATAAGCCACGCTTCAATCCTTTTAATCTTGCAGTATATTGGTCGAACTCCTCTCTATTTGCATGTATTAGGTCAGTTTACTCGTCGGGGTGTTTCTGAGATTTTCTCTGGATGACATTGTCCTGTGCACTGCAAGTTACCTTACTCTACTAAGTGAAAAACTCTTCTCTAAATTAAAATTAATCTCAAGGTATGGTGGAGGCACCTTCACAAACGCCCTCGCCAGCGCCCTCTCCAGCGCCCTCTCCAGCGCCCCCGCAAGCTCGGTGCTCTATGACGATCTTCTCACAAACCTCTATTAGATCGTAGAGAGCCTTCTGAAGTATGGAAAACTCTTGATAAATCTTCATATATTAAGTCTACAGCTGAGATCACTCTTAGCAGTGCGGTAAACATTATCAGATTCCGCGCCTATCAGGAAAATCTTTGGCCTTGCCGGTCCATTTGTCTTTTTATTTCTTTATGCTTTGCGCCTAATGTAAAGTACAGTCCAGCGAGTCCATCGACGACCGCGGCTGCGGCGGCCTAACCTAAGTCTTGCATCCTCTCTTCATCGCTAAGCGAATAATAATCTGAGAATTCAGATTTTTTTCAGGAAGACTGAGAACTTCTTTGTTGGGCTCCTCTCTTGCGGCACTCATTATCTCGCTTTAGAAACAGCTCGCCATCACATAGTCGTCGAATCGAGACTTGGATGCACCCTAAGCTACGAGGCTAACGTTGATTTTATCAAGGTTCTCGACGCGCTTTTTTGCGTAGTCTTGCTGCGCCTTTGTAAGAGCATCCATGCCTTTGTTGTGTCGTTCGATCTCATCTTTGGTCTCGTTCCGTGAGAGCTTTTGTGGTTTGACTTTGTTGCCAGATAAAGCTGTCATGCTCACAAAGGCGGTGAATATTGCCATCTCAATAGCTGGCGCCATGCTCGCAAGCGCTATGAGTCTTGCATCGATTTTTCAATTGCTATGAGCGAGGCTAGCAGAGATCCATTTCTTAGCAACCATCTTCTACCGAGCCCTCGCATATCCAATCTTAGCTCAGTCCCCAACACTAGCTTGGTTTTCTCCAAGACTTAAGAGACAGCCAAGGCTCCTAATCAAACGGTGTGTTATACAACGTCAGCGACAGCTTTCTTATAACAGGTGCGGGGCAGACATCTTGCAAGAAAGGATTTAGGTATTCTTGCCAATATATCACAACTTCAATTGTAACCAAGCAACTAATAAAGACCAGTTACACAGCCTGTGGATCATCGCGCAGAGATACACAGCAGTCCCCCGACTCGTAAGTGACCAACTGAGCGCTGTGGCGATCCTCCCCTTAAAAGATAGGAGCTCCTTCATCCAGGGAATCAATGAGAATTGGGGTGGTATAGACTCTTCTAAAGTTGATGAAATCCGATTGCTCCTCAATTCGAGACGATACGCCGCAACATTGATATTCGCCTATGGTGATTGGAGTTTCAAGCGGCTATGGTTTTGAATATCATGCCATGTATTTTTTGGTGATATGTGTCAGCCCTGTCTTGTGTAATAATTTGGAAGGAAAACCTATACAGTCATGTTAAAACCGATAATGGCAGAGATCCTAATAGAACTGATTAGGGTAGACTCGCACTCATCCTTCGAAGTTAACCCAGAGCTACGAAAATGCAGCTTCGATGTCGCGAAACTTATCAAGGAACCTACTTACATCGTGCTTGCTAATGTAGCCGCAGCTTTAATCTTCTTAATCGTGTAGAGGCGAAATCGTCAGAAAAAAACGCCACCCTCACACCGAAGTATTTGAGATGATAAAACCATTGTACTAGTGACAAACAACATTGGGCAAGAGTCTTGTGCTTCCTTCCAGTGCGTACAGCAATCCTAAAAATGGAATCTCAGGGAAGACCTCTCCGTGCAGATAGTGTAGTCAGTGTAGTCTCTGAGATCACGGATGGTGCAGATGGTATTATGGAAGACACGCTAATGAGGTTGGACAACGTTGGGTAGAGTCTCTCTCCGGATATTTTATGTTAGATTTATTCATGCAATTCTTCTCTAATTAAATTGGTGATGTGTGAGATTATATTATCCTAGCCATGAGAAAGCATCAGGCACACACTCTCTATAGCAGCAGTCTGTCGCTAAGCGTCAATTACACTCTAGCCTTACCAATATATATCTCCTAATACTCGAAGATAAGACTATCCAAAATTTTAGCATCATCTCCGGAAATACAGTGGGTTGAATGAATATAGAGGCAATTTATTTTTAAAATGATTTTTAAATGTTTTTTAAAACTTAAAACAAACAAAAAGTTAATAACTTAATTTGTTTTAAATTTTGTAAACAGTGGTATTATAAACAAAATAAGAAAAAAAACTTTTTTTTTAAAAAAAATGTATAACATACATTTTATGTGAAATAAATACAACTGTTGAAAAAAATAAACAAAAAAAGAGAGCAAAAATATAAAGTCAGGGTGCATTTTATTATATTGAATGCGCACCACAATCTTTCACACATGCACGAACACGTCTAGGCATAGATTTAACAAGCCTGATGTATAATTTTCTTGGAAATTCTTTCCAAACTTTTTCCAAGGCCTGCTGTAATTGCGCAACACTGGTTATGCTCTCTTTGAACAAGCTCTTGTTTATCCAAGCCCAAATATTCTCGATGGGATCGAGAAGGAGCTGGCCAAGGCATGACATTAATGCTTTTCTGATCAAGCTACTCTTAAACCGAGATCGCAGTGTGAGCCTTTGCGCAATCGTGCTGAAAATCCATTGTTGTCGTTTTACGCAAAAAGCTCTTGGATTTGGTAAAAGTTTACTTTTGATGGTCTCTTTGTAGTTGTACTGGCTTATTTTGTTGTTATAAATGTTGTTTGACACTGTTCCTTTACGGGAGAAGCATTCCCATATTCCCACTGATCCTCCTCCGTCTAGTATCCTTGGTACACAAAATAGCTCTTTGAAACTTTTCACCAGCCACCCTCTGATTGATTACTCTTGATTTGCGATTTATCACCTCAAAATTGGATTCGTGGTTAGTAGTAGAAAATTGTCGGTTTTGAGCCATGAGCCTTTTGACCATACTTATGGTTGACGATTTTGATGCTTTTTTTGTTGACTTACCTTTTTTTTCAAAAAATCTGTTGAAGTAATAAAAAATTTCTAACCGCAATATTTTGTTTTCTTTCCGTTAAGTTATAAAATTTTTTCCGTTTTGAATTTCTAAAATATTTCTTGTCATGCTTATGTTGTCATAAAAACTTCTTACCGCAATGATTTAAATCTCTTTTGTATCTTCTGTACCGAAAAACTTGTCGTAATCGATCAAGTTAAAACAAGGTCTGTTTTTGTAGTGTCCAATAGCCAACGTGCTGATTTTATCATCCAAAATGATCCTTTTGTCATCGTTAGCGCTGAGAGCAACTTTGTTAATCTCTTCGGTGTAAATATCGTGAAGATGAGATCGGATGACGTTTATTGTTGCAAGCTGTTCTTTTTTATTCATTAAGCAGTCGTAGTAATTTGGATGATTAATCTTTTTATCAACAACGCTCTTCTTGACTCCTTTGCATTTTTTGTATTCTTCATCTTTTTCTTCTTGTTATAAAATGACCGGAGTCGAATTAGAGCTTCTTAGCAATTCTGATATGCTTCGAATGATCCGAAAGGGAGTGCAAGGTGGAATCAGCATAATCTCCAACCGAGAAGGAACTGCCAATAACAAATACATGGGCGACTCGTACGATCCTTCACAACCGTCAAAATTCCTTCAGTATTTAGACGCTAACAATTTGTACGGATGGGCGATAAGCAAACCTCTTCCCGTTGGAGGATTCAAATGGATGACTGAAGACGAACTCTCCAATTGGAAATCCATGCCATGCATTCTTGAAGTCGATTTGGATTACTCTGATCACCTTCATGATAAACACACCGATTACCCTTTAGCCTCTGAAAGAATGCTCATTGGGAGAGTTGAAAAACTCGTTCCAAATTTAAACCCTAAAAAAAAATACGTCGTCTATCATGAAACCCTAAAAGTCTATGAACGAATGGGTTGGGTCATTACTAAAATTCATCGTGGCTTCACCTTTACAGAAGAACCTTGGATGAAACCATACATCGACTTCAACACCGATAAGAGAGCAAAAGCTACCTGCGAATCTGATAAGGAATTTTTCAAACTCATGAACAATTCCGTGTTTGGAAAAACCATGGAAAACATCGAAAATCATGTTGACGTTAGACTTGTCACTAATGAAAAAGAAGCCTTAAAATTATCCAAAAAAACTCAATTTGAAAGCTTCACCATTTTTGATGAAAACTTAATCGCTGTTCACATGCATAGAACAAAGTTGGTTTACAACAAACCCATTTATTTAGGAATGTGCATCCTCAACATCAGCAAAATTTTAATGGCTGAATTCCGTTACGACTACATCAAACAAAAATACGGTGATCGTGCAAGATTATTATTGACAGATACAGACTCGCTCTTTTACAAAATTGAAACAGAAGATTTTTACAAAGACATTGCTGATGATGTACTAGAAAAATTTGACACGAGCGACTTTAAAAAAGATCATCCAGCCATTAAAAATGTCGGGTTCAAAGTAGGCGCTAACAAAAAAGTCATCGGAATGTTCAAGGATGAGACTGGAGGAAAGCAAATTAAAGAATTTGGTGGGCTTAGACCAAAGCTATACTCTTACAAGATTTTTAAAGAAGAAAAAGAAGAAAAAGATGAAGAATACAAAAAATGCAAAGGAGTCAAGAAGAGCGTAGTTGATAAAAAGATTAATCATCCAAATTACTACGACTGCTTAATGAATAAAAAAGAACAGCTTGCAACAATAAACGTCATCCGATCTCATCTTCACGATATTTACACCGAAGAGATTAACAAAGTTGCTCTCAGCGCTAACGATGACAAAAGGATCATTTTGGATGATAAAATCAGCACGTTGGCTATTGGACACTACAAAAACAGACCTTGTTTTAACTTGATCGATTACGACAAGTTTTTCGGTACAGAAGATACAAAAGAGATTTAAATCATTGCGGTAAGAAGTTTTTATGACAACATAAGCATGACAAGAAATATTTTAGAAATTCAAAACGGAAAAAATTTTATAACTTAACGGAAAGAAAACAAAATATTGCGGTTAGAAATTTTTTATTACTTCAACAGATTTTTTGAAAAAAAAGGTAAGTCAACAAAAAAAGCATCAAAATCGTCAACCATAAGTATGGTCAAAAGGCTCATGGCTCAGAACCGACAATTTTCTACTGTGGTTGGAATGAGTTTGGCCAGTCTTCTACAGACCAGTAACGTGTTCTCTACACCCCTTTAATCTTTTTAGACTATCTGAGACACGCAAAAGTGGTTTTCGAGCAGCGACATAGAAATCTAAGGGTTTCTTACTTCGGCATCTTCGAGCAGTCCATCTACTAACACTAAAGTTACCAAACGTATTTGTGAACCCTTCAGCAAGTACCAGGTAGAAAATTTTAGGGTCTGGTCAAACACTTCGATAAGGATAACTTTGGTCTCTTGAAGTTAGTTTTAAAAGCCTACCAAGCCTTAGTAAATCTTTGACACCATTATGTAGCTCGTGGTTTTTCAACTTTGTTCCCACTCATTTAAGGAAAACATTGCTCATTCGAGCTATTTCTCATTATGTTTTTGTTTTATCTTTTAGCAGACCTACAAGTTGCTATCATACTTTGTCTGAAACAGCTTTTCTGCCCATTTTTGTCCATTTATTTTACCAAGTAGTTACCAATGTGAATAACTAAAAATATAAAAATGATAACTTGATTTTATTTCCGCAAGAACGTTTAAATCGTTCGAAAGAGATCAACCACCAAGTTTTGGACCGTTCGGATAACATTTCGTTTAGATATTTCAACTTAAGTCGTTAAATTTTAATGACTATATTTTTGCTTCATTAGAAATTTAGGTATGCTCTAATTGGATTGATATTACCTCAGCACTGGTAAATCTAACGAGTTCGAGTTATATATCATTCGATAGAGAATCAAATAATTAATACATTTATTACGCTTTTAATCGTAATAAATAGTTGGTCTAAAAGAAAATTTTGAAAAAACAAAGATTTTCTCCGTTGATAGAGTGGATTTGAATTGTCTCAAGACGGGCTTGTTTCGTTCTTTTCAATCAATACAAATCTTTTTTAAATCAATCTTTTTTTCCTATAATGACCATTTAGTTTACCCAAGGTGTTAGTTTAGAAATTTTTGATATAGCTGTAGCTTGTTCCAGGCAATTATGTTTGCTTTTGAGCTTTGGTAAAATACCGGTACTTCCACATAGTTAAATAATTTTTGACTAAGATGTTGCTTCGCATCAGAAAGAACTGCAACAAAAAATTGACTACAATTGAACTGTTAACTTTATTGACAGATAAGTTACAAGTTCCTAGCACAAGAACAAAGTTCCCAACATATGACATTAATCTTGCTATGGTTTTTAAGAGGAGGTCTTCTAGGGAGAGAGAGGTAAATGTTATATGGAGAAACATTATAGTGAGTTTCTGTATTTACTTTAAATTTTATGGCTTTAATACTGACTGTAATATTGGTTGATAAATCGTCAGTACATTCTTTTGCAAGTGTAGCGGTAAACACATTTTCTTTTTTCTGAAAGTACCAACTAAGTTCTATTTCCCATCATATTTTAGATCAACTAATTCTTTCTCTGTATTTTCTGCATCAGTATGTCTCTCGGAGACAGTTTGAAATGAAGGCAATACAAAACTATCTGACAATAATTTTAAAAAATTCAAACTATGCATTTTTTTAGCTTTCAGCAATTTCAAGCTATTTATTTATTCATTTTTCACCCGGCTTTGATATATCTCCGTATTTTCTTACTGTAGCAATAAAGTTTTGGTTTCTTAAGTTATTTGAAATATTTTATATTAAAACTTAATATTGAGTATATTTAAAATACACTTTAGTGTAAAACATGCTTTGGTTTATAATATCTATAATACCATAATATGATATATAGTTTGTAATATACATAAAGCTAAAGCAAATAAATCATTAGGACAATATTAAAAAGTATTTGGTTAATACAAAAAATTATAAACGTTACTACACTTTCTCCACCCTCCCCAATTTAGTGATGGATTATGTATCGTATACAAACATAGATCTCAAAGTTAATGGAAAGTGTTTTAATCTGAAATTTAAGGTACAAAAATATACAACAGATTACTAATAATCACCATCTTGAGTTAACTAACTTTGCGATGGATTTTGTTTTCATCGGAAATACATTTGTAGCCTGGTTTCTACCGTAAAAAATCCTTTTTGGTTTATTATAGATTCGATAGTTTTTTTGAGGATAATAAGACCGATAAACGAGCTATAAAAATCTTATTCTTGAGTAACGTCATTCCTTCTTGGGAATTTTAATTTATAATCTTTATCTGTGTTTTAAACAAACCCTTTATTACTGTTAAAGAAAAAAAGGTATGATAAAAAAACGTACTTTCATCGAATAGTAAAAATGGGATTCCTAAATGTTCTTTGCAAAAACGAAACTTTTTTGAACCATTCCTTTATAGATGAAAAATATTGCAAAAATAAATTTTCAAGCGGTGTTAACTTTTAGTAATAAGAGAAAGTCTATAGTTTAAAATGTATATTTTTTAAATATTAATAGCTTTAGTTGTATAAAAGTTCATTGCAGACCAATCTCAATAAAAGAACTTTTCAACTTATTCAATAAAAGTTTTGTAGACATTTTATTCAACAAAATAAGAATCAAGCTAAAACAAACTACCATCTTTATAATTAAACGCGATGGGCTCCCATAACGTTATAATAAGTAAAAACGTTATAATAAGTAAAAACCAGGTTGTTAATACTCTTAAAACATAACTTTTAAAAAATAATCATTTTTCAAGATGGTGAATATCAGCCCTTTGTTGTAAATATTATTGGTACTTCCACAAAAAAAATACTTTAATATCAAAATAGGCCATTCTTCGAGCTCTTAAAACCTCGGGGCCCAAGGCAACCGCTTAGTCCGCTTAATTGCTAATCCGTCACTGTTCTCAATTAAAATCCTTTTCTAAATACCTCAATTCATTATTTTTGAATAACTGAATCTACAAACTTTATAATTTAAATTTTTTTTTTACCGTGTAAACCAACCTTAAATGAGGTATTTCAAAATTGAATATTTTGAGAACACTGTAAAATGAATTATCCAAATTTTTTCAGGCAATTTTTTCATTTGGTTTTTCTACTATACCAATTTTCAACAAAATTAAAACAGTATGGTTAAACAACATTGAGTTGACATAAAGTTACTTCAATTAAAGTGGAATATTTACAAAGTACATTTAAAGCACCGCAGGTTAAAAATATATCATAAATATTACAATAAGACGCTCATAAATATTGAAATCATGCCATTTCAAGGTACCTCAAGTTTTTTATAACTCCAAATCTATTGTGCATAGCAGAGCTATATATATACACACTGGTTAAGCTGTTACCTAAATAATATCTAGATCATACCTAAAATATATCTAATCAATTAATCAAATATTCTTTTCCTGGCATTAAGTATTTAATTATATTCATCTAGCAACAATTAAAAATTTAGACTTGATTAGTAACTGTTTGCATTGGCAACTTAAATATTTGATTGTAAGATATATTTTATCTTTCACGCAGTAAACACAAAGTATAAGTTCTTTACTTTCTCTTCTTCTAAAAAATCCTTTTTACAAAATTTTCGCGTCATTTTTATGGTTTTCAAAATACCTCTAAAGCGCTCATAAAATAAACGCTCAAGCAATATTCACAATTTTTAAAGAAAACTAGGTCAATATCCACCTTATGTAATAGCTAAAGGCTTTGGTACAATGGAAAACTATGGGGTGAGATGGTAATAATTGTTCACTGGTAATTATCATCTTCATATAGGAGGTTAAAGACTTTCCTCCCCCAATTTCGAAGAAATTTGATTAGGAGCTCTGCAACACCGACAGCCAAATCCTGGCCTACATACAGCTTACTTTTACTGCCACATTGGAATTTGGCATTTACCACATCTCCTGGGCATTTACCACATCTACCAAAAATGTGACGGTGAGATGACCATAGAACTGGTGGGAGCCATGTTAGAGTCTACTGGATTGGTCTCCACTGAAATGCATTTCTCGATAGCTACCTCTACCAGATGATTGCCATTCTTGATAGCTGCCTCCTCTGCATCGCGAACATCATTGACCACCTCCACCACGTGTTTCTCTATAGCTGCTGAGATGTGGATTCGATCCTCGATACCTGCTTTCACGAGAACGCGATTCTCTAAATTGCACACAGTTGTCTCAAGTGTATCACTTGCATCATAGAAAACCTGTAGAAAATGCAGTAAACAGGAATGCAATTGGCTATTTTAATTAGATTGTTACGAAAAATCTTGTGAGTTTCAAAAAAATCGAACTTTTCACCCGATGGATAGATTGTATTTGCGGAACTTTAGATATTAAAGAAAATTGGGATGGGTCCTTGTTGGCTTCTAATTTAGCAGAGGGAACCAGAACCCCCTCTGTCTTTATATCATGGACAATTAAAGCGTTCACAAAATCTGCCACACTCTAAACACGAACCCCCCGCAAAAGAATATCACTTCACGTCTTCCTTTTCACATCCCCCACCTCTCTCCTTAAGGCCATCGATTATTTCTTTTCCATGGCAGTAGCAAAGTAGTTCAAGGCGATAGGAACTCCCAAAATGCATGGTAGTTTGGAGACTGCGATAACAACGAAGCTGTTGTTATATAGCAATGCTGCCCCATTTGTGAAGAGTACCACCTTAGAATTATCCTTCACGGATAGAAGTTCAACTAGCTTTTCTAGAAAATGGAGTACGGCGCCTTTTCCATGTAGATATTGTCGGTAAAGAAGGCAAACGGTTGTGACTCACTGCCACACCAGTCTACGACAATGAAGGTGGAAGTTTGGAAATTGAGCCAGTGTGCTGTCTGGATCTCATCCTGCTACGTCACTTGGAAAATCTCACTGTAGTCCATCTAAATGTAGTGAATTTTTGAAACAAATATTGCGAAACTTGAACCCATTCACTTTGGCTGCCGTCATCCAAGATCATAGCAACGCCAATTTTTACCATAGAAACCAAAATTAAAAACATCCAGCTGCACTTAACAAAATGGACATTGTTTTGTCCCCAAAATAGAAAGTTCAAAATAATCAGCATAAAAAAAGAAATCGCTTTCACTCTAGTAACTAAGGTCTTAAATGCTTATTTCCCAGTGCCGTTTTTAAAGGGTTAAACTCATGAAAATTTCAAGTGATGTGCTTTGTTGACAAAATCTCTTCCGAGCAAGTTTTTTTGATTGATAATTAAAGTAAAAACTACAGTTAATGACCTGAATTACGCTTCGCCTAGCAGGGATGTTCAAGCATTGACAGAAAATTTCAAGTGTTATTTCAAATTAAATTACTTTCAGTTGGTCTCAAACTTCAAACAACTTGAACACATTTTTGAAAAACTTGAACTTTCTTTATCAAATAATCAGCAATTGATTTCAAAACCTCTTTTTCATCCTTCAATCGATTTCAAAACTGAGTGTGGGAAAAATGAACCACTTGGTTCTCAAATACTTAATTGGTAATTGAGTCAATTGTAACTGCAACAGAGAAATCTGACGGTGGGAGACAATTGCTGTTAGAATTAGATTGCTCAATTGAAGGAAGTAAAAACACATTTTGATGAGCGTATTTGAATTGCATTACTGTAGGTCTGTCATTCCAACCTCCTTAATTTTGTATTAACGCAAAAAACATCTCTACAAAGTCCTCATTATAAACTGATCTGCACAAACATAAAAGAAATCCTCATAAAGCTAATCGTTTTTAAGACAACAAATATTAGAAATAGTGACATATAAACCAAAATGGCTGGATATACCTTTTTGACTGTGAGCAAGACAAAAGACCCACCCCTTGATCCAAACTCTAAAATTTTCAAGCTGTTTTATAAACTTATAAAATAGCGTTAAAGCAGAACGTGTTGATTTATCTGCTTTTGGTTCATAATAATTCAGAATGTCAAACAAAATAACCATAATTTTAATGAAAAGGAATACGGAGGAAACATTTTCAGGCAATAGTTTGACAGACATTTGTACAATCCAAGCTAAAATAGTTGAACACATGGAATTATCACTACAAAAATAAGCAATTGGTTGTTTCCATTTTGTTGATAAGACACGGGCCATCAATACAAGAGTTTAGTTCATTTCTTTGCCATTAGATTGAATTCCAATGACCTTATCATTGTTTTTGTCACAACTAAGCTCTAGCGTTCTCGAAACTTTTTGTTTCGAGAAATTTCGATAGTGATATCGAAATAAAAAAGTCATTTCAAGAAATTTCGATATTGGGACTGAAAAAAATTTATTTCGAGAATGAGTTTCGATATTATTATCGGTTCAATCGAGAATATTGATATATTTCGAGAAATATTGAGACATTTCGAGACAATTCGAGAAATATCTAGTAATTTCGAGAACGCTAAAATATTTTAAAAATAAAAAAATTTATACTGAAAAACTCTGATACTTTATTTTAAATTTCTTGAAAAAACACAGAAATAAGCTCAAAAATGTTAATGGAGAAAAGCTTTAAGCCAAGATTCTAAAAGCAAGAAAAGCCTAGAAGGTTGATGAAAATCACATTGAACTGCTTGGGCCTGGCATTGCTGCATCCTCATCGTCTTCAGCATCATCATCATCATCATCATCATCATCATCATCATCATCATCATCATCATCATCATCATCATCATCATCATCATCATCATCATCATCATCATCATCATCATCATCATCACCGTCATCGATTTCCACGGTCTCAGGTGGAGTTCCAGGTACAGAAGATGGGACGCTGTGTGGAAGACTGGGTGGCACACTGGGTGGGGCACTGGGTGGGACATTGGTAGTGTTTGGGTCATAGACATTATCTATAGGCACATCGGATTTTTCTTGGTCTGCTTTTTCATCTTTTGAGCAAAGCCAAATTTTGCCCATAGTGACTTTTTCAATGTTTGTTTGAACATAGATGAGTTTCTCCACTTGTTCTGGTTGCAGTTTGGTCCTTTTGTGAGTGACAATGGCACCTCCAACACTAAAGAGTCTTTCAGAAGGTGCAGATGAGGCTGGCACACAGAGCCACTTCCTGGCAGCTTCGGCCAAGAGAGGAAACTTGGCCTTGTTCTCAGACCAGAATTGGAGTACTGGCATATCACATCCAGGCATAGCAGAATACATTTCGAATTCAGTCTGGTTTTTGGATTTTGTTGGAACTGTGGCTGGCAATGGGGCAGGATCATCAACCTCTACTGCCACTTCAAAAAGAGGATCATCAATTGGCACAACTTGTGGAGCGGCGGAAGCAGTAGTTCTGGATTCAACAAAAGACTTCAACCACTTTTTTTGGCATCATGATCTGTGATCAGTGCTTTATAAGCAACATCGTAGCCTTCAGCTGCAATTTTTTTCAGTCCTTTTCCTTGATAAAGGGGGTTCAACATGTTGCTAACAAGGTAAAAAATGTTTGTAGCACCACAGGCAGGAAATTGATCCAGCAGGTTCTTGATGAACTTTCGAAAGGACAATTCAGCAGCAGGAGAGAAACCACTTTGTAAGGCTCTTTCAGCCCTAACATGTAGAGCATAGATATGAGTAATAACCCTGTAGATTGTGGGCACTTTTTCAGCTGAGATTGACTCTGACACATCAGCAACTCGTCCAAGGAATGGCAAAACCTCGTCAAAGAGATCAAATTAATCTTCTGATGAAATTACCTTAATTGCCAGATTAGATGGGTCACTTCCTGGATTATTCTTGATTGACAAGAGGACTCGACTCATTTTGACAATGCTTTCCAGCATGAAAAAATAAGAATTCCACCGGGTCTTGACTGGAGTGATGGTTTTGAGATATTTGATGGCATCCTTGTCTTCAACTTCATCATCCTCAAGCATGAACTTGATTTCTTTCTTGATTCTTTGCTCAGACAAAGGAGATTTGTGGCAACTTTTGGACAGACTGATGGCCATAGTTAGAGCACTGCAAAAATTGAGTCCAAGAACTTTTTTACATGCTTCAACAGTTTCTACAGTAACAAAATTGAGAAGGTGGTCAGGACATTTTAAGGAGTGATCGACATGTTTGCTCTTTGGAATTGACGCAATCATGTTCTTAGCCGAATCATGTGTGCAGGTGACTTCTACATCTTTGGCAGTTTCTTCACGAAGTTCACCAACATACCTAAAAACAAAGGACAATAATTAACATATCGTTATTTATTGTTATTTCTCGATATCTCTCGATATCTCTCGAAAAGCCTTGAAAAGTAACTTTATATTAAAATTGAAATTATTGATTTTTAAATACTTATAGTTATAAAAAAGTTACTTTTCAAGACTTTAATTAAAGTGCCTTGATAACAAAGGCTAAATTAAGTTTTAAACTAAAAAATTCGTAAATATCAAAAAAAATTTTATTACAAAAAATAATTTTAGTGTAAATATTGATAATAAACGCAAAAATTACTTTTCCAATTAGTTTAAAACTAAAAAATATCGAGAAAATTTGATAAGTATTGAGAAATATCGAGAAATTTCGAAAAATTTCAATAAATATCAATTGTCAATTAAGCAATTATCAAACATAGAATTTTTTTAATAACTTACTCATCCAGTTTAGTAGCAATTGCTTCGGACGTGTGACGACCACTAAAAGGAAGAACTCCAACAACAAAATTCCTGAGGTCAAAAGCTGGATTGATGTAGAGGAGAGTGATGGCCATATATGGATCATTATTTCTAGAAGACCAGAGATCAGAAGACAAGCTGGTTTTAGAAGATTTGGCCAACTCTTGAAACAACACTGTTTTGACAGCCCCCTTCACGTTGCGGTACAACAATGGCAACCTGAAAACAAAAGAAAATTGTTATAAATATCATAAAATATGACAAAAAAAGATTTTTTTTTAGTTTCAAAAAAAAATTTTGAGCAGGTAGGTGGTAGAAAAATGAAAATTTTTTCTTTTTTAAGTAAACTTAGGGTCAATATAAAACCACTGGGAAGGGATAATCAAAATCTTATCCCAATTAAAACAAATACACCCCATAATCATTTATTTTAACAATATAACAATATTTAAGTTTCATACTTGGTCCGGGAATAAGTAAAAGCTGCTTTGACAGTGTATTTTGGGTAGACTTGCTTCATGAAATCCTTGAAGGGCTTAGTTTCAACCAGATTGAAGGGCAAACTGGCTCTGACTAAAAATTTAGTGATCTCCAAGTCCATCCGAAGCTGCTCGGGTTGTTGTGGCCGGTACTTCTTGTACTTGTCGAAGGTAGTTTGATAGCCTGCCTATGATGATGAAGCCAACTTTCTCTTCTTCATTCTTTGGCCTAGCACTACAGGATCTCTGCCACCTCTTTTTTCCTCTCTTTGCTTCCTCTCTTTGCTTTTCTTTGTTGGCATCCTGAGTGTAGACTCTTTCCACTTCATCATATTGTGTGTCAGCCTGACGCTTTTTTTCCAAATTGGTCTTTTCCAACTCACAAAACTTTTCAATATGATACCGGCCCATTGAGACCTTAATCCAGATGTGTTCATTTGGTTGATTTATAGGTAAGAGCCACACTCCTTGCATTTTGCTCTTGTAACCCTTGCCCATCCACAATAGACACCTCTTCTTCAAAGTATTTCCAAATAGCAGATCTTGGCCTAGGCATGGTGATGGTTAAAGATGGCTTGGATGCTTTAGGTATTAATAAATAATCCAAATTTCGCTAAATGATAAAAGAAAAAAAAGTTTTAGTAACTCAAAAATAGTTTTTTATCAGGAGCTTAATTAGGCATTTCACGTAGGTTTGAAGACTTCCAAGTACTTGTCTTTTAAGATTCCAAGTACTTGTCTTTTCCCAAAAAATGGTTGCTTTTAGCCTAAGTTCGTTAAAGTACGTTACAATTCGTTAAAAGAATTCTACTGTTACTTTTAAAATGCAATTTTTTAACAAAAAGTCACCTTTAAAAGTTTGCTTAAAGCCTAACCTAAAAGTATGTTCTTTAAAGTACGTGACAATTCCTTAAAAAGAGTAAAAACTATGTTAAAATCAATATTTTATTCTACTGTTACATTTAAAATGCTATTTTAAACAAAAAAACTCACCTTTACAAGTCTTCTTTAGATGATTTTTCTTTAAATTTCTTGAATTCTATTTGATACAGTACAATGTCTCTAATTCGAATCTCCTTAATTCGAAAACCTACGTAATTCGACTAAACGTAAAGTAACCGTGAAATGCGCTTAAGAAACTCTTTTGTTTAACTTTCTATAATTCGAATCTCTATAATTCGAAAACCTCCATAATTTGATTGAATTTTTCATACCCCTTAGTGAAAATCTCTCTGTAAATCAATTTTCTTATCTTCGGACGGGTAAAAAGCTCGTTAATTGTTGAGTTCTTTTTTCAAATTTCAAATGTTTTGAGTGTTTGAAAAACGATTAACGTGAATTATTATCTTTTGTTTAAAAAACATCATGGCATCAAAGAGACCGCATAAAGAAATCATTTTAAAGCGGAAACACGATGTTCTACTGGAATTAGAGAAAGGAAAAACAAATAGAGATTTCGAAAATCTTTGATATTCCACCAAACATTCTTTTAACCTGGAAAAAGAATAAAGATAAAATCTTTGACGCTTTTCGTCAAGGAAGTTTAACTAAACGGCTGAAGGTTGATACTTTTTATCATGTCAACAAAGCTGTACTTAAATATTTCAAACAAATGAGCTTACATTCAAAAAAGGAAATCTACAATTACTGAAGTTTTTTTTTAAATAAAAAGTTTAAAACACATAATCTCTATTGCATTTAGGCCTAAGAATCACTATTTGTTTGTTTTTTCATTTTTATTTGTAGTTTGACCTGAATATTTGAAAAAAAAAATCAACTTTCTATAATTCGAAAATCTCTCTAATTCGAACTTTTATTTTTCCTCATAAAGTTCGAATTAGAGAGATTACTGTATTTAAAAAATTGTAAAATTTGTTGTGGTTTTTTAATATTCATAACAATAACAAATTAACGAGTTAATCTGAAATTAGAGATGCTCATTTCTTGCTTATGTTTAAGTGATCGAGCCATATAAAAGTAGGAAAAATTTGTTAAAAAATCAAAAAATCTCGAAATCTCTCGAAATCTCTCGAAATCTCTCGAAATCTCTCGAAATCTCTCGATATTTCTCGATATTTCTCGATACTTCTCGATACTTCTCGATATTTCTCGATATTTCTCGATATTTCTCGATATTTCTCGATATTTCTCGATATTTCTCGATATTTCTCGATATTTCTCGATATTTCTCGATATCTCTCGATATCTCTTAATATCTTTCGATATCTCTCGATATTTTTTGATATCTCTCGAAATGTGTTTCAATATCGAGATTCTCGATATATTTCAAGAATAATACAACTCATTCTCGAAACTCTTTTCGATATCGATACCAAAACCAACGTTATTCTCGAAACTCTTACTTCCATGTCATTATCGATACAATCGAGATTCTCAATTAGTTTCGAGAAAAAGTTTCGAGAACGCTAGAGCTTAGTCACAACCAAGACGTTGCTTTAAAAACGTTTCATCAAAACAAGGCAACAGTTCCGTTACAATTTTATCATGATGTTTACTCTCATTTTTAGTAAAGCAATAACCTTTTTGGAAAATCCTGGTTCTAGGCTCCCAAAAGATTTTTTAAGAGTTATTATTGTGCTTCAAATAGGTAACGAAAAAGTTTCTCTAAGCATTTTAAAAGTTTGTGGACTGCAATACAAAAGCAAAAAGTTTATCTTTAACAGTCCAACGTTCTCTTCTCGCCTGTTTACACAATTGATGGCTGAACAAAAGCTTGCTGGAACCTACCCTGTTCACACAATTGATGGGTGAATAAAAAAAGGGAAATTTATTATTATTATAGGTATATTTATAAAATTATTTTATCTAGTTATATATATATATATATATATATATATAACTAGATAAAATAATTTTATAAATATACCTATATATATATATATATATATATATA
>QPEY01000099.1:180361-207996 GCA_014706445.1 Hydra viridissima | reverse complement strand
AAAAAATATAAAAAAAAAAAAGACAATATATATATATAATACACTATATATATATATATATATATATATATATATATATATATATATATATATATATATATATATATATATATATATATATATATATATATATATATATATATATATATATATATATATATAGAGACATACATATATATAGCTAAAATTTAACCCGAGCAACGCAAGCTCAAAACCTAGCTAAAGCACCTAGATTTCGAAAAATTAAGATTAAAAGAAAAAAAAAAGTTATAACCACGCCATTTGTAAAATTAAAAGCAAAGTAATAAAAAAAAATAAAACAAATGGATATAAAAACTAAAATGAAAACCGAATTTTCGAAAGAAAAACTAAAAATAAAGAAAATCACTAAAATTAAATAATAGCAAAAACAAAGAATCAAATAAAGAAAAACAAAACATTCCTTATAATTAAAACTTAGGGCAATCATTATCCGTAATTATAAAACAACACTTAAAAAAATGTAATAAACAGTTTCAATCCTATTGCAAAAAAAATTAAAATAAAAAAAAAAAATTAAAATAAAAAAACACCAAAAAACTTCATATGCGATTTACGCAAAGAAACTTCACAAATAAAATTACGCAAATGCAAAATCATATCACCAAATAAAGAAATACAGCGAAAAAAAGGAAACTAAACCAGTCGATATTCAAAAAATAAGAACTCAAGAAAAACCTTATGCCTAAATATGCTCACCAAAACATCACTTGCAATATCTAGATACTATTTCTAACGCATTCTCTTTTCAGATAAGTCCTGCTTCAACTTAAACGTCAGTTTGATCATGGTGATGGATTCCTCGTCTGCGGTCACGTCCAGTATAGGGGATATCCAATGGCGTCAAGAAAAAGACTTTGTGAAAGAGTTCGTTGGAAACTCTGATCTGGGTCACAATGAAAACGTCCAGGTTGCTGTAGTAAACTATGGCACTGCTGCTGAAGTGGCTTCTGCTTGTGGTAACCTTACCACAAGAGCGCAGTTCTTTGCTTTCATTGATAGGTTGCAAAAGAAAAACGGCAAACCGGCACTAAAGAGCGCGCTCGAAAAAGTCAGAGAAGCGTACATGGGTTGCAAACGAATGAACGTGATGCCGGTCATTATCTACCTGACAGGCGGAGCAGAGGATACGAGTATCGATTTGGACGCTAGATTGCAGCTGGAGGAGCTCGTGAAAAGCGAAGCGTTGCTGTTTATCGGTGCAGTGGGTCCACGCGTAAATATCTCGGATGTTATGAGAATGTCTAGATACGTACTAAACGGAAGTGAGCACTTTTCCTACAGACATGCACATAGCTTTTGGGACCTACTGACAATCAAACCTGAAGATCCGCTACTTCTCGGACAAATCTGTGAAGGTAAGTAGAAAAGACAGGCTGGAAACTTCTTTGCAAGCTGCGGCTATTTATCGAAACTTTAGTCCTGCTTGAGTGTCGATGCAGGCTGGCGCATGCTTAAGAGCGAAGGCTGTGTCTATGCTCCCGTTCGAAAGCTTTGCTGAAATCGGCTAGCTTGCAAGCAAATGTAATTCAGCTGCGAAGCGAAGTAACCTTAAACGGTTGTTTAAAGCGAACGCTAAAGCGCGTCTCTAATGAGCGTCAAAAAGGAACGTAGACCAGTCTTTTCAACAAAAGTCTTTAACGCTCGCTTCTGCTTTCCGTCTAGAGCCAGCTTACAGCCTTACGCTCCCTGCTTTTAAGCGTGTATTTTTTTAATGAACAGCGATTGCTATTTCGAATCTTGACAAGCTAAGGTGCTTTGATTGCGTGTGTGTGCAGTTTTCGAAACTTTCCGCGGGCTGCCGCATTGAATCCCGTCGAGCGCTTGCAGTTATCTAGGTTTCCGAGCGCTGGTTCCATTTCCTCGCTCAACTTTCTTTGCGATGCTAACAAACGTCGCCGACAAATGCAAACGCTTTTCAGGCGAAGGACAATGGGCTGAGTGGTCTGCTTGGAGCCGATGTTCTGTCGTTTGCGGTGCGACTGGCACTCAGAGTCGAGAACGCATGTGTCTTAACCCTACGACTTCTGCAATCCAGGAAGATTGTGCAACTGAAGGAAACCCAGGACTTGAACTAAGAGTTTGCAGCTACCAGTGCAGTAAGTTTTGCATTTGTCAAAAGCAATTTAAGAAAAAGCAAAAGAAAAATATTGAAAACGTAGGTCGTTTAAAAAAGTGTTTAGCTAGTAGGTTTGTATAGCTTTTACAAGCGCTGTAACGAACGTCAATAAAACATGCGTGTGTGTGTTGAAGGTTCTTTTGACGATTGGAGCTCTTGGAGTTCGTGTTCCGCTAGTTGTCGACTTGAAAGCAACCCTCCCACCACGTCGCGTTACAGAACATGCAACAATGTGCTGGGTCCATGCAACGGTCAATACTCAGAGATCCGCGAATGTGCCGTTAGTCTGTGTACGGGTAAGTCAAAAAACTGTTATCAGAGTAAAACACTTTTCCTTTGTTTTACTCACGATTAGAGTTCTAACTCAGCACCGTGTCGTCGTAACTAGTTTGACATGCTGCGTGCGCTGCTCTTTTAGATTTAGCACGGAATGTGAGTGAATGGTCTCCGTTTGGCGAGTGCTCTAAAACATGCAACGAAGGAAATCCGATCAAGTCGAGAACGCGAACATGCTCTTCGGCAAACCTTTGTAAAGACGTTGAAGTTATCAACACTGTGGCCTGCAATCAGTATGCGTGCCCAGGTAAGTCCTTACCCGTTTTTAGCATTTACAGATTGTGTAAGGGACAACTAAAACACCGATTTACTTTATGAAACAGATTACAGAATTGCTGAATGGGGAGCTTGGAGTGAATGCTCATCATCGTGTAAAATAACGTATACAAATCCAGTGCGTTACCGAACGCGTAACTACTGTTCGTGGAACGCCACTTCTACATACAAATGCAATTATGAGAACATGGTTGAGTATGAGTCTTGTAACATACAACCTTGTCTAACACGTAAGTTGATTTGGTGTTAAATATAAGTTTAGCGTTTTCTGCGTTAAGGTGTCAGTATAAAATTAGGCTTTGTTGTTTAAAGCAATCGCTCGTCAGTATATCTTGTGTGGTGGATATGTACGCCTAAATTCAAAGTTTAGCATGCATACGTGTATATTACGGTCGTTCAGTTATAGTCCTTACTTTAACAGACGTTAAATAAATTTACAGAAGTAGGTTTTGAAACCTATGTGCTTTAGTTCTTAGTAGTTGCTCTCGATTGAATAATTACTAGTTTCTAAAAAAAAGCACTTTTGTGCCTCTTGATGCAAAGCTACCATTATAGAAATTTATAAGAAAACCTATAAGAAAAGTTTTCCAACGAAACAGACAGCATTCGATCCCAAATAATGCAATTTGAAAGTAGAATCTGCATTCTTCAGCTTTTGTATTAATGCAATCAAGATATGTTTTTTTCTTCGTTTATAATCCAAAAAGGTTTTGAAGTTGGTCTTCATTTTCAGATAAACCTCGATTTAGTTCTTCTACTAGAGCAATCATTCATTAAGGGATCATTTGCTTCCACGTCACTTCAAGAATATCTCCAATCGGTCAGCTCCATTGTCCAGAATTACTTAACGTCGTTACTTAGAACATTTTCAGGATGTCTAGTTGCAAAATCGTTAAGATGTCTTTCGGGAGAAGTGTAGCTTGGGAGAAGTGAAGTGGTACCTTGAAAAGCGTAATGGATCAATGCCTAACTTATCGTACACTTTTTGTCTGAAGAGATATTGTCATCAAGCTAGCATAGAACCACTTACTCATCTGCCAATTACCATAAACGCCCCAGCACTTTCTTCTCTGTAGCTTTTTTAGCTCATGGGATTGTAAGTGGTCTTTAATCAGAGAGAGATGGCTGCTTTAAGTAAATTAGACTAGTCGTGCAATTAACCAGTCTCGTATATAAACTGTTGTAGTAAAACTGCATATTACGTCTCATTCATGTTGGCGAAATGGATCATGAAATGATTTTTATCTGTAATCCAATCAATGATTGAGGCATTGATGAAATATATGCTGACTTGTTACTTTCAGGACATAAAGAAATAGATCAGATCAAAATATAACTGCAAGCGAAGATGTTAAAAATGCTTTTCTTGCAACACAATCTCAAAAGTTTGCTTTCTTCAATCCAGCCAAAAAAGATTTTTGCCAAACATGCGCTCCGAGAGCACACAGGCTTTTTTCGTTTTCCCGATGTCTTGTGAAAGCACATCTCTATAACGCTTTGGTAAACGTTCCATTTTTCATAACTTACGCAATCAAAAACTGTGCTTGATACTTCAACTTACCGGTGGAAGATGATAGCTTTTCTCCATTTAGCAGCTAATGTTACTTTCCATTTCTTTATATTTCTTGCTGAGAATGTGATTCGTATTCCCAGACATTTTACTGCAACCCCATTCATAAATGCTTCTTGTCTCTCTTTGACGTTATTTCTGTCAAGCACGTGTTAAAACTAACACTTAGAGCTTGAGTTTCTTTTTTTTAATAACAACTTCTCCTTGTTTGCTTTCTTTAAAATATAATTTTATCACGTGATATGTCAACAACATCAACAGTATACGATGATGGAGAGATGCAGATCTGTTTAGGAATCTGTTCATCTTCATGCGCATTACATTTTGAAAACTGACTGCGTTTTCCGAAGATATTAATTCCTTTCCGCCTGGCTACCGTTGCGCTCGTAAAACCACTCTGTCTTCAGCAACCGTTTTTTTTTTTCGAAGCATCAACATCAGTACAATCGAGATGAGTGACCAGTTGTGCGTGAAAACTGTATTTTTGATGTCGTTGATGTTCATTTTCTCTGTCGCTATGTTTACAAAGAAAGAACCAGTCAATGTAAAGCTGTTTTAACCTTGTTATAACATTTTGTTTTTGTGTAGAAGTCATATTGAGTTATTGCAAAACCTACAGGTCTTAGATAAAAGCAACTCAACTTAAGCTTGCATACTATCTAAAAAGCTGTGTTAAGCTTTTCGCGCTTCAACTGCATTTATAAATTCCAATTTAAGCGTGTTTTAGTAACTACCTGCGTTTATCGCATTTAGCAACCTCTTGTTCTGGCCTTAACATCAGTTTCATCATGGTCCTCGATTCTTCGTCAGGTGTTTCATCAGGTCTATATAACAATTTATGGGAGCAAGAGAAAACTTTTGTAAAGAAGTTCATGGAAGCGTCAGAGCTCGGTAAAAATGACAACGTCCAGGTGGCAGTGGTAAACTTTGGCTCTACTGCGAATATAGCGGCTCCATGCGGAAATCTTTCAACTTTTGAACAGTTCTCCACCTTCGTTGACAGTTTGCCCAAGATCAATGGCGGAAGAGCAATCAACGACGCTCTTTTACGAACGAGAGAAGCTTATCTGGGCTGCAAGCGGTTGAACGCAAAACCCATTGTGATACTTCTAACCAATGGTCAGGAAAGTGTTGAGCTCAATCTCGAATCCAGAAAGAACACTGAAGAGATGTTAAAAAAGGAAGCTCTGTTCTGGATAGGTGCGGTTGGTCCTGACGTAAGCACTTCGGACATCAAAAGAATGTCTAGATACGTCATCGACAATGTGGAAAGCTTTTCTTACATTGCTGCGAACTCATTCGTTGATCTGAAGTTGCAGCCTGAAAACATTGGCGTTCTTGCTAAATTCTGTGTTGGTAAGTAAAGTCTTTCTTGCAAAATATATAAAAAGCAGTTAAAATGGTAAAATGAAACGTACAACTCTTAGGCATCCTGGAATGCTAAACATTTTGCAATAGACTAGCGCATTTGTAACTGTTTGTAATAGGCTAACGCGTCTTTATGTTTATTTCAGTCAACGGACAGTGGGAGTCATGGTCTTCTTGGAGTCAATGTAGTACACATTTCAACGGAACCGTTGGAGTTGGAAGTCGGTGGCGTCAGTGTCTCTCACCAACAAGGAGGTCGTTCCAAGATAACTGCCCGTCCGACGGAAGAGTAGCGGATTTGGAGCTGAGAACTTGTAGTGACTCATGTATAGCTTTTGTGTTGTTTTGTTTTTGTTCCGTAATTGCCGTTGCATTCTCAAATGCATCTTATTTTAAAAGAGCGTGCTTGTTCTAAGTGCGACTCTCGCTTGTATTCCGCTATTATAGGTTTTGTATCTGAACAGGTGCATATAGCGAGTGGAGTGCATGGAGTACTTGTTCTACTAGTTGCTGGGCGGAGGGCTTACGTGCAACGCAATCTCGGAGCAGAAGATGCAGCTGCAATTATAACTCTTGGTGCCCTGGTGATTCTTTCGAATATCAAGATTGCACCGCAAAGTCACCGTGTGTGTGTAAGTGGTGTTAGAATGATTAATAAACAAACAGAGGCTTTAGGTCAACATTAGCATTCTTTTCTATGCCAATATCAGGCTAAAGCTACTGCAATTAAGCAAACAAGTTAATAAACATCACTTTTTGATTGAAGCATGTGCTGTCTTTTTCACAATTTTTGTTCTTTAAACTGTTAATTTTTTTATCCTTTTATTTTCAGCCGTCTTTGTCATAAGGCTCTTTTCAGTGGTTTTAAAGAGGTATTGCTTCCGTTAGCAATATTGGAAATGTTTGACTATTAAGTTTATGTGATCGTCTACTGTAAAAATAAGTATTTTTATCTATCATTTATTTACAGAACTGTTTCTGATATTGAATCGATATGACTTTACAGTACATTACTGTTTTCCTACTGGCTTCCATATACATCTATATGCAATATCTTTTTTTCATTCATAACTTGTTTCATGCAATAATCCTAAAGTTTTCCAATGAGCCTGGGTTTTGAAAAAAAGATTAAAAAAGAAGATCTGTTAAAGCAAGATGAAGAGCCTTTCATGAGTTAGCATTTTTGTCACTTATGATATTAGAATTCGATATTACTCATTTAGCATTTGGTATTTACTATTAAATACTGCTAATGTGCTTTCGCATCCGAGTGCGAGCGGTATATACTGATACTTGATGCTGACTTCATTTTGCAGAACAAATTTTTACCGATGTTAGGTCAGGCTACTTGTCCTTCAACTTGAACTACTATATGCTGTTTTTAGCTCTTTTCAGCATCAAAAGTTTTAAAGCCTTTGTTTACTCACCAATTTTATGACGATGATATAAGTATAATGCCACACTATATTTGCATTCTTATGAGAAAAATCATCTTCTAACTTGCTTTCTCATTAACATTCTTTGCACTTCAGCCATTTTGACCAAACCATTTTGCTTTTACTTAAGTTCTTCAAAATGAAATTTTAAAGGGATATTCTATTTTACCCCAAATTATATTCGCATTAAATGCATTTATCTGTCTTAGGATTGTAATGATAGAGGGGCTCTTGCTCTTGATGAAGGCAGGTATTTAGGGAACAGCATGATGCAGCCTATTGTACAAGCCAATCATAGCAACATACGGATACAGATTAAACATTATATAGAGAAACCTGTTTATTTAGAATACACTTGTCGATAAAACAGTTACCTGGTAAACTTAGCCTGTGATTAGCATACACGACAATTATGGGAAATAATATGAATACAATTAGTTATAATTCAAACTGTTTTCCGAGGTGCTGAGGTAATCAAATCGTCATAAAACAGTTAATGTCCCCCTGGTTAATATGCATGAATGTTTCGGAAATGATATTGTCATAAAAGTAAATCGTTTGGGTTGCCTGCTTGTATAAAACAATACATGTCCCCCTGGGAAATATGTATAAATAGCGTGATCATCGAAACCTCAATCTCTCGGAGTAACCTGTCAAACAACAACGGACTCGAGCAACTCTTCTACCACTAGCTGTGATATACGATCTCTTCTTTGGGTTTATCACATTTTTGTATAACAATGCTCCTGTAACATATTGATAATTTGAACTCGTTTTATAATACGACTCTTACCTCTGTGGGCATACTAACATTTAATCAACGTTGAAATAACGTTGATGAACGTCGATCGACGTTATTTCAACGTTGTTTCAACGTCGTGCGCCCGCTGGGATGTAAAACAACACAAGGTATTAAACTTATTTCTAATACCTTTAAAGCATTTTTCTTTATGGAAATAAAACGCTCTCATGTAGTTGGGGATGAATACAATTTGAGTGTAATACCGTTGTGAGAAAACCAATAACAATCGCTTTCATTTCGTTATAGTGTTTGCCATCCATGTAAAGTAGTTATTTTCAGTGAGTAAACCTTTCAATATCATGCCATCATATATACATGCAATATAATTCATTGTTTGCAGGTTTTTTTCTTGAGCAGCAGTAAAGTACTTTTGATTTCCTTTACGCTCTTCTCATTGTAGTTTTCGTTTTTTGCTTTAAATGCTTCAATCTTAAAAAGGGTGATATCGATGAGTCAAAACGACGAATATTAGCGATTTGTTGAATATATTTGTACTTTCAACTACAGCACTTTACTTTGATTTAGACACCCATGCTTCCATACGCATCTTAATCAGTATAAAATTCTCTGTCAAAATCAATTACAAAAAAAATGTTTGGCGAAACTTGAGTAGCGCCTAGAATTCATTGCCTTTAAGTGATCAAAGCAAACTTTTCCAAGATTATCGAGATTTTCCAAATTACAAAGCTAGTCGGAAAAACAAGTGTTACTCCGTGTCCTAATAATATTTACAACGTGGCTGACCTTCTTTTGACAGTTAAAATTCTGAATGTAAAATGTTAGCTAGCAAAGAGTAGATTGTTTAGGTACGCCATCCAGCTTAGCTGATATTTGGCAAACTATTAAAGCTTACTCTAGGAAAGCTTTCTGTTTTCTTAAACTCTTCGTTACAATTTATAAAGTCATGAAGCAATCTCTGCTGCAAATTTCTTCTACTTTAATTGAAGCTCCAGTTTTTGTTTTTGAGAGATTCCTTAAAGTCTTGTTTTAATTTTTTTCCTGCTTTTATTCATGATTTGTAAACAACACTATGACTTGGAGTTTGAAGAAAAATTCCACTTTTTGTAAGACATTTATGGCCTTTCTTGCATTCAATTTTTCTGCTGTCACCATGTTTATTAGAAAGACAGTTTTTTGACATTTAGATTTTGCTGGAGCTTCTTATCATCAGCTTCTATATCATCAGAGCCACTGCCAGAATCGTTATTTATCTTCAAAGCAAAATTTTTCCTCATCTTCGCTATATAATTGGTCATTGGTATCTTGACTGACATTTCGCTTAGCATTTAGATGAACCTTTTGTGTACCTTAAATTGTGGTGCAGGATGCAGAAGACAGCTGTAAAGTTTGTTGACATCTATAAATTACAGAAGTCTCTATCTTACTGACACAACCACTATAATTTTTCATTAGTTATATTGACGAAGTTGGTAAAGTCTTTTCTCCTGGTTTTCTTAAGTCCTTTTCATTCTTTTTTGTACGTTTTCAATTTTTTTTACACTGCAGACTTTACACTATTTCTTATTAAACACTGATGGTAGACTTCTTTTTTACATCTTGACTTTCGTCTCATCAAATTATAACTTTTTAGCAAATTTAATTAGCTACAAATAAACGAATCTTATAATTTTATCAAAAGAGGTGTTTTAAGTCTCAAAAGTCAGGAGATATTAATAAATAATAGATATAATATGAAAGGTTTCATAATAAGAATCTATAAAGTTAGTAAAATGACACGAGCAATAAATTAGAGTTGATCATATTTATACATAGACGAAGCATTATTATTTTGTCGTTTTAAATTATCTTATCTGCCAAGATTAGTAGAATTATTGAATTGAGTAACTGAGGGTGTGTAATTTAAATTTTATTTTGCAGTGCAAGTTTCTCAATGGTCTCCTTATGGTGAATGCTCTGAAACATGCAATCAAGATAATCCTGTTCGCACTCGCAATCGATCTTGTACTCCTTCATATTTATGTCAAGATATCAAGATTTATGATACCATTCCTTGCAATCGTCAATTTGCATGTCCAGGTTGGTGGTTAATAAGCATTTTTTAGTTTGAAATATATGTTAAACAATTTAAATGAACACATACTTTATTCAGTATCTGGTACCAAATTTCAAAATTCTTCTTCTGCATTTAAAAAAATATATTTTAGTGAAGCATTTTCTTTTAGACTATAGGCAAGCTGACTGGGTTAGTTGGAGTGATTGTTCAGCATCATGCAAAGCATCAGTTGCGAATCCAGTTCGTTATAGAACCCGTGATTATTGTCTTGATAAGGTTTCGTCTTTATATCAATGTAGATACGAAGATATGATCGATTTTGAGCCTTGTAACACAGAACCTTGCGCAATAGGTTTTCAGAATATATTTACAGTTTTATTTATGTAGTTTTAATGTTTGTAAAAAAACTATAAACAATATTCTGATTGAGCTTTGTCGTTCATCTTTTAATGCGTCTGCTCTGTTTTTAAAAATTATAGAACACAAGAAAAGCTTAAAGTATAGAAAGTTATTATTAAATATAAATGTTTTTTCTTTTAGTAAAAGCTTGTTCTAGCTTAAACATCAGCTTTATAATGGTTCTGGATTCTTCATCTGAAGTTGCGTCATCTCCACTTGACAATCAGTGGAAAAATGAAAAAGATGCTGTAAAAAGATACATTGCAAACACAGAGTTTGGCCTAAATATTAATGTTGAGATAGCTGTTGTAAATTTTGGTGATTCTGCTGAACTAGCTTCTGCTTGCGGTCAACTGACCACTGTTACACATTTAAATGAATTTCTTAACAGTTTGCCCCCCAAAAAAGGGAAAACAGCAATTAACAGTGCTCTAATTAAAGCCCAACAAGCCTACGAGGGTTGTCAGAGACTAAACACCCTTCCAGTGATAATGTTATTTACAAGTGGTCAAGAAGATGTTGAACAAGATTTAAATAATAGACTTCAAACTGAAGAGCTTATTAAAAATGAAGCTTTGCTGTATATTAGCGCAGTGGGTTCTCAAATTAATATAACTGATATTCAAAGAATGTCAAAGTTTGTACTTAACAATTCAGAAGTATTTTCATATCAGTTTGCTAATAGTTTTGCAGAATTAACACCACCAATTTCTGAAAATATATTTTCTTCTGCGAAAATTTGTGATAGTAAGCTGAAGTTTTTTGTATATTTTAATGCATTTTTAGAATATACTTTAAGTATTTTTAATTGGAAAAGATATTTTTATTTGTAAATTTTAATGATAAAAAATCCTCTAGTAATATTATAAAAGATATTAACTTCTATGCATGTGCTCTTCCTCACATTTAAACTTCGATTTGGCTGAAATCTGATCCAAAAAAAGGAAAAAAAGAAAAAACAAAAAAACTTCATAACGCTGTTATACACCTTAAAATATATCACCTGACAAAACGTACAAAATATTAGACATGGTTATTGCTACTACTCTAACCTTCTGTTTTAAGAGTTTTTCTTTCAAAAAACATTTTTTTTGTATTTAAAGTTAAACTTTATTTGAGGAATTTTAACTTGACTAATAAATTTTCTTCTCTAAAATTATGCTTGAAGAAGCTATTCTCATTAAAATCTACTTCAATTTGAAGTTTAGTTGAATTGTTAGTAAAATAAATTTTGAAAGATTTTTAGAACCATTTGTTTTTATGAATTTGTTTATACAAAGGTGTTATATTAACACCATTTAATAAGATGAAATTTTTATGTTTGCTCTTAAATGTCTGAATAAACGTTTTATTACATATTAGTATGATGTAAGGTTAATATAGTTTTTGTTTGTGGAAGCGTAGAGGTATTACTGACTGATTGAAAAAAATTAAAATAAAGTTTTTAATAGAATAGGTAAATAACGATATTTGTTTTGTTTTTTTTAGCAAGAGGAAAGTTGTCTGATTGGGGGATATGGAGCAATTGCTCTGTTTTGTGTGGTGCCTCTGGGATTCAGATGCGCAATCGAACTTGTTTGAATTCAATTACCTCATTTATCCAAGAAGACTGTGCTACTGCAAATGAAAATTCAAACTTTGAAATCAAGATTTGCAACTATGATTGCAGTAAACTCATAGATTTAAATTAATTGATAAATTTATTTGTAATTGTTTTTAAATAATCATAATTTTGTTATTAATATTATATAAACGCAACCTTTAGGTACATTTGGAACATGGAGCAGTTGGAGTATGTGCTCTGCTTCTTGCTGGCTTGAAAATAATCCACCCTTGCAATTTCGATTTAGAACATGCAACAATGTATTAGGTCCTTGTAACGGTCTTTCTTCCGAAACACAGGAGTGCAACACAAATAATGTTTGCGAAGGTAGCTTAAAGTTACTCTGCTGCTGTATGTTTTTTTAAGATGGTTTAACTTATGATTGATTCATTTAATATTTGTGAACTATATTGTGCCGTATTTTGTATCTTAATTTTTCATTAGTTCTCTTTATACACCTGATTCTCGTTTAATTTTCCAACTGCTTTTCTAAGCTTTCCAACATTACATAGCATTATTCTATTTACTCGCTCAATTTTGAAATGAAAATGAAATGCTTACGAACCAAGGTTTATGATCCTCGCATGTATGAACGTCACCTCATATAAAATAATTATAAGAAGGCTAACCTAAAATCAATATATATAAAAAATATCAGTTTAATCTGGGCACAACTTACGAACTCGCTCTGTTTTACTTCTCAAAGTTTCTACCTATTTTACAAAGTTTTTTATTAGTTTTTTTACTGTTGTTGCATTTTTGGAACTATGCTTAATGTAGATGGTTATCTTAACAATTTTTGTTAATAAATTTTTGTTAAAGACCTTCTGACGTTATCTCTTTTACAGAGGATTTAGAACCACCGCAGCTTTTCTTTGTTTATGCACCATTAATTACCAATGCAAAAGCCATAATCAAATGGTCTTACAACGAAGTTGCTAAGTCAGTTTGTAAACTACAGAGCCCTTCCAATACTTCGGAAGTGTTTTGCGATTCCAATGAATGGAATGCCACTAATCTTCAAGAGGGTCTATATGTTTTGTGGATCTTCGGAATAGATAGTGCCAACAACTCAGCTCTTTGTGGTACACATTCCTGGTTGGTTGGTAGGTTTGTTTCAATATTCTTTAGCTAACAGTTAAACTATTGATAATTTGCTATTTCAATTAAAAGACTTTCGATTTAAAACCATTTCGATAAAAAACGTTTTAGCTAATGAGATAGGTTTTATTTTAAACATCAACACCAATTTATTCATGTCAAGAGAACTATTAATTTTTTAGACACAACACCTCCAAGGATATCAGCAGTTGACAGTTTTCAGCTGTCCAATCGTAGACAGGAGATAATTAAGTTTCTTTGTGATACTCCATGCGTAGTCTTCTGTAAACTCCAGGAGGAATGGGAAACTGTCCGTCCTGTTGAAAATTGCACCGACAGTCTAAGGTAACATTAATAGATTGAATTTCTAGTAGCAAACAAGAAAGTTAGAGGGAATATTTAAAACCGAAAATTAAAACTTCAATTGAAAAGTCCTAAGTTAACGGCAGAAGCTGAGAAAACTCAGAAAAGCATTTAACAAAATGTTTTCAATGAAACAGAAGGGCTAAATCACCAAATATTATTTACTTTGAGATTTTAGTTAAATCATCTGGACGTGCACTCAAAATACTTTCGCATATATAATTGATTACCTGATTACCAATCAAAGGGCGTGTCATTGTAACTCCATTGGATTCCAGTTCTATGGACGCTTAAAAGAAACTTAATGACGCTTAAAAGAAAATATATTTGGAACTGGAAACTGTTGGGAACATTTTATAATTGAATTTTTAGGCTTGTGCTAAACCGATTATAGTTAGTGTGATGCAAATGTTAAAATGTGTCAATTAAAGCAGTATTTATATTATTTGCTGTAAGTAGTAGGTATAGAATTACACTCGCACCAGTTTAGCTTAGAACTAGACTTGTTTTGTTTTAGAAAGTTTACCTCACACTATCCCTGGAGCTGCGCCGCACGAAATAGTTCATGTATTATGGGTGAACTTCTTTAAGCATGTAGATCTGGCTAGTTATTCAATGATGTAACAAAGCGTCTATTTTCTTTTTTAGCAATGGTATATTTCTCTACGACATCAGCAAAATGTACGTTTTAAAAAGCGGAAAAAACTATACATTGGAAGTGAATGCAACAGATATGGTAGGAAACAGTGCCGATTCGTGGAAATTTTCTTGGCTTACAGGTAATAATATATTCTAATTGTCTTAGCTTTATTACTTTTGTTTATGACAAATAAATGCTCGAACTGATAGTCCACTTTTGTCACTTGTCAATGATATAGTCTTTGACAAAAAACAGCCAAGCAACCATAACCAATTGGGCACAAACCCTTTGGGATCCCAGTAGCCTTTGGCCGAGAACTTTTTCCGTTGTGATTCTCCCCGTAGGTATTCTCTACGGGATACTCTCCCCGTTTAGTTTCTCTACGGTATTCTCATTCGGGACCCAAAGATTACCCATTCAAGATTCTGTATTGGGTCCCAGTTTACATTTCTGTGCACATTTACTTATTTTCTTTGATTTTATTTTTTTGTTAAAGTTTAAAAATGCCACTTTCAACTTCACTAGAGATAAGTTTAATTCAAAGAAGTCTCCCCTTATATCATCACTTATCTTCCTCAAACAATATGTTCTATTACAGCTACTCATAGTAGCAAATAGTATCAATAATGTTTGTCTGATATTCGAACAATGCAGTGACTAACTTCATTTCAAACAGCTTCGTAAAAAATGAAGATTCATTTTAAATATCCAAGTATTAAATAATATGTAAGATATGAAAAAATCACACGCTAAAAAACAAAAGTAAAATTGAAAAGTCAAAACTATAAAAAAATCAGCAACACTTACAGGCTATACAACCAATAGGCAGTTCATGTAAACAAAACTTCACAGTAGAGATTAGTAAACTAAATTGTAAAAATCAGAAGCAAAAGTAAACCACACAAACTAATATCACAAGACCGTAAGGACCAAGAACGAGCCTGTTCAATAAACCTAAACCAAAACATCATTAGCATACAACAATATAATTTAAAAAGTGTCTTAACACAGTTTACTGATCAACTGTAGCAAACTCAGGCAGAGGCTGTACACGTTTCTGTTGCAGACGCTGCAGTGGCAGAGTTTATTCTATTGTTGTTGTCTTTGTCTCGTGCATTTATAGACCAACAATGAAGTTCTGACTCAAATGCGTCTAATGTACAGTATTTTGTTACTACATTTAGCTTCTCTGCAGCTGAAAATTGTCACGCAATCTTAATAAGATGTTTCAATCATAATAAGATGTTTCAATCTTGATAAGATGTTGAAATGCTTAATGGATTCTACATGATATACTACTTCATTAGCAACTGCTGTTTAATGTATTTAAATCCTTGAAACTATGTTTTCGTTTTGCAAACATTCCAACAAGCTTACAGTTTTTTGCTTATTCGGATAAAATGATGGTTGTTTGCGTTTCACAAAACCTGAATGATCAGACTAAATAACTGTTTTACTGACAATAACATTCATACTAGTGATGTTTTCTTACATTTTATTGTATATGAACAACAGATTTGATATAAACAACAAAACACTAAAATCAAAAGTTTTTTGGCACACAGTAAGAACTTTGTAAACGGTGTAATATGACAAGACATCTCCGTTGAATTTATCCATTAGCATTTATTCAGCTTTGTCAGAATTATTACACTTTGTGAAAGTTAGAGTTAAGCCTACAGGCGAATTGTCGATAGCTAATCCACCATCAACTGCATCATGCTCTCTTTGAATACAATGAAACAGTGTTGCGTGCGTTTTCTAAATCTATTAAACAGTTTCGTTAACAAACCAGCTATTGATAACCAGCCATTAATAAAGATTTTAGTTTTGTGCTATATAATTATTAATAAGGCAATCGACAAATGAAACAACCGTTGTTCATAAAAATCTACACTTTGAAGCTATATTTTTAAACAAACCTAAATGTTAATTACTGTGGCTTTGATTGTTCACCACCAGTATAAGCAGTCCATGTAAAAAGATTAAAAAATAATTAGTTTTAGAATTCAGGTTTCAATTCATTTTACAAAAAAAAACAAAAGCAAAACAAAAAAGCATTATTTTTTAGTTTTTTTAAACTTTTAACCGTCAACGGAACCACACTTCTTGATCAGTCTTTGTAGATTTTACGGTTGCCAAAGTTTGGCAACCGTAAAATCTACAAAGACTGATCATGAAGTGGGAGCTCTAAGTCAAAGTACCCGATTGGGAGCTCTAAGTTAAAGTACCCGATTTTAGTATTTTGCTAATGGCACTTGTGCGAATAAGTTTGAATCTTACCAAACTCACAGCTCCATGACTGAAGTTCAATTTAAAAAATTGTCATTCATAAAAGGCTATATTTTCAAACGATATTTTTAAGCAAACATAAATGTTAATTGCTGTTGCTTTGATTGTTCACCAGCAGAACTAGCAGCCCGTGTGGCAAATTTTTAAAAAAAAGCCTATATGGTAAACGAACCTGATATCAGTATGTTGCTAGTTTGGACTGCTTCATACATGTCAAAAACATCATTACGACTTGATGTTAGATATACAACTAATGATCGGAAAACAACTATAAATGTTTAAAGCGAAAAAATTACATTTTTAACACGTGTCTCAGTATTCTTCATGAAAACGTTATCAACTTATTGTCAATATGATAGAATATGTTTTACACATGTAAACACTTCACACCTCAAGTAAAATTACACAATTCAACTCAATTATTTTGCTAAATTTGCCTTCTGTTACTGCTTCTTTAACAGTAAAAATTTTTTTTAGATAAAAACGCTGCGTAATTAAGCAAAGTTCTAATCACGCACTAAAAAGTAAAATGACCAGAAACTACGTAAATAGCCTAGCCTACAAATAACATTTCCTGTACTATAGTGCAGTATTTTGCTCATTTCTTGAGTTCAACGGCATGTTAAGGACATCTATCTATAAAAATCTATTCATTCGTTGATAAAGTAGTGTATTGTGTCTAACTATTAACCCTGTTTTTTTGACATAATAACTAATTCTACTGGTTTGCGTACATAAAAGTATAGTTTGATATGAATGATTATGTGTACATAAAGTAATAATTTCAGTGTATGATTGTAGCTGAAATTATCCATCCTTTGGATAATTTGTGCAATAATCAAACAATCAAAGGGCTCTGTATCAGGAAAAGATGGTGGTTGCGGCTTTGACAGTTGTTGCTCTTCACATTCACTTTTGATTTTCTATGAATAGATAGAATAGGATATAGTTTATCTCCACACTGCATCAATGTTTAATAGGTGGCAAGTTAAGTCTGAAAATGAATAAATTTTTAACAAGTACTCTTTGATCACTTCAACTAGAAATAAAAACAATAGCTTTGATTTAAATACACACAACAAGAACTGCTTTCGAATGAGAAACTTCAGATTTTGAAAGCAATTGCATTAAATGCTTTAAATATTAAACATGTTTAAGTATAACTTAGACTACAGCCTAAAAAAAAGTCAATATCGAAAACTGATTGTAATTGCCTTCACTGTCTTCTAAAATTTCAGTCTCTCCATTTCTGTAAGGTTTCTTTCCTTTCCTTGTGTTAAAACCAATATCTTAGGTCTTTTCTGGTTAGTGCTTTATTTGTAATTAAGCTGTCCGTGTCGGATTCATACTCGGCTAGTCGTTTATATGGCAAAATACCTGTTTTCTCTGAGTTAAAATGAGCCGCGATTGCATTATTTATCTTTAGAGCAGCACGAGAACACTTAATGCTTTAACTTATCCAAATACCTTCTAACAAAGCTAATTGCCGTTTTGGCATTCAATGCAGGTTGATTTTAAAATACACAACAATTTGTTTATGATTTAAAAAGCAAATTAATTAGCAAAGCAATTATTTACAAGTTATTGCAATTGGGGAATTACAACATAAACAATCTTTTATGGAAACATGACTCATCAGCTTGATAGATTATCTAACGCAACAAATTCATGAAAACCAGCCAGTTTTTCAAACAACAAAAACAAATTCGTTGCTTTTCAATCGCTCTTTTAAAATGTTTCTGTTCTAAACTACTTTTATGACTGACAAAAATCTGTTATCACGTGAAATAATAGAAATATAAAACTTATTTGTACTACAACGCCCGATTTGATTCAAGTGCCACAGTGATAACAATACGAGACCATTTAAATGTGATTTTGAAGTAAAAAATTCTTTCTACAGGCTAAGTCACAAAAATCTTTGTTATGGTATTCGAAGATCCACTTTGCTACTTGCACACACGGCGCACTGGGGCAATATACAAGCTTTTTTAGTTTGCCTAAGTAAGTTTTATATTTAAATGATAAGCAGTTATCAACGGCTCCGTATATTTTAGCATCCTCTACCAAATGTATCAAGGAATGCACATTATGCGCAACTTGATCTCTATCAATTTGATCTGGTGGTGGGCAATATAACAACAGGTTAGTTAAGCGCTTTACCACGCCAAGTAAAACTAAGTGCATGTAGTCTTATGTTAACCCGCTGAACAGGTCAAAACTTAATTTTGTTAACGGAGAAATACCAATATGATGATCTTCATCATTTTTATTTACAAAACTACTACCTGTTTTCAAAGGAGCTCGCAAGTTAGGAAGCACAACTTTTCACACCACTCGCCATGCTGCATGCAACGCTCACAACAATCATATCGCTTGTGACATTTAATGCAATTTACAAAAGCTTGCAAAGAAGCATCACTAATAACTGCCGCTAACCAATCTTTTACACACATTGCCTATCTACATTATCTCTCAATTCAAACTCTATCATTTCAGTCACAAAACCATTTAAGGACTCCTCAATTAAAATTGGTTTATGGTTACTACAGTATAAAGCAATAAGAATTTTAGAGCTAACATGTTCTGAAAAGCAACCTTGGATTGGCCACTGAGATGTAGCGTAGCTATTAAAAACTGGTTTACCATCTGTATTGATCAGGGGCGTAAACTGAGTGATACCTTGTTCAGGTTTTGATTGCAAAAATAAAATAGGCAGCGATAGCTTAAGTCGAATTAGTAATATTAATTGGCTGCTAGAGTCTTAGTTTCAGCTAGTTTTTTTGAATGCATCATCGTTCTAGCATCTTTCGGTAAGATTATGTTATTCATTTGCAAAGTTTGAAGCAATACGGTTAACACGTTTTATGCTATATTGAAAATCACAACTCAATGTGCTGGTTCATTACGTACACTCTCGTTTCTACTTATTTCAATTGTACTGTCAAAAATTTGCTTATCATCATCATCATAATCTTCCGTATTGCGAGTAACCCATTCACTGCGCTCAATAAACCAAGCGCATTGAATGGGTTACTCGCAATTGGGTACATCGAACGGCGTACTGCATATTTAACATGTCGCAATTCACACTAAGGCAATTGTTTGTGATATCTGTTGCACAAATAGAATTTGTCTTTTCATTACACACACTACTATTATTATTTTGTAGGTTAATAGGTTTCACCAACTAAGCCATTGTTTATATTAGCTTGTACCTCTGCAATTATTTTTGACATCTCAGTAGCAACTTTTCTTCGTTTTTTTCTCTCAGAAGACATGTTTACAGGTTTCATAAAACTAAGTATGTGTAATAAAACAATAGTACTTTAATACTAAAACTTATAAAAAATGGAAAAGCCTTATTTTGGATTTAAGCTAGTTTAAATCAACCAATCTGCAAGTGCAAAGCAAATAACTTTTATGAGATTTAATAAACACTTTTCTTATATGCTACGTTTAAACGCTGATTAAAAAATCCAAGTGAAGAACAATTTGAAGTAGAAAATATGAATTATCATTCATAAATTTAATAAGGTGAGATTAAATATTTAAAGACTCGGATAACGCATAGAAAAGTCAAGGAAAGAACATTTTGAATCTTTCTGTGCAACAAAACTGCAAGTATGAACATAATTTATTTTCACATAATCTGTTTTATCAAATGCATTCACTCGAGATTGTTAAACACATATATTAACATAACTTTACCTCAGTATAAAACAAAAAAATTATCACTGATATATGTGACAACAAATACCGTATCAAGTTTTCACCAATCTAATCCATCACACTGGTTATTCATCTATCAGTATTAGTAACGAATGCATTGGTTGATAAGAAAATAGTTTTAAAGTATAGTACATGTCATTTATAAATGGATTGTTAAAAAATCTTTTCACTTTCCTTTTTTGTCGTTCTACAAAACAAAATGGCCAGCTTAGTTTTTGCTATCATGTTTCATACTTTGGTTTTATATCATAGACTAAACATTACTGTGTCTATTTATCATTATTTGAAATTCATTCAAATGTTTAGAGCAACTTCAGAAACATATTTGGAATTACAATAGTAAACGCACACATCGATGTTTGAAACATCATAACAAGGATAAAAAACACCTTAATAATCATTAGCTCGATGCAACTGAGAGAAAGATCAAGTTATTATAGACAACTTTAGAACTGACACTTAAAAGGAAATAGAAAAAAAATAAAAGGTGATGTGGAGGAATTCCATTAATAGAAATGTAGCCAGTCTTAAATTTAAACCACTCAAGCAAAATAAGTTAGAAGTATTCTGATCTGGCCTGCAAAGGTCCAGTTTAAGTTTAAATTGGCTTTGTTTTAAACAAATTATTAAGAACTGGGTCACAATAAGTTTTCGTTGGGTAAAAATTTATTTAAACAGGTCAACTGGATCAAAACTAGTAGTAACAGGTCAAATGGAATCAGGTCAAATGGAATCAGGTCAAATGGAATCAGGTCAAATGGAATCAGGTCAAATGGAATCAGGTCAAATGGAATCAAGTCAAATGGAATCAGGTCAAATATAATCAGGTCAAATGAAATCAGGTCAAATGAAATTAGGTCAAATGAAATCAGGTCAAATGAAATCAGGTCAAAAGGAATAAGGTCAAATAGAATAAAGTAAAATGGAATCAGGTCGAATTGAATTACGTCAAATCAAATCAGGTCAAATGGAATCAGGGAAAGTTGGGTTTAAATAGTTCTTGGGTTTAAACTTTTTACTATGGGTCCGGCCTTATAGGATTTAAGTTCTGTTCTTTAATAAAAGTATGAGAGTTAAAAAGAGAGATCTCAGTTTATTACATTATGACATTAACAACATGGTAAAAAGTAAAGTTTATGAAAATATGACACTAACAGCATGGCCAAAAATATAGAAACTTACAATACTAAAAACTACCGAAAACTAACTCGCCACATTTTATTTGTTGTCATCTAATGGCAAGCTTTTTTCTTTTAAAACAAACTTACATTTTTGAGTTAGTCATCCGTTTTTCATTTCTACATTATTAGTTATTTAGTTAATCATTATTGTTAATTCAGTTATTTAGTACTTCGTTATTAGTTACTTCATTATCAGTTATTCTTCATTGTTTGTTGGTAAAAGTGTTATTCGTTTTGTGTGTTTTTATTGGTATAGATTTTGATCCGCCAGTTATTGCTCCAATTTATGATGTAACCAAAAATTGCATGCAAGGTTTATCGTCTGATAACTCAAGCACCCCAACAGTTACTGATTTAGTTGACATCAATCCCACAATAAGTTTTGTAGATGAAGAAACCGAAAACTGCAAAATTTTAAGAACTTGGACGGCTAAAGATGCAGCTGGAAACATTGCAGAATCAAAACAGGTTGTTAGTGTAGTGTCATTGTCTGCAATACAGGTAAGTGATAGGAGTAATGGCTATTGATTATTATATATTGATATTAACAAGAAAAGCTTCTGCTGCTTAAGAAAAATAGGATATGTGTGTGCATTCTTTTGTTTTAGCAATGTAACACCATAAAAAACAATGAGGCCCAGTATTTAGCTTTTGTCATCATACGTTCCCCACAATAACTTTCCTAATAATCTTTGTAAAACACTTTTTTTACCTTTTATGAGACATCAATGTTTGCTTATTGCTAAGGTTCAGTACTGTAGTGGTAAAGAGACCGCCACATTTTTGCTTTGTAAGTTTGAAATTCGCAGTTAGAAATAGTTATTCCGTTCCGGAAAGTGCTAGAACATTAAATGTCGTTATTGAGTTGATAGTTTTATTAGTTTTTTTTACCAGTGAAAACCAAAGAGTTGTAAATATGTGTTTGCAGTTGTTTATGACGGTTTTTGAAGGATAACTTAGGAAAAGTATGTCGTATAAAAAGAACGAGAATTTTTGTAGAAAGCGCTATTGTTAGGAGAGAAGATTTTTGTAATTTATTGGTTGGTTTGTTGCGAAAAAAATACGAGCTAACTGGGCTATTGAACCAAGTATGAGATTATTTTATATAATGTATGATGACACTTCGGATGGTGCTGTCTGGATCAAATGAACGAAAGTGATTGCTGAAATTCAGAACATAAAGCTTGAACTACTTTTCCCGATTCCTCTCAGAGAAGCTGTTTATGCAGTGTATGATGCTTTAACTGCAAAAGATAAAAAAGATGTAGTAGAAATCGAGCGAGTGTTATTAGCAGCGTTTTCTGTAGATGCCTACACTGCATTTGACCTGTTTACAAAACGAAAAGTATATGAAGGAGAAAAAGCTGACATTTATTTGGCTGACTTCAGACGATTAGCCTATCTTGCCATATTGTCAAACAAGTCTGTGCGTTTGACACTTGTTGTGGGTTTCCCAGAAGTCTTATCATCAAGATTTCGAGCCGTAATGGACCCGATTGATATAATGCTATCCAAAGAGAGAGCTGCTTTGAACTGTGTAAATGTGATTGACAGTGATGCTGTTGGCGCTGTATACTGACGCCACGCTACAAAAACTACTTTAGTATGTTACCACTGCAAAGTTTCAACCACATTTCAAAGAATTGTTTGCAAGCGAAGAACTTGACTCCAAATATCTTTAGATGTTTTAAATGTGGTGAGGAAGGACACATTGCATCGAAATGCTGGAAGCTGCAGGAAAACATGAGCAGGAGCGAAGAATCTGCGCTTCCTCGCTCCTGAACAACGGTGGAATAAGTGCATAATCTGTTATTCGTTTAAAGTTAATGATATGGTAGCGACTGCTTCGGTGGACGCAGGGTGTTCGAAGACAATTTTGAATAAAAAATTTCTGCCCAAAAGTCAATGTAGATACTCAAACTCTCAAAAAGTGGTGACGTTTGAAGGAAAGGTTCATCAGTGCATTGGATCAGCTGTTGTAACTTTTGAGGTTATTGGAATTAAAGCACGCGATGAAGTTATCTTAGCGGACTTCCAGCCGTTTGGAGTTGATGAGATGGTCGGAATGAGTTCCATTAAGTTACTAGGAGGAGTATCCATTTCTCCTATGGGAAAGCGAAGTTTGGGTTGAATTACTGTGGGAAAGAAGTTTCGAACAAGGACAAAGTCAACAAAATTGAAATTAAATAGAAAGACCATGAAGCAGTTTCTAATGGTGTTAAATGGAGAGTTAAATGGAAATGGAGAGATGGAGAAGGCCCCAACCAATTATAATGTTGCACAGTACAGAATTCCAACATACGTTAAAGCAGACTATGAAAACGAACTGCAAGAATGGATTGATCGGAAACGGTTGTTAGAGTAAGACGAAAATGAAATGGGGCCGCCTAAAGGGGAGATGGGTGTCATTCAACAAAACAAAGTCAACAAAATCCGACCCGTTCTGGACTGGAGAGAAGCTAACAATTTTATTGAGGCATATACAAGTGAAGCAGGTGTGTGTGGGTCGAAAAGCTTAGAAAATGGAGAAGAATGGGTAACAAACCAGCGATCATTGATTTTCGCAAGGCTCATCTTCAACTAAAAACTTATAAATCTCTTCGGCCGTTCCAATCTGTGATGTTTCGAAACAAACGGTATTGTTTGACACAACTTGGTTTTGGATTGAATGTTGCATTGATGAAATACGTTGTGAGTGTCGTTAATTATTAAGACAAATTAGTGAAGAGTGGAACGTCAGCTTATGTAGACAACGTTTTTGTCGACGAAAGTGCGATGGTTCTTGATTATTTCAAAAAGAATTTTTTGAAATACGGTTTAGAGAGTAAACAAGATGAGCAGATTGGTGATAATCGGGTTTGTGCGTTAGTATTGTGTGTGCACAAAGTTGGTAACAAACTGGTGTGGTCCAGAGGGAATCGAATTGTTGCTAATTCGCAAAAGGTAACCAGGAGAGCATTGTCTTCAATCTGCGGATAGGTGGAGGACTTTTACCAGTGTGTGGTGGGCTAAGAGTGATTTGTAGTCTCTGACGCCCTTACAGAAATATCAAGGTTGAGATCAAAAGCAACGGGTGAAATGGTGATTCGAAGAAAAGTGAGCGTGTTGCAACAACAAATTGAAGAATACAATATTAGCGTTGGGGTAAAACTTGTTCCTTCTAAAGATAATTTGGCTGACGCATTAACAATAGTTCCCAGCAGATGGCTCAACAAACTGACGGTGGCAGATTGTCAAAAAAGTTTGATTGGAGTCGCAGTTGCGAAGGCTGAACCCATTTACAACATACATTAAAGCACTTGAAACTTTGGAGTGAATCGAACGCTAAACTTCGTTAGTAAAACAATTCCGACTGCTATTGAAAATGATGTTCGAAACGTGATCGAATATTGCGAACCATTTCAGTCAATAAACTCGGCGCCTGTACGAGCGTAAAAGGGAAATTGGATGTTGAAGGAAACTGGGAAAGATTGGCCAGGGATATCACGCATTATGGCACTGAAAGGATTTTGAGTCTGATTGAATGCGGACCCTCAAAACACACGTTGTAGCAATAGTTATCAAGCTCATACAGAAGTGTTGCCATAGTTCGAATACTCCGTCTTTTTTTTTTTGAACTTGGAGCCCCGTCGAAAATATTGACTGACACCGAGCCGACATTTAAAACTAAAGAGATAAGGAGTTTCCTTGATAGTTGGGGAGTGAAAATTAGATTTAAAGCCGTTTATTATGACGAAGTAATCGGAATTATGGAAAGAAACCACCATACGATTAAAAGAATAGCATATCGATCAAAAATGACGATACCGGAAGCGCTATAACGGTACCATGTTTCAGCCGACAAAAATGGTTCAAGCCCGATGGACAAACTAAACAGCTAACCAATTGGTGTCAAAGAGTTGGGAAAAGAGAATCATCCGGTTCGAAATGACATGGACGAGAGATTTCGCAATGGCGATAAAGTCTGGCTGAAACCACCAAATGCAAAACCACCTATTGTAATAATATGTTTGCGGTATTTTATGACGGTTTTTTAGGGATATTTTAGGAAAAGTATATGGTATAAAAGGAAGGAGAAAATTTGTACAAAGGGTTGTTGTTAGGAGAGAAGATTATTGCAACTTATTGATTTGTTTGTTGCGAAAAAACTAGAGTAATTAAATGGATTTTATGTTAGGTAGATGTTATAACAAGTTTCTTGGTTTAAGTTATTAGTCAACTTTGTAATGGTACTCTACAACACCTTACAACATATAACAAAATTAGCACAGACCATGATAATGCAAGCATTAAGTTTTTGTTATGGTCTTTATTTATAAAATGGACTCTCGCACTACTAATCTTACTGGAAAGGTTGTAAATTAAAATGAAACATGCTGGAGAAATTGGAAATCATCATTCAAGACGTTGTAAGAGATTAATCAAGTTGCGACTTGATTTGGATTTATCAAGACAGAATTTAGTACTGACTTTAAAAAATACATAAGCAAAACTAAGATTATTAAAGTAATGAGTATCAGTAAATAGTACAAACAACTACCTACCTTCGAAAACTTCATAGATTTTTTCAGCAAACTGAAAGCTGTAAAAAAAGTGTTCGTCTTACTTTTTAAATCACTATTTTATAATTTTTTTTTTGGACTTCTGTTCAATCCATATAAATAAGCATGATAATTGTTTCATGAACATGCTTTTGTACATAACTTCATTCATAACTTTTTGTTTACTTTCTTGAATGGGGTAGATCAAAAATACCACATAAGTGTTATCAACGCTGATTATGTCATTTTAGGTGAATCTCCCTGAAAGTGTTTTGGTTCCTTGCGGTTATGATTTGCAAAGTTTAAGAAATATTAATGACATGGTAAGAAGTGGTTCAGTTGTTCATCCCTGCCACCTAGAAATTAAGGCTACTGTGTATGAGTCTCCTAAAACAACTGCGTGTAGTTCAGCTACAACTCTCTTTTGGGAATTTTCTGATAACTGTGGTCAGAAAACAGAATTTCAACAAACAGTTGAGTTTTTCTCAACGCAAGAAGCTTTTCAACCAGAAGATGGTGAACCAAATGTGGATTTAGGTTATAAAATAAAATGGCCGTTTTACCCTAACACAGACTACTACTTGCTCTTCTTATGGAAATTTGGCGTTAAGGAAAGCTTTATAGGTAAAGTTCTTTATTGGAATTCTTACACTCTGTCTATGTCAGATGACTTTGTACCAAATACACGCTACTTATGGAAAATCCATTATGTGCTAAAGTTTGATGTAAACATAAACAATGCATCAGTAATACCTTCCCCTACATGGAGTTTTGCTACAAAACCTTATCCTGACTACAAGCTTATTACTGTTGATGGCCCATCGGAAGTTTATACTGGTCGCTATTTTGAAGTTTTATGGAAAGTGCTAAATGTGGGATCTGGCATAAATTCCAAATACTATTGGTATGATCAAGTTTTTATTTCAAAGAACAAAAACTCTTTCAGCGGATTTCTTACTACCGCTGTTCGAAGAGATGCATTGATGTTCCCTGACGACTCCTATGTTGGAAAAGCGAGACTTATTGTGCCTGAAGATATGTTACTCGGAACATACTACACAATAGTTTTCGTTGATTACTTAAACTACATTGATGAGCTTAATAGAGAAAACAATCATGGATCAAGCTTGCACTCGCTTGAAATTAAACTTACTCATCCACCCGATTTACAAGTTGAATTAATCATAACCCCCAAAAGCGTATTCTCTGGTAAGCTCTCTTTTTGTATCTAACGCGTATAAGTATGTGTCTGATGTACATTCCAAAACCTTTTTTAAGCTTGAAATAAGCTAAGTTTATTTTGCCATTTTCTGTTACTGTTCTGTCATCTTAAAACTGCGGAACTAAACTTTGTGATAAGGTTTCTGATCTATTTTTTATTTTTGCCATACTTTTTCGGAAAAGAAAATGGTAAAATTGCTACTCTGTATGTACTGCTTCAAACTCAGGGAATATGAGTCATTAAAAAATCGCATTCAAAAGTTACTTCTTCGAGGGTGCAGCAATTGAGGGTGCTAAATGTACTTTTTTTTTTGAATTATATATCCAAAATGCTTGATACAATTTCTTATGAAATTTTAACAAACATCTGCTTTGGCCTTTTAAAACTGAACTGGCGAAAAATCAGCGGAAACCAAATCAAAAATATTTCAATAAAAACGGCTAGTTACCAAAACGTTATGAAAAAAATATTTGCTAGATTATTATTTAATGTTACAAAAAAAACACATGTTAAGTTTTGGCAATTGAAGTAACCCTAAGTCTTTTGCATTAATTTATAGGAGTTGCATTCTGTGCGCTGTTTAGTTTTAAATTGTTTGTTT
>QPEY01000099.1:127457-179150 GCA_014706445.1 Hydra viridissima | reverse complement strand
TGCTTTACTTTTTTTAGGATGTTGTTAATGTAACTTTAACACCACCTCCTGACTTAGCCGTGAACATGGTATACATAGTAAAAGATGTTGTAGTCAGCGAAGAGACTTTTAAAGTATTATTTACAGTGATCAATGTTGGAAATGGTCAAACAGATATATGGTCCTGGTACGATAGAGTGGTAAGTTTGCTTGAAAATTTTTATCATTGTTAAAAGCTTTTACTAACATGAGCTTTATCTTTGGTATATTGGTCTAATTTCAAACTTAAGTTATTTTTACTGTAACGTTTTAATTCTCTATCAAAACAATGCTTTTATCAATATTGCATAGTGTTAAAATACTGTGCAAATCTTTGAGTGAAGAAATTTTTATCACTAACATAACAAACAACTAAATTTAATGCATGTGCTTTTTGTTCAATCGAGTTGTTTATAACATGTTCATTCATTCTTCCAACTTATGATATTCAATCTAACACTTGCTTTGCTCCAGCAATATCTATTAACTATAGACTTTAACATTTCCTTGTTAACTTAATGCCTTTGATTGCTTGCGATATACTTGATAAAAAAAATTGATCTAACTAATCGTTTCTCACAGTTCAAATAATGAGACTAGCTTATGGTTCTATGCCGCTGTCACAAAAACCGTTTCTATGAAGAACTGTTTTTTTTGTAAGTGACACAAAGGCACATTCATTACTAATACATGACTTAAGTTCCAAATGCACCATATCTAGCTTCGAAATTAATTAAGACTTTGTAATAACAAACCTTAAAACCAATTAACACCTGCGCCGTTTTGTTAACAATTTTGATGCAGTGAAGCTATCCAGACTGTTAAAAAAATTTCCTTCTGCTTGCAAAAAATTATGCTGAAGTTGTGGTAGAAAGCAGCTCAACTGACATTTTTTATAACTCTTTGATCAAAACTAATACATATGATACCAGCAGTATTAAATTATGCCTAGCTCTTACATATTTTTTTGATGTTGAACGAGATTTTTAGTCAAATTTCTTTCTATTAAATATTTACTTCTTTACTGTGCACTTAAAAAAGTGTTGTTTTTTTTTACTTCTGCGCAAAAAAAAAAACATTTACTAGTATAGCACCATCCACTAAAAATTCATTATTAGATCATGCAAAGAACATTTTATTTAATACATCAGCAAGGAAGTTGTATTGCAGTTTATAGTTTATACACTTGACAAAGTGGTGGTATTTAAAGAAGAAAAGTCTGTGTTATTATCAAATCATGTGTGTTATTAGCAAGTCTCCTCCAGTTATCAGTAGGGTCTTCAGAGTTTTTTTAATGCCCTGTTAAATTTGTCTGATTTAAATGATGAAACCTAGGCAACAGCAACTGACACTACTGTCACATCAAGTTTTAATCTAAGTTGAAAAGAGCGTAATACTCAAAGAACTGTGTTGCGCATGAGTATACGTAGTTCATTTCATTGAATATTATTTACAATGACAAAAGTATCAGACAAATACAATCAAATGAAAACTGTTAACAGTAAAAAAAATTGTTTCCAAACATGTTTGGGGCGGCAGTTTTACTAAAAAGTGAAAGATCTACGTAGTTCAAACTATTTTAAAATTATCCTTTGTCTGCTAAGGCCTGAAATTGCCGTTTGTATAAAGTAACTATACAATTAATTTTGCGAAGATGGAATTACCTTTTAAAGTTCCTTCAAACTGTTACTTCTTTAATCAAATCTGCCTTTCCAGCGCTTCAATTTATTTTCTTTTTTTCGATTTGATTGTTAAAACGAGCAATAATCTTTTTCAACAACATGTTTCACGAATCTGGCAGGGATCTGAATTTTTGCCCAAACATCAAGAACATCAATAGCTTTTGAGTATGATACATCACAGATAGTTTATTTTGTTTTCTCTTTGCAGTATAGGATATTACTGTCACCTTTTCTTCTTTTAATGGGATTGCCGTTACTTCTCTTTTTGAGGCAGATTTTGTTAACTGCCCTCAAAAAGAGCAGCAATATAAATGCTGATCTACTACTGGAAACTGCAATACTAATGATGGGAATAGCTACATTGAATCAAATGGATAACCCATAGATTTTCAACTTGTTGTTGTCAAGAATTAGCAACGGATGAATTCTAACCGAAGTAACCTAACTGAAGACTACTTAGAAATGTTTCATTAGTTTTATTGCACATGCCTTCAATAGATTATGATAGGTACACAGTGGTAAACTGCTATCTAACTGTGTGCCATTACTTGGTTGCACCATTTAAATATCTCATTAGCATGCTTGAAATTGCAAATATTCTCTTTTGAAAGCGCTGTCTAAGTAGAAAGTGCTGTAAGAGAAGTGCATTTTTACAAATGCAGCTGTAATAATAAAGTAATATATATAAATGTATATATATATATATATATATATATATATATATATATATATTACTTTGTTATTACAGCTGCATCTATTAAACTTATTTTTGGTTTCTACTTTTGTGGATATTTTATCAATTGCTTTTTGAATAAGAAGATATATGAAATGAATTGTTACTTTCAATTAGGTATTTCTCATAAAAACTATTACAACAAATATTTATTTAAAATGTTACTATAATACATAGCCTTATAACAAATATGCCATCCTGAAGTATATTCCTAAGAGTCTAAAACATCCTAATGAGTTTTCCATAAGTTTCATTAAAATGGTAAATGGTATACTCTGCATATCTCCATTATGTCAAACACGCTCTTTCTCATAGGCGTTATACTCAACAGTTGGAAGTCAAATGTATCTGAGTCACGACTTACTGTATTTTGGTGTACTTCACTCATATCAGCAATACTCGAGGGAGGTTTATTTCACAGTTCCACAAAGCTTGCCAACTGGAGAATACACAGTTGCTGTGTTTGCCGATGTCTTAGATACTTTGTTTGAGTTTAACATGAAAGAAAACAACAAGCTAATGAAAAATATCAACATTGTGCAACAACTTCCTGATCTTGTATTTACATCTTTTAACTTTTCTTTCAGTTCAGATGGTAGGAGAGGAATCACAACACTAAATTTAAAAAGCATTTTCGTAGCCAATCTTGGTAAAGCGAGTGTGTCTAAGACATTTGTAGATGCAGTGTACTTAGTTAATTCATATAATCAAAGAGAAATCCTTGCTGAGCGCACCCAAAACGTTATTTTAAAAGTCGGCCAGTTTTATGAAGTTGAAATGAACATTTCAATTCCTAGAAAATTGATTCCTTACACTCAGCTAGCTTACTACACCGATTACAATAACAATATTTTGGAAATTGAAGAAAACAATAATATTTACGTTTCAAACATTTACAAGCTGACTATCTTTTATGATAATATTACAATTGATATTGTAGATTTGCTTACTTTTCGTTTTAATGAATCAGGTCGCTATATAAGTAAAGAGTTTTTTTCAGGAGAAACATTAGTGGTTGTTTTGAATTACACCAATCAAAATGAATATCCAACTTCGAAAAGTTTCACTGACGAAATTTACATACAAAAGCTCAATGAAGAAATTTTCTTAACACAGTTTGTTAATGAGATAATTGAAGGATACTCGTCTGTCTCAAAAGTCATAGAAGTTCTTATACCAGACTGGATTTATGGCGAAGTATTTATTGTTGTAAAACACAACACCAAAAAATCGCTTATAAGTTCTAACTTTTACAGTATTAAAAAATCCTGTTTAGTATCAGTGCCTCCTTTCGCTGACTTAAAACCATACTTCATATATGCTGAACTAAATGACGATTCTCGTTTGTTAAATGTTTCTTGGTTTGTAAGAAATATTGGTAACAGCATGCGCAAAATAAGGTCATGGAAAGATTTAGTTGTACTCTCTCCTAACAGTTTAGATCCGTTTGCAAGTGGGTGGTTAAAGCTGTATTCGTTTGATATCACTGGTAAGCTACAAAGTGATCAAGAGTATTCTCAAATCCACAAACTGCCAGTGGCTGAAAAAATTTCTGGATTTTATTATGTGTTTGTGTTAGTCGACATTGAAAATCAAATCAGTGAGTGGCTTGGAGAAACTAATAACTATATATCATCACAACGCATATGGTTTTCATTGCCCGTACTACCAATCTCAGATCTTATTTTGACAATTGACAGTTTAACAACGCTTTCAGTTACCGCTGGTCTTAGTAGTAGCATAACTTACAGCGTAAAAAATGCATTAGAACCCTCATCAGCTTCATCGTGGACTGATGGAGTATATATATCACCTTATGCTAGTGAAAGTTTAATTTCAATAGCCTCTCATATTCACATTGGAGTTTTGGGTACAAACATGAGTTACGCAGTGACAGTTCCTTTTACTTTTCCGCGCACTTTGAGAGCAGGGATTTACATAATTAAAGTTATTACTGATATAAACGAGAAGTGCAATGATAAAAATAGAGATAACAACTTTAAAGTATCAAAAAATATTACTGTTATTGAGCCTGATGCTGCAGATCTTGCAGTCTCTTTAAANCGATGCTAGTCATAATTGGCATCGAGGAAACCAATGTGATGTTACTGAGGTAAATTGTGGTCCAGTGATCAAAACGGTACGAAAAGTAATAGTTATGTTCAGACAATCACCAAAAAAAAAAACGATATCTTGCAGAAGTATGTTGCGGCTGAATTTGGGAAACAAATAGCTCTAATTAAAGACTGCAAGACAAGATGGAACAGTCTTTTGTCAATGCTTCAATGCGTCTATTTATCAAAAAATTGTATACAAAAGGCATTAATAGACATAAGTCTACCGGAAAGTGAATCTTTGGCTTTTTCTAATATTGAAATTAAAACTGTATCTGCTATCATTAATGCGCTACTTCCAGTAAAAGCAACAGTTGAGGCCCTTAGCCGTCGAGATGCTAATTTATTTACAGTCGATGTTGCCATAACTTTTATGTTAAAAAAACTTAAAGATGCTAACAACGTTATAAGTCAAAAGTTCCATTCATCTCTCGTTCTTCGAATGCAACAAAGGCGTACCGATGCAAGTGGGATCCTTCAGTATCTGCACAATGGTAGAACCAACATTCAGTCCGAATCTGAAATAGAGCTAGTAACAGTTCCGACTTCAATAAAATGCCGCAAATTAATAGTTGAGTTACTTGGAAGACTAGACGCTAAAAAACCAGCTACATCATTAACAGCTAATGAGTCTGAATCAGAAGTTGAACTTTCTGTTTCAAACGAAGCACTACTCGAAATTGTTACTGATTCTTTTGACTTTTCATCTGAATCTATTTCTTTTGCTCTTAAAAACAGCAAAAGAATCAAAGACGAACTTAATAAAGCTATAAAAAAAGCACATTTGCCCAGCATACCAACTCGATGTGAGACGTTATCGATGAAAATTCAAAAGGAAATGGTGTTGTTTGAAAATGGAGGAACACGTGGTGATTTTTTGCAAAGAGCGTATCATTTTTTAATGACTATTAAGCCTACCAGTGTGAAATCAGAACGTGCTTTTTCTGCGGCCCGACTTTTTGCAACAAAAATAAGAAGTCGTCCGGGCGATGAAACTTTGGATGTGCTCTGCTTCCTCAAAATGTATTTTAAGAATAATCAAAAATAGTTACATACGTATATTACATCTACAAAAACAAGTCTTTATAATTTAATAAATAAGTATGTATAATATTAACAAGTCAAAGAATTTCCTTGTAATTTGAAAGTTTTTTCTAAACATAAATTAAATGTCTTATTAATTTCCTTGAAATTTTTCAAAAATAATATGTTAAAATCTTTCAAAAACAGGTATTTCAAAATCCCGGAATTAATCCCGGGATCCCGGGAATAGGTAAATGTAATCCCGAAATCCCGGATTTTAAATATAGCGCGGGATTACAAACCCTAAGCTGCATCTATTGAACTTGTTTTTGGTTTCTACTTTTGTGGATATTTTATCAATTGCGTTTTGAAAAAGAAGATATATGAAATGAATTGTTACTTTTAATTAGGTATTTATCATAAAAACTAATACAACGAATATTTATTTTAAATGTTACTATAACACATAGCATTACAACAAATATGCCATCCTGAAGCATATTCTTAATAGTCTAAAACATCCTAATGATTGTTCCATAAGTTTTATTAAAATGCTAAATGGTATACTCTACATATTTCCACTATGTCAAACACGCTCTTTCTCATAGGCGTTATACTCAGCAGTTGGAAGTAAAATGTATCTGAGTCACGACGTACTTTACTTTGGTATACTTCACTCATATCAGCAATACTCGAGGGAGGTTTATTTCACAGTTCCACAAAGCTTGCCAACTGGAGAATACGTAGTTGCTGTGTTTGCTGATGTGTTTGATACTTTGTTTGAGTTTAACAAGAAAGAAAACAACAAGCTAATGAAAAATATCAGCATTGTGCAGCAACTTCCTGATCTGGTATTGACATCTTTTAACTTTTCTTTCAATTCAGATGTTAGGAGAGGAATCACAACGCTAAACTTAAAAAGCGTTTTCATAGCCAATCTTGGTAAAGCGAGTGTGTCTCAGACCTTTGTAGATGCAGTGTACTTAGTTAATTCATATAATAAAAAAGAAATCTTTGCTGAGCGCACCCAAAACGTTATGTTAAAAGTCGGCCAGTTTTATAAAGTTGAAATGAACATTTCAATTCCTAGAAAATTGATACCTTACACTCAGCTAGCTTACTACACCGATTACAATAACAATATTTTGGAAATTGAAGAAAACAATAATCTTTACGTTTCAGACATTTACAACCTGACTATCTTTTATGATAATATTACGATTGATATTGTAGATTTGCATACTTTTCGTTTTAATGAATCAGGTCGTTATATAAGTAAAGAGTTTTTTTCAGGAGAAACATTAGTGGTTGTTTTGAATTACACTAATCGAAATGAATATCCAACTTCGAAAAGTTTCACTGACGAAATTTACATACAAAAGCTCAATAAAGAAATTTTCTTAACGCAGTTTGTTAATGATATAATTGAAGGATACTCGTCTGTGTCAAAAGTTATAGAAGTTCTTATACCAGACTGGATTTATGGCGAAACATTTATTGTTGTAAAACACAACACGAAAAAATCGCTAATAAGTTCCAACTTTTACAGTATTAAAAAATCCTGTTTTGTATCAGTGCCTCCGTTCGCTGACTTAAAACCATACCTAATATATGCTGAACTAAATAACAATTCTCGTTTGTTAAATGTTTCCTGGTTTGTAAGAAATATTGGCAACAGCATGCGCAAAATATCGTCATGGAAAGACTTAGTTGTACTCTCTCCAAACAGTTTAGATCCGTTTGCAAGTGGGTGGTTAAAACTGTATTCGTTTGATATAGCTGGTAAGCTGCAAAGTGATCAAGAGTATTCTCAAATCCACAAACTGCCAGTGGCAGAAAAAGTTTCTGGATTTTATTATGTATTTGTGTTGATCGACATTGAAAATCAAATCAGTGAGTGGCTTGGAGAAACTAATAACTATATATCATCACAACGCATATGGTTTTCATTACCCGTACTACCAATCTCAGATCTTATTTTGACAATTGACAGTTTAACAACGCTTTCAGTTACCGCTGGTGTTAGAAGTAGCATAACTTACAGCGTAAAAAATGCATTAGAACCCACATCAGTTTCATCGTGGACTGATGGAGTATATATATCACCTTATGCAAGTGAAAATTTTTCTTTAATAACCTCTCATATTCATATTGGAGTTTTGGGTACAAACATGAGTTACGCAGTGACAGTTCCTTTTACTTTTCCGCGCACTTTGAGAGCAGGGATTTATATAATTGAAGTTATTACTGACATAAATGAGAGGTGCAATGATAAAAATAGAGATAACAACTTTAAAGTATCAAAAAATATTACTGTTAATGAGCCTGATGCAACAGATCTTGCAGTCTCCTTGAACACCAATAATATAACGGGATACACAGGCCAACCTCTGTTTTTATCGTATAATGTCACTAATTTCGGTCCTGGCAGTATTTCATTCTTTAGTTGGTATGACTGCTTATACCTTAGTACAGATCCCTGGTTGGATCTATTTGATCGTAGATTAGCGACTCAGTTGCAAAACCGTGACATGCCAATAAACTCCTCTTATGCTGGTCTTTTTCAGTTTAGTTTGCCTTTTAGCATGGCATTAAAAATGTATTATTTAATACTAAAAGTAGATAACGAAGATGTTCTTTATGACAATAACAGAATCAATAATGTGGTTATAATTTCTTTTTCAAGCAACAGGAGAATCAATAATATGACAACAATTTCGTTATCAAACAATAGCAGAATCAATAATGTGGCAAGAGTTACAATATTAAACTTTGAAACAAAGTATACGTTTGACCTTTTTGTGTCAAATCTTGAATGCTCCTTAAGTGTAAAATACGGAGAAAAGTTAAAAGCTAATTGGCTTCTAAACAACAATGGCACGGAAACAGCTCAGGTATACAAATGCGACTCACTATACTTGTCAGAAGATAGCTTATGGGATAATAATGATGTTGAAGTCAGCACAACTTGCTCTCCCATGTATATTCAGAGTAAAGGTATCCTGAAAGAATACATGCTGGAATATGTTCCTCTTGTTAAGCAGAGCAACTTTTATTCAATTGTAAAGACAAGAAGCAATATTCTTGACTTTAACATTTCAAACAATCAAGTTACTTCACTAGCAACATCTTTTATTATCCATGAGGTTCTCAATATTTTAACAACAAAGACTATTTCAGCATTCAGCGGAAATGAATATGTGTTGATAATTCCAGGAGTTACTTCAGGTCAGACACTTCTTATTATAGTTAAAAGTTATGACTTAAAAAGTAATGTTGGTTTATATGTGAAATTTGGGGCACCTGCAACTCTGAGTGATTTTGATGAATTTCAAGGAGAATTCAAAGCGTTTGAACAAAAGCTTGTTCTTAAGAACACAAAAAGAGGAGACTACTATCTTCTAATCACTTACAAATCTGAACCTCTATTTTACTCACTGGTGAGTGTAGAAGCGAAACCTGCAAAACTTGATATTATCAGTGTTTTTCCCAATGTTGTGCCACCATCTGTGCTACCGGTTACATTGAAGATACAAGGTTCTTTGTTTCCATCAGATTATAGTGTAAGCTTTTACAGTGTATCCAATGAGAAAAAAGCAGTTATGCCTCTAAATACTTACAGATTTAGTTCCAGTCTACTGTATGCTACCGTGGCATTTTCTAATTTTACAATTGGTGATGAAATAGCAATTTGCATGATTGATTTAGTTTCATCAGATATGCTTAAAACAGAGAAACTTATTAGAGTCATGAATATTCCTACTGGTATTCTTAAAGCAAATCTTCGATCTTCAAGGGTTGCAAGAGTTGGTGAAGATGTTGAGGTAACAATAGTGATTCAGAATAATGGTGGCACTGACATTTCTTCTCCGATTTTTTATTTAGATGTACAGGGTGATGTAACAGTTAAGATAAACAAAGAAAACACTGTATTTGATGTCAATCAAAACCTCATTTTCATTCCTTCTTCAACTGGTCCAGCAGGAATTTTGCCCCCTGGTTCTACTAATACAATAAGTTTATCAATCATTCAAAGAACTCTTGATTCAACTTCTGCTCCGATATCTATGGGTGTATTGATTGTTGGCGAAGATGATCATCCTTATGCAACTAAAAAGAATGAGTTCAGGCCAATAAACTTTGACAACAGGCGTTGGGATCCTGTTTGGAAAGTATTTATGAAAAGAGTTGGCAATACCATGACCACTTTCCAAAATCGAATGTGTGAGACTGTCACACACTTAAGCCTTTTAAACCAAAACGTAGTTTTGTTGGATCAAGTGGTGCAGTTTGAGTTAAAGATGGCTGACGGCATAAGCATGGGAAACGAGTTGTATAGAGTAGTTGATGTAAAAGCAATCGTTAATGGTTTTTTTCCGTTTTTGAATATTGAACGGTTTTTTTCTCCACGGATGTCTTTTCGTGATGTTCCTGGTAAATATAATGGATATGGCCCTTTTGGAAAAGGGTGGATCAGTCCTTTGTGGTTTGTATTATAGTGATACAAAAACCTTTTTGCTACTTTCCAGTAATTATGTGCTCAGTAGTTTAAAAAGAATTTCGTTCCATTTTTTTTCTAACATCGTAAGTATCATAAACTTATACCCACTTTAAACAGTTTAACAAATTTTAGGTCAGTTCAAATAACCAATGTGACTCTTTTGTATATCATCTTGGAAAGAGACTCTGATTTCCATTTGTTTAACTCTAACGGATCTGAGTTCTTTTTCACTAATCCTGGTGGAATGGGAATCATTAAAAGCAGCGGAGGTAAATTGTTTAGCAGTCCAGATTAGGGTTGAGCTTTTACCAATTTTTTACCATTTTACCGGTAAATTTTTTTTACCAATTTACTGGTAAATTTTGATGGTAAATGGTAAAAATTAAGAAAAAAGCGTTTTAAGCTTTTTCTGCCATTTTTATTAAATATTCATACCAAAACAAACAAATTTTGAGCATTTTAATTAATTTTTCCGTTACAAATGGCGTCTGATGCCACTTGATGCATCTTATGAATTAAAAGAAAGTGTTAGTGTTTTTTTTTTTTATTCATTTTTTATTTAATTTTATTGAATCATTTTTATTCAATACCATTATTTATTTAGTCAAGCAGTACTTTAGTCAGTCAACTGACACACATAAAATTATTACAGTTTTCATAAAAAAATGTCTGGAGTCTGGAAGCATTATGAAAAAGATCGTTCTGAAAGTTATTGCAAGATATGTGGGAACAAAACTCAGTTCGCAGGATCTAAAACAGGAATGTGGTACCATCTTGGTCAAAAACATGGGATAAAAAGCCCCAGGAAAAGAAAGAAACAAGAAAACCTGCTGCCAAAACAGCCCCCAAAATCTCAACATTTTTTCAGAAGGAGTCAATTGGTGAAGTTCTTTCAAAACTGGCAGCCTTGGATGGATTTAGTTTTAATGCTTTAACCAAAAGCACATTCATTCGTTCGGCAATGACAGAAAAAGGCAAAGATTTCCCAAAAAACCACAAACAAATCATTCAGCTCGTGAAAAACTATTCAGCCAGTGTTAAAGCTGAGTTGAAAAATCAACTAAACTCATTGTTGTTGAGCAGAGAACGTTTCTTCATCACTCTGGATGAATAAACACCCCTGAAAAACCGAAGATTTCTCAACATCAACATTCATCAGAAGAACAAACACTGGAACCTTGGACTCACACGTGTTTCCGGATCTTTCCCTGCAGAAAAAGCAGCAGAAATTGTCTCAGAGAGAGTGGAAGAATTTGGATTGAACTTGGCTGATTGTATTGTTTGTTCTGTCACTGACGGGGCTTCAATGATGGTCAAGTTTGGGAAAATTGTTCCTACCGAACACCAAAAACTTGCTACCCTCACAGGGTTTATCTGAAGTTTTGTTCGAAAAATATCAGAGCAACAACTTGGACGAGGAAAAAGTGGAGAGCGACAATGACAAGGAGGAAGATTCAGATTCGGACAACGAAGAAAATTCCTGATTCATTAATGACGAAATCAATGAAAGCATTTCTCTTCCAAAGGTCAAAGTTCATTTCCAGTCTATCATCATCAAAGTTCGGAAGATTGTCAAGTTATTCAGGAAATCTCTAGTCAAAAATGATGTGCTCCAAGATGAAGTTCAAAAACACCACGGCCGAGAAGTTGTTCTCATTTTGGACTCTCGAACAAGATGGAACAGCCTCTTGGCAATGATTCAGGAGTTTTCTCTGGTGTCAACAGGGTGGCATTTTTCCTGCAATGAGCTTCACCTGCCAATTTGACTGGTTCAAGGGAACCAGTCAAATTGGCAGGTGAAGCTCATTGCAGGAAAAATGCCACCCTGTTGACACCAGAGGGAATCTTCAAGTTTCTGATCAATAAATTGAATTTAAAAAAATCCAGCCTTTGCATCAGAATGAAAGATCCTGTCTTAAAGCAATTTACAGAGAGGAGACAAAGCAACTTGGTAAGTCTGTACAAATATTTGTCCTACTCAGACTGCCTTCACGAAATTGAAGAGCATGAAAATTTCAACATGCCTTCTAAGACTGTTCTTCAGAATACTGCAAAGTCGTTGCTTTCAAGGTTTTTCCCCACAAAAGACATTGAAATCCTGGATCAAGTAGAGAAAGGCAAAGGACAAAAAGAAGCTGAAGAACATTTTTCTCTCCAGGAAGAGTTGGAAGAGGTCATCGAACATTCAGCCAAAAAGCAGAGACATAACTCAAATGATGAGTTTAAGGCCATTTCAAAAGAAATGATGGTCTTTAAAGCCACCAGCAAAAGAACTGCAAATCTTGAGCTGTTATTCAATGCTCTGGAAACTATCCCTCCCACAAGTGATGAATCGGAGAGAGCATTTTCTGCTGCTGGACTATCTGTTACAAAAATTCGATCCAGAATGAGTGATGACCTACTTAACACTTTGTGCTTCCTTAAAACCCATTTTTTGTTCAAAAATAAATCCTAAAACCTGCAGTTTTTGTGTTTTACACATAGCTATGTCTAAATTATGTTAAGGAGTCAAAAAAGCATGTTATTTTACAAGAATTTCTATTTTTTTAAAATTACCATTTTTTCATTTATTTTTACCAATTTACCGGTAAATTTAAAGCCCGGTTAAAGCTCAACCCTAATCCAGATTAACAATATACGTAAAAATAAACTCTGTAATTTTTTTTTGCTGTATCTTATCACTTACAAACTTTACATTCTGCATTTTTTTCGTGCCGACTTAACTCTCTCTGTTTTCTTTGTAAAAGTGTGAATTCTAAGCAAAATGTTCAGTTTAAATTGATCAAATTCATTTTTAACTACATTTTGCTTTTTGGTTTCAGAAGCTTACATTTTTGAAGAGTTGGACAAAGAGCCTTACTTGAGATATTTCTTTGATAAAACCACTTTGCAACTAACAGGCCTTCAGTCGCTTGACAACAAAAGCAGCATTTACATTAACCAAAACTTCAGTGAAATAAATGACAGCTTTGGAGGTACTTTAAAAATACTCTACGGTGACAACCGTTTCATTCAAAAAGTTCTACTAACTAAAGACGGAAGTATCACTGACGTTGTCAGGTTTGTATATTCTTTGCTTTTAAATGTTGATGAAAATATGCAGCTCATGCTGCATGCTTCATTCTATTAAAGTAGAGAAAAGCTAACAAAACAGTGTTTTGAGGTCTGTCTTAAAATGTCTTTTTCTGCAAATACAGTTTCACTAAAATGCATTAAGGGAGGTTTCAGTTTGAGTTAGTTGTGATCAGAAACGAATGTGACAGCCTATTAATAAGCTGTGTAACGAATACTTAAGCGCTTTGCGTGAGTTGTGTAATGAATTATGGAAGTGATAATGAGGTGTAAAATGAATACATAAGCACCAACTTGTGCCAAGATGTTTTGAAAAGCACCCACTAGTGTCAAGATGTTTTAAAATTGATCTGTTTGCATTATTCACTTTTTTCATATTCACTATTTGTTTCTCAGTTTAAAAAAAGTCATTTTTTCGTTTTTTTAAACATTTGATATTTGAAGAGTTTTTTCAAAGTTTTAAAAAACTCTTATTTTTGTTGAAATCTTTTCAAAGTAGACGATTAATGTTACTGTTCTACGTTATTTTTATCCGAAATTAAATAATCATATAGTTAATTGAATGTAAAGCTAGAAATGGAAAAAAAAACTTTTTTGCATTTTTTTTTTTTTGTTACTATTTTTAATTTCTTAAACATTGATTGATTTGAGCGTTTGGTGACAGAGTTCGCCTAGTTTGTTTTTTTTTGAATAAAATATATCTACTGCGAATTGACTTAATTGCCATGCGAAAATCTCAAGAGGACCTATGTGACTACCTGCTTTAAAATCATTTTTACAAATGAGTATTATTCAAAAACCGGCTAAATTCTGGAAACTGGAAAATGGAAACTCCACTATTCAATAACATACAGTGTATGATGATCTGGTCTCAGAACTCTCTGTTTTATATTTTCATGTGAAAAAGTTTTTGTCTTCCGATGGCTTTTAAAAATTAAGATAGTCTTCCACTCTTTGTCAAACTATAATAACTGTGTTCCCCCAAAGTATATTTTCTTAAGAGTGTTTGAGTATCTTTGGAGGATGAAAGTAGTTTTATTAAAGGTTTAACACAGAAGGAACGTAATAGCATACATGTTATTTGCAAGATGGGAGATGATGGTCAAAGTGGCCAATCTGATTTTCAGAATGCAGAAAATATAAAGAGTGGTGTGGATGATCGCACTGTGAACAGTATAGCGTTTGTCCTGTTAAATATTTGAAGTGGAAGATAAAAAACATGGAAAATTTGTAATCCAAACAGTCGGTCTTTAAATTTAATCGATCAGCTTATATTATGCTTTGCAAAAGAGACTCTTTTTATTCATGAGATATTTGAATATTTACCAAAGGAAACTTTTTTTGTAAAGAATATTTAGCTAACATTACATTAAACTTTTTTTGTAAATTCAAGTTAGTCAACAATTTATACCACAATGAATGATGGTGGATTTGCAGCATGGACTGGGTCTTCAATACTGCTTGCGAACTTCCAGCAGTGAAACAAGAAAGAATATTTTAACTAAAGAACACTCATGAATTTATTGAAAACAAACAATATTCCTGCTGTGATTAAAAGATTTTTTAAATTTGGATATCAGTATGATTAAAATATTTATATGAACAGTACAACCACTAGAACATATGTAAAACTTTCAAGCATAAATTCAAATGTCTGTTTGGTCTTATTTCTAACAAATTTTAGAGTCAATTTTGGTCTAGTTTGTAATCAGATTTTAAAAGCCATTCAAATGTTGCAGCCTGTGCATAGGATGGCAGTTCATGGTTTTTCTTTTATTAAATATTTTAAGTATTCAGTAGTTTCTTTGTCTGAGAGTACCATTGATACCAGGAACAAGGCCAACAAAAGTGCACAAGTAGGTCATGAATATTTAACTATTTTTGCCAAAAATACCAGGGATACAGCTAACTATTTCTTTATGATATCTGATATATATTTACACTGTAAGAAGAACAAAATGTCGGAAGTATAAAGGCCAGAACAAAATGATGATTCAGCTGATAACTGCTTTTTAAGTAAATATTGGAGAAGATATTTAATGATATCATTTAAGTTTATCAATGATACATTTTAGAAAAAATGCTGGTTGTAGCCTATCTGATACTGCTGAGGTCTTTTCGCACCATTATGTCTTAAACTATATTATTTATTATTTAATGAAATTTTTAAGTTTTAATGTTTGTTGTTAAATATTTTAGGAAGTCAGAAAGTTATGGTTGATATTAAGAATAGAAATCAAGAAAGTATCATTAAAACATTCAACTGTTTTTAATAAAGCAACTTTTAAAAAGCGGTCATTTTCATAGCTACATATTAATGAAAAAACCTATTTAGCGTGCATTCCATAACTGAAGGGAATGGAACTTCTGGATTTTTTTTTTACTTTTGTTTAAATTGAATTGCTTATATTGTCATGTTAAACAAATAGGGAAAAACAGAAGCAGAAAACAAAAAATGCCTTTAACCCCTGAAAAAGAGAAACTGATATATCAGGCAAAGATTTTTAAATATCAAAAACCTTTTAATCAAACTTTTTAATCAAAGACCAAATTAGTCTGGATAAACCGGCTGAAAAACTGGAATGAAAACGGTTTTAGAAAAGACCAGACTTTTTTTTATAAATATGTATAAAAATAAAAAATATCTCATAATTGATGTTTTGTGAATAAAATTACATCAAAATGTTGATTTGGTCTCTAGTTAATAAGCTATTTTCTTTCAGTGCAGGTGTTGATAGCCTCTGACTGAAAAACTTTGCTTTTGTAAATGATACAGAAAGATATGAATAGAAATTAGCAACTCTGGTAAAAAAAAAATTAAAAAAAAAAATAAACAAAAGAATGTAGTTTCTTTATAGGTTTTGTTTTTAGTTTCTGTGTTTTTTAGCTACACTTATGATGAAAATAATTTCTTGATGGTAGTGACTTTAAACAATCAATATAATGAGTTTTATGAGTACAACTACTCTACTGGAGCTTTGAAAAAAGTAATCAAACCAGATCAGTCCTCTATGATCTACTTGTATGATGAGGATGGGATGTTCATTGGAGAAGAATATTATTCACCTGAGAATAACTTACTGAGAAGAGTTTGTTTTAAAGAAAATGGAGCTGGAGACTTTGAAATGGTAGAGCAACCGGGAAACAAAACTACTTTTTTGAAATACAATATTGATGGAATGCTTGCATACACAAGGGAGATTGGTTTTCCACCTCACAGCACCACTGTTAATGAAGAACTAAGGGTAGTTATGTACGATGATCAGGTAACTTTTTCTTTTTTTGATGCTCATTGAATGTCAGCTTTTGTTTTTATAATTGTAATAATTGGTTGTTTCATTCAAAATGCTGTTTTGCTGTTCAACAAAGTTTTACTTGTAGATCATTCTGAAAGAAAAGTATGATGCAAAGCAAAATATTATGACTGTTGAAAATGCGGAAGGTCAAAAAACATACTTCAAACTTACTTCAAATGGAGTGGCTTTTACTGAACTTCAAGACTCTGCAACAAATGTATACAAAGTAAATTACGATGGTGAAAAGCTATCTAGCATAAATTATCCTGATGGGTATGCTGAATATTACAATTATGATAGAAATGGCTTTGTCTCCAGTGTTACTTCAAGATCTGGTGATGTTTTATATTTTAAAAGAGACTACCAAGGAAAGGTATTTGAGAAGAATACGAATAATGTAGAAAAGGTGACATTTGAATACAAAGAAGGGTTAATTGTGAAAGCTGTTAAAAGTAATAGCATTATTGAACTTTCTTATGATGCTCAAAGACGCCCTGTATCTGTAACTTTTGACAGAAACGTCACTTTGTTCTATACATATGACATTGAAGGGCGACGCAAAACTTTATCAGACTCTACAGGTTTGTACAGCGTAGCATATGAGTATGACAAACTAGGACGCGTTAAAAATGTGAAGAAAAAAGAAAATCAAACTCTACTAAATGTTCAATACCATGAAGACAAAGTTGAATCATATTCATATGGTGATGGAAGTAAAACAAAGTATTCTTTTGATTCTTTGAGAAAAAAAACTAGTTCCATTCTTGTGGAAAATAAGTATTCAGAACCCTTGCGTTTATTAAGTTATACCTATGATCATAACGGAAGAATTTCGGAAGTTATTGATAACAATCAGAGTTGGAAGTTTGCCTATGACTTGACTTCGCAAATGGTGTCTTTCGAGAATGACTTTTATAAAACCGAGTTACAATACGATTCAGTATTAAATCGTGTTTATAAGAAGAGCTCTGATGAAACCTTTTATACTTATAACGAGCTAAACCAGTTGAAAACAGCTGGAGCGAGCGAGCATATTTTTTATGATGATAATGGAAATTTGATTTTGATAAAAAGCATTCCAGTTGAAAAGCAGCAAAAATTTGAATACAATTCGGAAAATAAAGTCAAATCAAGTTTTAATGGGCGAACAAACTGCACTTATGAGTATGATGCTTTTGAGAATTTGAAGTCCAGTAACTGTGATGGAATTCTGACGGAGTATTTATTTGATCCCTTTGGTACCTTTGGACCAGATTTGATTAAAAAGGTACGGATTGTTTAAAATGATAAACAATTCTGTTTGTCTATAACATTTAGACTTACAGTTGAATGTTTGTTATTCTTTAGTCTTCCAATGGATTAGTGACAACATTCTTTCATGCGATGGAAAAAGGACTCATCTGCAAAGAAGATGTAGAAAGAAATAAAACTTTCTACTTTCATTTTAACCACGTTGGGTAAGAAAAGGAGAGTTTTGTTTTCGTAATTACTGATGATTTGACTTTTAATAACCATTTGTTATGGTAGAATTATCAGTTTTTATCAAAACTATAGTACCAGGATACCTAGTATCAGCACTTCGCCAATCTGTTTATAAAGACTGCTGCTGCTTTAAAAGCAGTAACAAAGTTGACAAAAACGACACATTTTTTTCTTCATTATAGATCTACTATTGCGACAACATTTGATGGGCTTCTATCAAACTTCTATGCATATGATCCTTTTGGTAATATTCTTCTTGCCACAAACAGTCACAATGAGGATGAAAACAACGAATATTTATTTCTTGGGCGATGGGGAGTAAAAAAAATGGAAGGATTCTCTGAAGTGTATATGATGAGAGATCGCATGTATTATTCAGAGTATGGTCGGTTTATGAACTTAGACCCTAATGGATTTTCTAAGAAGAACACTAACTTGTACAGCTTTATGGGAAATAATCCAATGGAAGGTGAAACTTCGCAAGTTGCTTGAGTCTTTTTTTTAACTGTAATTAGCCTTGATAATACCAACCCTGGTTAAAATCAACCCTGGTTAAAACCAACCCTCTTTAACTGTATTTAGCCAGGTTAAAAAAACCCTGTGTTGTACTGAACAAGATATTTCAGTTTTTTTAAACATTTTTAGAAAGCAACATACATGAAAGTGTTTTGGTGTTTGGCATTGTTCGTGGCTCAGCTGTTGTAACAACACTTTCAAACACAGACTGTTACCTAGGAACAAAAAGAAACCGTTACGGTGATGCTAGACTAAGTAACTTCACTTAAACAATTTGTCTAATATGTTCTTCTGGATCTATGATTAATGATTTAAATATTTCATGTGTTTTAATTCCAAAAGTATTCCTTAGCATACTCCTATTTAAGATGTGAAGTATAAATATATTGCTTAACCAAACATGATTTTGAGAATATGAAAAACAATCATATTGCTGGAAACCATTATGTTAAATGGGAAACAAGTTTGAAGAAAAGTAAAAGTTGCAACGATTAAAAAATTTGTAAAACAACTTGGGGTGCTTTATCTGTGTGCTCTTGCTGCAGACTAGGGGTATTCAAAAGTTAAGTTACGGAAAAAATTTCACTAACAAATAGGCAATTTTTTGCGGACTATAATAAAGAAACGAAAGACNCAGCGTAGCATATGAGTATGACAAATTAGGACGCGTTAAAAATGTGAAGAAAAAAGAAAATCAAACTCTATTAAATGTTCAATACCATGAAGACAAAGTTGAATCATATTCATATGGTGATGGAAGTAAAACCAAGTATTCCTTTGATTCTTTGAGGAAAAAAACTAGTTCCATTCTTGTGGAAAATAAGTATTCAGAACCCTTGCGTTTATTAAGTTATACCTATGATCATAACGGAAGAATTTCGGAAGTTATTGATAACAATCAGAGTTGGAAGTTTGCCTATGACTTGACTTCGCAAATGGTGTCTTTTAAGAATGACTTGTATAAAACCGAGTTACAATACGATTCAGTATTAAATCGTGTTTATAAGAAGAGCTCTGATGAAACCATTTATACTTATAATGAGCTAAATCAGTTGAAAACAGCTGGAACGAGCGAGCATATTTTTTATGATGATAATGGAAATTTGATTTTGATAAAAAGCATTCCAGTTGAAAAGCAGCAAAAATTTGAATATAATTCGGAAAATAAAGTCAAGTCAAGTTTTAATGGGCAAACAAACTGCACTTTTGAATACGATGCTTTTGAGAATTTGAAGTCCAGTAACTGTGATGGAATTCTTACGGAGTATCTATTTGATCCCTTTGGTACCTTTGGACCAGATTTGATTAAAAAGGTACGGATTGTTTAAAATGATAAACAATTCTGTTTGTCTATAACATTTAGACTCACAGTTGAATGTTTGTTATTCTTTAGTCTTCCAATGGATTAGTGACAACTTTCTTTCATGCGATGGAAAAAGGACTCATCTGCAAAGAAGATGTAGAAAGAAATAAAACTTTCTACTTTCATTTTAACCACGTTGGGTAAGAACAAGGAGAGTTTTGTTTCCGTAATTACTAATGATTTGACTGTTAATAATCATTTTTCATGGTTGAATCATCAGTTTTTATCAAAACTATAGTACTAGGATACCTAGTATCAACACTTCGCCAATCTGTTTGTAAAGACTGCTGCTGCTTTAAAAGCAGCATTTAAGTTGACAAAAGATGACACATGTTTTGCTTCATTATAGATCTACTATTGTGACAACATTTGATGGGCTTCTATCAAACTTCTATGCATATGATCCTTTTGGTAATATTCTTCCTACTACAAACAGTCACAATGAGGATGTAAACAACGAATATTTATTTCTTGGGCAATGGGGAATAAAACAAATGGAAGGATTCTCTGAAGTGTATGTGATGAGAGACCGCATGTATCATTCAGGGTATGGTCGGTTTATGAACTTAGATCCTAATGGACTTTCTAAGAAGAACACTAACTTGTACAGTTTTATGGGAAATAATCCAATGGAAGGTGAAGTTTCACAAGTTGCTTGAGCCTTTTTTTTTAAATGTAATTAGCCTGTTTAATACAAATCATGGTTAAACCCAACCCTGTGTTATACTCAACAAAATATTTCAGTTTTTTTAAACATTTTTAGAATGCAACATACATGGAAGTGTTTTGGTGTTTGGCATTGTTCGTGGCACAGCTGTTGTAACTACACTTTCGAACACAGACTGCTATCTGGGAACAAAAACAAACTGTTATGGTGATGCTAGCCTAAGTAATTTCATTTAAACAATTTGTTTAATATGTTTTTCTGGACCTATGATTGGTGATATAAATATGTAACTTTTTTTAATTTCAAAACTATTCCTTTGCTGCAGTTTTGTCGCAGCGAACACAATGTTTCTATTTTAGACTTTCTACTGATTAAAAAAACTATCTCTACAAAAATTTTGCGTTCAATTTGTACTTTACAAATCACCCCTTAAACTATATTTATAATTTCTCAAAGAAAATACGTCATTCTAATCCGCTGTACATAGTTTCTCCCACGCAATTCAATTTCACTTCTCCTTGATCCTCAGGGATCACAATCAAGAGCAACAATGTTCAGAGTATTTAAGGGGAATCTGTTGTTATCAATTGCTCCTCTGCAGGGGCACTGCAGTTTCCCCGACCTCTTTGCAAGTCTCCAAATGATTTTAGTCCTCGCTTGACGGGATGGTTTTCATGTCTTCGCCGCAACTTGCACCATTACTGCCAATCTCTATTTCCACATCTGTCTTATTGTTTATTCAAGTTTGCTGCGTTCCGCCTCTCGGTCTGATATGCTTTACGTGGCGCGGCGTTCCATAAACCTCGATTACTTGCTCCTACACATCCCGAGTGAAGGCACCTGGACGCTATTTCATCACACACCACGCCTCGGGTGGTTTAAGCCACACTCTTGCAAAATCTTGAGTTTTCAGGTATATTCATTGACAACTCAGCCTTTCAGTCCAATCCTTTGACCCTTTCGCCATAGATGAACAATTTACTCAATGGTCTCGCTCCGTCTTTATCAATTTAGACGTTGTACCAATAAACAGCCTCCTATAAGGAAATATTTGATTGTATCCCCACTCTCTTGACAGTTCGGTTGTTTCTCTCAATGATGCCAATCCCCGAAGGACAGTAAGCGACTCTAAGCCTCAAACACACACCTCAGCTTTCAAGAATTTTTCTACTCTTTACACTTCTAAATGCAGTGCCATTGTCCGTCAATATTTTTTCTGGTGCTCCCCTTTTGCAAAATATGGACTGCAAGTTTTGAATCACTGCGATACTTCCCTGCGAGGGTGGCAGTTGACGCCACATTGCGAATCTTGAAGGCCCACACTCGATCAGGCTCAAATAGCTTTCCCCTCTGTAATGCGTGATATCCATGCCTCATCTTTTTCAAATTTCATTGACTTCTAACTTCTCATGCGTCCACGTAACAGCTGCCTGATCTATCGATAGGCATGGTTTGCACTCCCGAATCACTTTTGGTAAATCTTCCTTTGATGCAATCAGGAACTTCTTCTGAACAAAGCGCAAAGTCCTTCTGACTCCAAGTGTCCAGTCCGCTTATGTATTTCCAAAATTGATTCTCTCTCCATCAACGCAATTCCGACACAATTCGCAATGTCGTTAAGTTTTAACATTCTCATCCACCGAACAGGTATTCTTCTTAAGGAGTCGACTAAGTAGTCCTTGACGATATCAGATTTACGTTGACCTCCAAGTTATAAGCGTCAACCAACTCCTGGAAAAAGTTTATACTTCGCCGTATAAGCAGTTCAGAGACGCAATTGATCTCAGCCCAGTCTTTCCGGATACAGCATCAAAAATTCAGTGAAAAACCGTAACGGAATCTGTGAACAACTGGAGTTTGTTGAGGTTCCATGCCAAAGCCATGTTAAAACCGCATAGTGCGGCGCCCAGCTCTGCCATGTTTATGTGAACTTTAGATCTGTCTTTACGTACCCATGTTGCGTCTTCACCGGTGACTTCTTCAATTTGGACAAGAGCTCCTAATGACAAAGGCTAGCATCAACTTAATAGTTTACCTTCATCACTACTTACTTCCCATTCTCCACGAGCAGGGTCATTTTACTCCACCCTCTTCAACACTTCTTCCAGCACACACCTTACCCCCATTTCATGGACCTCAACATCCTATCCGTTTGTCAAAGAAACTTCCGCTTAATAATGAACCTTACTCTTAATAATGCTGCAAACAACACGCAGCCAACCGCACACCAGAAAGTGACTCACGAACTGCCCACAAATGGAGAAAACCGTCCTCCTTGATAGTTTTCGCGGAATTTTCTCCAGCCGATTGCTTCTCGAACATATTAGCTTTCCGCCAACCTTCTTCATGGCGAATCCGAGAACACGTGCCCCACTACCATCAATCCTTTCTCCATCCTTAGTTTTTAATCCATGTTTTGAAAAAAGTTTTCTGACGTATTCCATGTTAACCACATTCTCATCAACGAAAAAATGATCCACTTATGTCTATGTTCCTTTTTTCATTTTGTTATCTTTTTCAACGATGGCTCTCACTAATGATTTTATGATTATTGGTGCCACATTTAGTCCAAAGCCATGTCGCGTCAAACAATACCGTTTGCTCTTAAACATCACCGTTTGATACGGCAATAGCGTCTCATTCGCTTTCAGTTGGAGATATGCTTTTCGCAAGTCAATAATTGCTGGACTGTTACCCATTCGTCTCCACTGCCTCAACTTCTCAGCACAGACGCCAACTTCGCAGCACAGACTCTTGTGAATGCCTCAATGAACCTATTTGTTTCTCTCCGGTCTAGCACCAGCCGAACTTAGTTTTTATTGCGTTGAACCACCGCCATTAGTGGTAACTGGCCCTTTGGCGGTCCCATTGTATGTTAATCATATTCCAATAACCATCCTTGCTTTATTCACTCCCGTAATTCGCTCTCATACTCTTGCTTAACGTCTTCTGGAACCGCGTATTCGCTGAAAAATTCGGGTTGTTCCCGCTTTTCCATATCCACTTAACTGCCCAGGCCACTCCATCGAAAACTGCTTCGTGATCCCGGTTCTTGATTTCAAGTTGTGTTTTTTTTTCGTTTTTTACAATTGCGCACACATTGCCCCCAAAACATGCTTTGCCTGACAGAAGAATGGTAAGCCCTTCTAGCATCCGTTTTGAGCTCATTCCAAGCATAACTTCTGCTCCAAAGGGTCGGAAACTCGCTACTAAAACTTGATCACGCGCCCAGACATTGCCAACCTTAAGGGAAACCATTGCCATTCCAACATATTTTTGAACTTCACTGTCGAATGTTGTAACCTGTACACCACTCAATCGCTCCAGTTGGTCGTTCGAAACCATTTTCTGAAAAATTATTGTCGTTAAACATCCAGTATCGACAATTGTTCTCGCGTTTATACCATCCACCTTGATTTGAATGACCACGAGTACGCTTAATCCACGAGTATTCAAGAGCAAGCGAGCGCACACCCATCGCTCTCGTCCTCGTTTTCCTGCTACTTTGTACATTTTGCCTCTTTGTGAACAGTGAACATGTGTACTCATGCTACAGACCAATTAATGCTAACTTTCAAGCAACAAGATATTTTTAGTTTTCCGCTATTGCATTCCCCAAAATGATTTCAAAACATCCATAAAAGATTTCTATGATCTTTGCAAAATGATCTGATAATTATCTCACGAACTCAATTACAGAGATATATACCAAATTTAAATGCTTTTTTTTATTTTAATCCAATCTAAGCTTAATGTGTCGTTTTAAATAAATATTTGATAATGTGCTAAGTTACATAAATATTTTTTAAGGTGAATTGGCTGGAGCAGTTGTGAATGGTGCCATTCTCGGTGCTGGTACTGCAGTTTTAGATTCTGCCTTTTCTACCAGTAGCATAGTCAGCTTTGGTGCTATGATGGGTGTGGGTACAGTTTCAGGAGCTCTTGGAAACCTCTTTGAAGAAAATTCAGGTTATTTAAACGGATCCGGTTACAGCAAATACAGTGAAGATATGCTTCTATCATCTGCAGCAGCAAAATTTCCCTGGAAGTTGATTTGTATTAAAGAAAAAGCAATCATCGGTGAGATGATGTTTTGTTATAAATTATATATATATATATATATATATATATATATATATANATATATATTTATATATATATATATATATAAAATATATATGTATATATACCAATAGATGTATCAAAGTACTTGACTTGTTTCTTTTTAAAGGTCTTGGAAATATCGAGCATGCTTTGATTCATCATTCCAAGCTCTTTAATATTGTTAAAGGTTACCAAAATCGTGAAAAATCACTTTGGAGAAAGGTGTTTGTTAGTTCTGATATTTCAAGCATAGTAACTGCAGCCTATGTAGAGCTAAAAAGGATTTTAGGAACAAAAACAAGTTCTAAAGTAAACGAAACAATTGGTGTATTTGAACAACTTACAACAGAGGCTTTGGAACTCGTATTAGATAATGGGAAAAACTTTCTAAACCAGATTAACAATATTTTGAAAAAAATCAATTACTTCATACGTACTTTGAATGAATTAGCAGAATTTGAACAAAGCACTATCGACGAATTTATTGGTTTACTGAGCATTGTAAATGGTGTTATTCGAGATGATATAGTTGCTGTAGAAAATGAAACAACTTATATAAAAGACAGACTAATATATATGAAGGATGGAGTTTTGAGATGGGTGCCATCATTCAAACCTGTAAGTCTAATGAGAATCTCCATAGTTAATTTAATTTTTAAAAAACCTGCTCTACATTACCCCTTCAGCTTGCTCATCAATCTTTGTCACTATTTTTGTTACTTTAAACTTTTCTCATCTTTTTGTTTCTTTTAACTTTTCATACCATTTTGTTACTTTTAACTTTTCTCATCATTTTCTTTTATCATTTTCTAGCATTTTTTTTAAGTTCAAACAACTTCAGCACTACTATTTTTTTTTGCAACGCAATCTTTTTTAAAATTGTTGTGATATAAAGCTGTAGATATAAAAAAGTGTAGGAAATGTAAATATTAATTTGTTTTTTCTCATTTTTAAGGTTGATATTGTTGGTCCAGATGGTTATGGGGATGCTCACTACGTTTCACCTGATACTCTTTTGGCTTATAAAATACTATATGCAAATCAACTAAACAATACTTTACCTGTTCAAAAAGTTTCAATAAAGTTTCAGTTAGATTCAGATTTAGATTTTAGTACATTTCGTTTTGATAAATTATTTACTATGGGCAACACCTTTGAGCCTCTTGTGTCAATTACCGCATTTCAGGTAAATTTTTAAGCACAGATATTTGATACTGCTCTTTGCAAGCTCATTCCCAATCAGCTTATGTTTCCATAACTGAATTTTCAAAATTAAAATCCAAGTTTTTAACATTAAACCTTTTGATAGAACATTAATAAAATGTTTTAAAAGATGGATGTCCTGCATTCCAAAATGAAAACCACTTACGAATAGTTTTCTGCTCAGTTTGACACTAAATTTGAACTAGATTTAAATGAAAATGTCTCAAAATATCTATTTTCCTATTACTAAAGCTGAGCACTTTGCTCATGTTGTGTAATTAATGTCTTGAATTTTTGTAAAATTGTAGTAAAATTATTAATTGTTGTAAAATTAATGTCTTCGACTTAGAGAGATTTTTTTTGTTTTACTCTTTTCAAAAGATTTTATTTGTTTGTATCAGTAATAAACTAAATAAAGTTATCCTGTGTGTTTTTAGAACAATATTAAACTTGGAGAAAACTTACCGTATTATGTTCATGTCAACGCTGGGGTGGACATACAAAGTGGCGACGTCAAAGTTGACTTAGAAACCCGTGATATTGAAACAGGTGAATAGTGTATTTTTAATCTATTGTTTATAATAACTTTTGCTGCGCAGTTTTGTTAGTTTTAATTCTCACTCTTTTGTTATTCTTCTTTCTTCACACTCTCCTTTTCAAGCTTCTGTAACAGTATTTACAATTTGCCCCAACTTTTGTATACACACTTCCTTCATTATCTTATTTGCTTGCGTTTGTAATTAGGTTATTTCACATAACTAACATAACTGTTCATAAGTTTTTACGTTAAAATAAGTTTTGCTGTTAACCTTTGTAGGACAAACACCTAATAATCATGAGATAGGTTTTCTTCCCCCAAGTACTGTTAATGAAACATCTGATCAAGGTTTTATTGCATACTCCGTTTTACCAAAAGAAGGCGTACCAAACCTAAGTATTATAACTGCAAAAGCATCTGTTGTATTTGATGAATATGAGCCAATAGATACACCAACCATTTTCAATACGGTAGGTAATTTCCGTCTTGTTTTTCATGTTCATAATGATGCAGCATGAGTTTGTCTTGAATTGATTAGGACCTCCTTTTTCTTATAGATTGACTCCGACTTACCATCTGTTGACTTAATAACTGAATCAAACAGCAATTTAGTCTCTTTTGGAAAATTTGACAATGGTTCTGGTTTCAAACAAGTTAATGTCTATTTAAAAAATGGTACAAAAAGAGTGTATGTGTTTGTAATAAAGTTGTCAAATTAGGTCCTGAAATTTTGAAAACTATAAAACAGTTATTTAAAAAGCACTTGACCAATAAGTTTGCTGAAAACGGATAATGAAATTATTTTTTAACAGTTAGATACAATTTTTAAGGTTTTGTAGGTGTAAATAGTGCTAAAAAAGTTATTGATAAGCTCCTAGCAGACTTATCTTTATAGAAAATATAGAAGTTTGGTAAAGTGAAGACCACAATATGAATTACCAAAGTGCATTTTTAAGAAGCTTGAAGTGCATCAATTTCTAGTTTTTAAAACAAATTTTAATTACAAGTTCTATAAACATAATTAAATATTGTCTGCATGATGCAACTGTTTTATCAAAACAAACATTTTGGGGTTAGAAAACATTCAAATAAAAACGCCAGTATATATATAAGTGGTCATACGGTGAACACCTTAGTTTATGGATTTGAATGTGTTATATGAGTCAGTGCATTCTCTAAATCCGTTAGCCTGGGCTATAGTTTTCACTTAGGTGCATGCAATCGAAAATGAAGTATGCGTTATAATAAATAATTGTTACATCTTCGACAAAATGTTAGATATTTAAAGCAAGCTCAAAAGTATTTAACACTTTTGTGCTTGTAAAAAATATTGATTTTACTTTAGAAAATCAGGAAATGCAATTCATTACTGAGAGTGATGGTTCTTCACCTTTCACTCATCTTCCTTTAAAGTCTGGAATATACGAAATTTATCTAGCAGCAGTTGATTATGTTGGTAACGTTGGAAATATATCTAAACCTTACTTTTTGACTATACAAAAAGGTAAAGATACGTTCTATCATAAAAGTTATTTTAACAGCTTTTTGATTTCTTATCTTTTGTATACTTTGTATTTAGAAACATGCGCAGGTGTGAATAATTGCTCTAGTTATGGTATTTGCACAGGATATAATTTATGCTTGTGTGATGAAGGAAGATTTGGCAATGATTGCTCGTCAAGTATGTTTATTGATTATTGTTATTTTAACAAAATGAATTGAGAGGGATTTTGGAATGCAAAGATTTTTCCTTTTTTCTAATAAACCTCCTTCCACAATGTTGAGTTTAGTTAAAAATATGTGTCATTATTTTTTGATTTTGCTTCAATTAGCAAAATCAGCAAATCACATATTTAATATACCAGAGTATAAGTTAAAATGGTTCCGGAGCTAATTTCTTACATTTTAGCTTAACAGTGACATTAATGATTTACGGTTGTTCTGTAAATCATAGTGTAATATTCAGTTGTTAAATTTAGCCATCTTTCTGCAACTGCAGTAGCATTTTTTCTTTTCTTTCTACTTTCATCTTAGTATTTCAATCCTTTAAATGCGCAAATTACTCAAAAAACTCGGCAAAACCCATGAAAATGTAATTAGCCAGCATAAAGTTAAGCTGCTTTAAATATCTTCTGTCCTTAGGGAGTGTTATATCATTTAGAAGCTAACTGATTAAGACCACTCAAATACTTAGTTTTTCTTTGTTCAATTCCTTTTAAAGATTCATTAGATTGCATAAACATTTGAGTGTATTTTTATTTTTCATTTTTTTCTAAATATAAAAGTGAAAAAAGATAAAGGTTTAGATAATGGAAGAACATTTTTCAATCTAAGATGTTTTCTTCAATTAATTCAAAGTCATTAAAAAATATTAGTTTTTTCCTCTTATCATCCAACCAGTGGTTTAAATGATTTTTTATTTTGATATGATATCATTATTTAAATCATTATTAAATCTTCTATTGGTTTTGTATTTGCTGTTAGGTTTTTTACATCAGATGAGCAAGTACTTCAATCCACTTTTTAAATTATTTTGACAGCTTTCATAAACAAACACCTAAAAGTTAACACATCACAATCTGACAGGCTTCTTTTTTTTTTACTTTATTGACAGATGTTTCTGTGCTCGAACCACCAATACTGGTATCTTCCACTAACTTAGTTCTTCAGAACCTTCTTCCTGCCCCATTAAATATCTTTTACAAACGAACCGGTTCTCCAATGAATAGTCTTAATGTTACAATACAAAACATTCCAGAATTTGTGACAATTTCACCTGGAGTACAGAATGGCAATGCTTTATCGATCAACGAAGAATACACAGGGTATCTTACCATGATGTTTGACAAAGACTTTCAAGCAAAGAACTTTACTTTAGATATTTCAGCTATCCAAGGAAATGACCAAGGGCAAGAAAGGAGTGTAACAGTATTTTCAAATATACTAATTTCAAAAGGTAGCCTTTTATCTATTATAGATTTTCAAGTTTTAACAAAATGCGCAACATAAGTCGCTTTTATTTACCTGCTAAATTTACAAACTTGCTAATTATATAAACCTGTTAATTTTATTTAGAACTAGCCAATTGTGCATACTATTGTAAAGGAGATAATTCATCTTGCAAAATCAGTGATGGGTCATACACTTGCGTTTGTGTGAATGGTTTTGAATTAAATCAAACAACTATGGAGTGTCAAGGTTATAAAACTTTATCATTACATATACACCCCCAGTCCGTTGCTTTAACTTTCAAGCAACCTTTTCACCAAGCTAATCATTACATGAATAGGCAGTACTATCAAAACCAATTTTCAGTAAATTTAGCATAACATTGAGTTTGAAAAATATAATTCTCTTCCTCAACTCACAAAATATACAAATTTAATTGATTTGATATTATAGATATTGATGAATGTGTTAAATCATGCAACCATACGTGCATAAACTCTATCGGATCATATGAGTGCATTTGTCCATCTGGATTTATATTTGATTATGTGAACATGCAGTGCAATGGTAAGTGTGCAACATACAATACAAATAACACTGTTAAACACAAAAATCAAAATACTCATCACAAAAACAATAGCGTAAAACAAATATATGGACCCACAATATTAAATTAAAACAACTCATGAGAGAATGTGCAGCAGAGAAAAAAAACAGTCACATTTCTGAAGGGTTTCAAGATTAAGATTAAAGAGTTCCCGAAAAGGGAACTAAATGAAAGTCTTTCCATTTTCATTCAATTAGTTGGTTTTATTACTGTGATTGGTATTGCTAATTTTATGTTTTGATCGCATTGTAAGTTTGAGCCTTTAGTTGTTTCTCTGCTGTAAATGTTTCTCTGCTGTAAATGTTTTCTATTGTTAAATTGTTAAACCAACTAAATAATTTAACACTTTGATGCAACGTGCATGAGGGCTTTGGGGTATAACCAATCATATCTTTGTTACTGTAACGATTTCAGCGAATGAAAGCTCTAAATTATGTTTAGACGTCGACGAATGTGAAGAAGTCTGCAACGACCATAACTCAAAATGCACAAACCTAAACGGATCGTTTGACTGTGCTTGCCCTTCTGGCTACGTGTTCAACTATACAAGTCTGCTTTGTCAAGGTGATTAATTGCTTAATGCTTGAACTTTGCTTTTGCTTTGTTTCTTTCTTCTTTTTGATATTAAGTTACGCTGAAGAGGCCTTCAAACACATTGACTTACGCAAATTGTTTTGTTCAGATATCGATGAATGTAACGATCGATGCAAACTAAGCGGGTCCATGTGTAAGAACTCAATCGGATCATATGTGTGCATTTGTCCGTCAGGATATGTCTTCAACTACACTACTGCTATCTGTCAAGGTTAATTTTCCTGAAAACTTGTTTTTTCTTGAAAACGTTTTAACAATAATGGCAATTCCTCCCCAATATGGTATTAGTGATATGGATTTTATACCTCTCATTGGACATTAAGGTAGAGATATTACTGGAGCAAGACTACCATGTGTGAGAGATGTACTGAGGAATTTATTTTTCACATCAATAAGAAGAAAGTGACCTGAATATTGTTCTTATGTCCAAGAACAATGCTACTTCAAATGATCTAGTGGGTTGTTGGTCATTAATGTTTACTTCACTTGCTGATGGAAATCGTGTTGCAAAAAGGCTTTCAGTGAATGAGGAGTTTAATTCATCTAGTAAATATAAAGAAAAAAAACAAGTTTTGTTGCATGTTGTTGAAAAACAAAGTAAAAAATGTTGTTCTTCAAATCGCATTGACATGCTTCACAGTAATATAAAGTGCCTTTACGCTCATGAGTTTAGGTTTTAAGTATTTGTTTATTTTATACACAGTTACAACTTTAACTTATATGGCATTACATAATCATCCAAAAACCTAAAGACATACCAGAAAAAAAGCAAAATGTTTTATTTATGCAAACTATTTCGCTTTTGATATTTTTTATAATTTGATAAGTGTTGTCTTCAAGGGATCTGTGAATATTGTGTGAATGGAGAAATATGGCACGTAAGATCATTTGGAAAGAGTACTCGATATGATTATCAAACATATTTTTTTCAAGTCACCAAAAGTTATTGTTATGATAGTCTTAATGAAGGAGTTGCTTTACCTTTTTGACGTGTGCGAGCGTGTGACAATTCAGTTTGGTTAATGTTTCATTTTCTCATGTCGCATAGTTAACAAGAGTCTCTGTTATTTTTTTAATATAAGTTCAACATTTGTGCTTTTTGCTTTCGCTGCATTTGGTGTTTACGAAAAAGTGTGAGTACGACTCTAGCCTAAGTAAAAGAAAGTTCTTTGATCAAATCGATCCTGTTCATTTTCAACGCCATTTTTTATGTATAACTGATTTTGTTTTATTTCTCCTGCTTGACATTTGGGCACGCTAAAGCGCCCTTCCAACATGTTCACTTAAGCAAATCTTTTGTTCAGATATCGATGAATGCAAGGAGCGATGCAAACTTAACGGCTCCATATGTGAGAACTTAATTGGATCATATGTATGCGCGTGTCCCTCAGGATACGTTTTCAACTACACCACTGCAATCTGTCAAGGTTTGTTACATTGATAATTGATATTTTCTTATACATTGTAAAAAAAATAGGGTTTTTTAAAAACCTCTAAAAGGTTTTTTACTTTGTCCCGAGGGTGGAACCCTTTAAGGGTTTTCTAGAAAACCCCTTTTTTTAAAAGCCTTTTATCCGAAACTGGAAAACCCTTTTTTAACTTATGCTTTCGTTTTTAATTTAAATTATAAATTACTCAATAATTTTTCATATTACGCAACAAGGATTTCAAGCATATGTAAAGTTGGTTCAGTAATATTATACTTAGGATAGATTGAATATACACTTTAGTTGAAACATTTAATTTATACATAATAATGCTTATATGCAAATGCTTAGATTCTATAACTCCACTGTAATTTTGCATGCAATTTGAAAACTCAATAAAGAAAATTCTGTAATAATGTCTAAAATCTTATAACATCAAAGTAATATACAGTAAAGTTTACATCAAATAAAAAAACCTTTTTAATAACCAGAGACACTTCCGTAAATGTTGTACAAAAACAAACAAGTTGTACAAAACGAAACAAATTGGAAAATAACGTTAAAACTATTATATAAGTTCAATTTGTATCAATTTGTTCATAATAGTTTCATATATGAAACTATTATGAACAAATTGATACAAATTTTCTGCTACAAATTGAACTGTTACAACTATTTTATTCCTATGTTAAAGGTATTTTTCTTTTTATATTTATTATTATTCCTACGTTAAGAAGTTTATCTACCGTTAAGACCTATTTTCAAAAATTAAATCAAGAAATCGCCAAGTAGCACAAAATATAATAAAATTTAGAAATAAGTAAATATTTAAACATGAATTTATTCGAATTTAGTGACAAAAAAACATAAATTAATTATAAAGATTAGCAACAAAAACATACAAAAAACAAAAGTCATAAATATCAGTACAAAAGGCGGTTGCCCCATTTGCTGACAACATTTGGCACTTTTCCTTTACCACCAAGAAGTTTTTTTTCTAAAAATTGACATGTATTGGTCAATCCTTTTGGGAATTCAATGCTGAATATCCAAAATACTGTAAACCATGCTTGAAAAGCCTTCGAAAAAGTGCAAATAGTTTTAGGAAAGAAAACTTCCTTGTCAACTGATATATTCCACTCGTTGTCTTGTGGCAATATGAGTGGACAAAGTGGTATTTCCTGTATAAATAAAGAAATAAATGCAATAATTCAACAAGCCTGAAACAATTTAAAATCCCTCTTATACAAAGCTCTTAAAACATTCAATTTTAAAATTTCCTAATTGATAACTTTTCAATATAATAGAAATAATTGCAGACTTCTCACCTAAAGGACATATATATCCATAAAGGATAATTCGGAATGGACTTTAAACAATATTATATGAATATTCACAATACTTTTTGCATCTTTTGGCTGCTTCTTTGATTACCGCATCGTAAAGGGATAGAAACTTCATTTCTAATTTGGTTACGTCTATACCATATAGCAAAATCACATCTGCTGTAAACTTTAATTTATAAAAATCATTTGCAAAATTCAAAGTATTTAGTTGTAAACACGGAAATTCTTCCAGAACTTCTGCACTTGTGTGTGCATGGCAGAAAAGTTGTCTGTACCTTAAGAATGCAAAATGAATGCAGAATGCAAATGATAAGAAAAGCAATTTGGTGTCAACAGGTGTCCAAATAAAAAACAACAGTCGCGTAAACAGACAATGTATATGACTTTAAAAATAATTGGGAAAGTTTCTACAGTAACAGTATGCAACACATACATTGCTTTAATAGAATAGCAAATACTATCAATTCATATTGATTTTGCTATAATAATGTATTCATTCCCTTCTATATCTAAATTAAGTAACAATCTTATAGCTTCTTGTACTTTAACATCCAAGTTAAGAAAAAATCTAGGTACGTTTCCTGACACAGTGTAATTAGGTAAAGGCAAATCATCTGTCAACATTTCCCAGCACTGCAACATTTGATGACGCTTTGATAATGTTTTGGTAATATTCTTGAAACATCGTCCATTTGAGGCAGCTTTTTTAAAATACTGATGTTTAGATTCAAATCGTATACACCAAAAATTTTGTAAAGGCCCAAAAAGACGTATAAGGCGAGGGTAATGAACAAGCATGTGCATTTTTGGAATAATATATTCAGAACCAAATTCTTAAGAAAATGTTTTCAAAAACATAGCGACTAATTCTTCTAACATGTATATACTGTCACTGTCTACAATTGGAGCAATAACAATGTCACATAGTTTGCAAAGTATAAGATAAACCTCCCAGCCAATATTTCCCTGTGGTACATCATTACCGACTAACTGCAAAAACAAAAGGAAAAGTTCTAATTTCTGTACAGCTGTTCCATTTATGTGCGCTTTATCTGATGCAATGTTTTTAGGTAATTGGCAAGGGCGATTCGAAAAATTAATTAAATAAATTTTGTTTATTGAATCATTTATATTATTTATTGATAATGTATTACAAGAGTGTAACAAATGTTTGATAACAAATTTCAAAGTTACTGGCATAATACCTTAAAATAAGTCATGCATTGTATCTGGAGGGAAAGCTGTAAGTACATCAAAGTTATCCAACTCTAAAAAGTCACACTTTTTGTTAACACTATACACATTCTTATTTGCTGCATTATCAGTTATAGCAGCTAAGTGATATTCATGAATTTTCGGTGTTCTGAGACAAAGAGTGCTTTCACTAAAGTCATTTCCAATTCCTGATTTATCCACCATACATAAACAACGAATTCTTCCAGTATGGAAATACTTCTGAAATCCTCATATAGCATGAGCTGAAAGCATATCCGCCGATATACCTGTAAGTTTGCCTTTTAAACGTTGCCGTAATTCGTTGACGGAAACCTCAATTCCTTCTCTTTGCAGTACATTTAAATCATATAGTAATGAACAAAGAACTTCAGTGTAGTCATATTTGGCCATTTTTATAAATTTATGTTCAATCAATAAAGCCAAATGAATAAATTTTTGCTTTGAAAGAAACTCAGATGGAATATTGCCAAACAAAAAATGAAATGCAGTCACTTTATGCTTCCCTACCTTAGCTCCTATTGGATTGAAAACCTCAACTTAAACTACATACAACTGAATCTGAAATGCACTTGGATTTTCAGAAAAAAAATTGTCACTATGAAAAAGTTCAAAGCCACAAAAAGATATAAAATCATTATTAGAAAGAGACTGATTGTAACTGTCACCCAAACAGTTGTAAACATCTTCATGGGAAACTAATTTTGATAAAACTTCCAGAATTGGAATGTATTGAAAAACACCAGTTGTATTATTTATTCTAAAATCTATTTGTCTAGGCATTGCAATCATATTTTTACTTTTCAATAATCCTATTAGTCTATTTTCATTTGAAGACATCTCGCCCATGAATTGCAGCAATATTTCTGTGTCTGTTATATGAGCCCAATTATTGTCTAGTGGCAAAAATTATTTTTGAGTAAATATTGACATATAACATCCTTAAAACTACTTAGTGTAATCAAAAGTAGATTTTGTATATCTTTTGCAATTTCCACATGAACAGAAGCTGGAAGTATGTAAACTTCTCTGAGTTGCAAAAGAAGAAATGCAAAATGTTTTTCCAAAATGTTAAGCATATCAGTAATATTATTACATATAAAGTCTTGGTCAAAATTTTCATTATTTTAATTATTTGATTCTTCGGTTGTTTCAGATAAATCTATGATGTTATAATTTTTATAATTTCTACTCCCCTGATCATTTTCATTATCATTAGACCAACTTCTTAATAAATTACTGTGTTTTCGTTGAACATGTTTTTTTTAGACTATCAGCACTTTTGAAAGATTGCTTGCATGCACTTGAAACACATCTAAAGTAAAAAAGATGCTGATTTTCATGAAACAAGATAAGATGCCGCAAATTCTTTCCAAATGAAAAATAATTATTGCCACAATCACAAAGAAATTGGGGCATGTTTGGCTGTTGTATATTATAAGAAATCTGCAACGTAAACAGTACAATTAAAATGTTTATTATAAAACGCATAATAATAAAAAAATTAATTTTAAATATAATACAATAATATCAATATTATTTATTTTATTTAAAATATTATATTGCTAAGCAATTGTAGTTTTATTTTAAACCCTTTCTATTTTTATTCTTCTTTAATTATGCTTTGATATCAATAAATGACACTCGGTATTTATTGGTTTCTTATGTTTCACCTCGAATAACCCTTTGCTAAAGGGTTTTCTATTTGAACCCTTTCAAAAAACCATTTTTAACACACCAAAAGGTTTTCTAATGGTAGAAAACCTTATGCGAGTGTAAAAAACCTTTTGTGAAACCTTTTTTTTTTACAGTGTTTGGTGAGGATGTTTTTTTTCAGATTTTTTTTTGTTCAATGTTATCTTTAGAATAAATTTTTTTTTAGTTTTTAGTTTTGTGTTATTATTATGAATTTATTCTATTACAGGTTTAATTTTTAAATATTAGTTGTTAAATCTAACTAAATTTTTATTCTGAAGTCTTCAGGGTCAATTAGGAAAAGAAGTTTTTTTAATATCAATTCGCATACCCTTTCAAGTTGACCTCACGTTTGAAGGTATTCTGTGCGCAAAACATTATCTATATGTTATAAAGTTAACTCATCTCATAAAGACACTCAGTCTTTCAACAAAAGCAAGCATTTCTACTATTCTTGGTTTTTAAAGGGTCACTAGTGATTAAAAAGAAATGTTTGTTTATTGCAGAAATTTCCTTTCATATATGAAGATATAAGTGGATGAAGGCGTTATGTCGCAAAAATACAAAATTCAAAAACATGAACAACACATTTTTTTCATGAAATTAAATATTACATACACAATCTTAAGTGTTTGGTTACTATATCCCTCCATAAATATTAACATATCTTTGTTATATAAAAATATCTAGAACAATATGTGTTCAAAACTTTAACTCCTGGTATCTCAGTTCCATATTGGTGTAACATAACACTTTTATCCACTTATGTCTTCATATTTTAGTATTGATGAATCTATCCTATTACCAATAAAACCTTAGTACGAGCTCACCCTATAAATAAAAAGAAATGATGTTCGCAATGGATAAAATAAATGAGATAAAAAATGGATAAAAATAAATAATGATAATAATAAATAAAAAGAAATAATGTTCGCAATGAAGAATGCAGGGGTTTTGTCAATTAAAAAAGTCCTCTTCTCAGGTAGATTGTCTAATCACAAGAGCCTCAGAGTATGGCTATAGATTATGGATTACTTTAGCAGTCTTTCGACATCTAGTTGAAAATATTACTATGGCACTTACCAGGAGCCCATGCTACAAATACAAGCATGCTTAAATAGATTGTCTATATTTTAACAATTACGGCGATTACTCTGCAGTATTGCACTACTTATATGGACTTTACAACTGTCATTGGACATCCAGTTGAAGATATTGCTACCAAGAGATAAGACTACAAAGTGTGAGAGATGTACAGAGGGGGTTTTTTTTCACATTAATAAGAATAAAATGACTGGTATGTAAAACTCATGTCTATGAAAACTTCAAATGATCTAGTGGATCATCGGCCAGTTTTGCTTACCTCACTTTCTGATAGAAATTGGGTGGCAATTGTGGTTTCAGTGAATGAGGAGTTTAATTCACCTAGCAAAGATAAAGGAAAGAAAAAAGTTCTGTTGCATGTTGTTGAAAAACAAAGTAAAGAACGCTGTTCTTCTAAGCGTATTTATATGCTTAACATCTAATGCAACCGTCTTTACTTTCATGAGTTTCGGTTTTAACTATTTGCTTGGTTTAAGTTCTTTTAAAATGTTAAATGATATGGCATTACATAATTTAGCAATAACATAAAAATTTATCATAAGATAATTGAAAAGATACATACATTTTAATATATTATAAAACTGGATAAATGTTGTTAATGAGGGATTTGTGAATATTGTGTGATTGGAATAATATAGCATGTAATATCATCTTGAAAGAGTACTAGATTTGATTTTCAAGCATATTTTTTTCAAGACACCAAAGTTATATTAACATGAAGGTCTTGATGAAATTTTTGCTTTACCTATTTGATGAGTGCGAGCGTTTAAAAATACAGCTTGGCCATTGTTTCATTCCATCAACTCACATAGTGGGCAATAGTATCTTTGTTTGCTTTTTCATCTAAGTTCAGCGACTGTACCTTTTGCTCGCGCTGAATTTTTTGTTTTCAAAAAAGTATGAATACGGCGTTCCGCTATGAAAAAGTGGTTCTTTTATCAAGTCGATCCTTTTCAATTAAGCCCACTATGCTTTCTATCGGTCTATTAAAAAAGCCATCATCTCAAATTGATTGCTTAATGACAAGATCCTTACAGTATGGCTTTAGGCATTCTATATTACTTTATACCTCTTGGAATATCTTGTTAAAATTATTATCGGAAAAACTTTCAGGAGTTTATGCTCCCTAAGCAAGCATGCTTAAATAGATTGTCTACATTTTAACAATAATGGCAATTGCTCTGCATCACAGCACTTGTCTTATGTTTTTTTACCTCTTTTTGGACATCTGTTTCAGAAGTGAAAAACATGTCGCTTTTAATATTTTATAAAACTGGTTAAAAGCTGTTTTTGAGGGATCTGTTAATATTGTGTTTTCGGAGAAATTTATGTTTTATGATCTTGCGATCGTGCAACATATATTTCTCCAAAGCACAATAATATGCGATATGAAAAGGAGTATGCGATATGAAAAGGAGTATGCGATATGAAAAAGAGTATGCGATATGAAAAGGAGTATGCGATATGAAAAAGAGTATGCGATATGAAAAGGAGTATGCGATATGAAAAGGAGTATGCGATATGAAAAGGAGTATGCGATATGAAAAGGAGTATGCGATATGGTTTTCGAACCATTTCATTTTCGGTTAATCCTTAACTTTTTTTTATGAAGGTCATGTATTTAATATGCATTATTTCACTATTATTTCATTTTATCCATTCATTAATTTACTCATTTTATACTGTTCTAAAATCTATTTAATCAGCACTGAAGTAAAATGTTTTTTGTTTTTTTTTTGTTTTTTTTTCATATTATCATTTGTTTTGTATCTTAGTGCTCTAATGTACTTTTTTTCTCTTAGTTTTAGTATTTTTTAGATCTGATTTTTCAAGTTTTTAATTTCTTTTTTTAAATCACTAGTTTGAGCGCGGCGTTTTTAATCAAATGATATAAATAATTATTTGTTGTTTGTTAGTGTAAGTTGTTGTAGGTAAGGGTAAGGGGATGGGGAGGTATGGGTCTAGAGTTGTGTGGAAAGTAAATCTGAATGTTGGGAACAAGGTTGATGGTCTGGGAAGTACTTGGTTAGGAATGGGCAAGGTTTAATCTAAAAGGGCTAAACATACAATCGCCGTCCTCAGTATATTCGATATTATAATATAACTCAAAAATATATTCTATTGGTGTGTATTGGTTAACATTCTTATATTCATAACTTTAATATAATACAAATAATATTCTCTTATGCTTCTTGCAGTGTTCATTACCGTTGACATCAATTACTCCTTTTTTTGTATCTTCTTTTTATTAAAAATATCTCCTCTTTAATTAAATCTTTTGGTTATTCTCCAACAATCAATAATAAAATCTTCTTCTTTTCTTCTTTTATTCAACTGCTTATTAAACTCTCTATAAAACTGCTTGTTTATTAGAGTATTTTTCTTATCACAAAATTCTCTCTCTTTTTAAAATTGTTCTAAAAACTTTCTTAAAGCTTTCTCTTTAAAAACTTCGTCTTCTTTTTTTTCTTCTCTCCTTCTAAAGAGACGACCGTACTCATCAGTCGCTCTAATCTCTCTCTAATCCGTCTCTCCTTTATTTTTTCGATTTGTATAGTTTTCGATTGTTTTTTGGTTGCGATACTTATTCATCTTTTATTTTTGCTGCAGGTCTTCGCGTTTACCTCTTTTCCAAGTAATATTACTTTTTATTTATTTCCCAGTTGTATCATTTTTATATATTAACTTTTCTTGCGCATTATCGTCTATGCGTCTCCGTGTTTACGTCTTTTCCCAGTCGTATTTAACTTTTCTTCTTATGCTTTATCGTTTATGTGTCTGCTTGTTTACGTTTTTTCCCAGTTGTATTAAACTTTTCTTCTAACGCTTAATCACTTATTAATGTGAAGAGTTGATAAATCATCTTGTGCACTCTTTTTTATCGATCGTTGTTTTTATTTTAGTTCTCCCTTCTTACACTAATCCTTTCAGTTTAAACTTATACATATCTTGTTTCATTAGCGTCTCAACATTCAAACGTTTATCCCATTGTTTTCCTTCTCAAATTCTTAATGATTTCAGAATGTATAACATATTGACTGCATCTTTAGATTACACCGAATGTATTTTTCCAACATACTTTTTTAAAGTTTCTTTTCACTTTTAACTATTCAAAAAAGTTGTTACAATTGTTTAGAAACTTATATCAAGTAAACAGAGAATTTTTTTAGTGTTTTTTAATACACTTGTGTTTTGATTTTAACAGTAGCCAAATATCTCTTTTTTATTAAAGTTTTATCTAAGTATTGTTAAAATACAAATCAAAATAGGTTATTGAAACAAATTACATTTTGAATGAATTTTTTCTGATTTCTTTTAAATTAATCTTTGCATTTTTTTTGCGCTAAAAACTAAATCTCATAAACTAAAAGTATTTGAGAATTGCTATAACTTGTTTTGGCTATGATATAAAATACACATATTTGTTTTTTGAAAAAGTTGAATGCAGCTATTCATGATTTGGCTATAATGTAAAATCCAAAACTGCATGATACGCCCAGGATATTTCTAGCCAGACTTAGGATGGCCAAGCTAACTGTGTATGATATTTAAAGTCAACTTAATAGGTTTAGTTGCATAGAGAGAAAACCTGTAAGTGCTAAGACAAGGATTATGAGGGCTTCAAGCTTATTAGAGCAGTCAAAAACCACGAGTTTAGTGTACTTCCGTCCGATCCAGGAGGAAGATGGGTAAACAACTATCTTCGAGTGCGCATACAATCATAAATGTTTTTAAATATGATCTGAAGACCAATTCTTGAGCGAGATGAAAAAAGTTGTTTATAAATGAAGAAGTTAAAGCCCGAAGAGTATCTCCTGAAGACATGTTAAGGTTAGGCTTTAGGCCTAAAATTTAGACTATGATCATGGCCATTTTTTAACTTATGAAGTAGCTTATTTTAAATTTATGAAAAATTAACATTAAATTAATTATTTTGCTCTTGTTCACTTGTTTTAACAACCCACCATTTTCAAAAGAAATAATTTTAAATTCATATGAATTTTCATGCAACTCTAAGTAACATTACAGTTTGATAGTACACAGCAGCATTTTCAATCAGTTAGTCACACTATTTCTCAAACATGTAAAACTCCGTTCATTGCAGAAAACTAATTATTGTAATGCTCTTTGAACTGCTTTTTAGACTGTTAGTTGAATCAGCCATCAATTTTTTTGTGTGACTCCTTCTGCAACACTTGACGGCTATTTGACGATTTATTTGTCACTACTGTAATACTAAACAAGTACTTAACAAATGATTATTAACATTAAAATTCTCAGAATGGTAGATGACCTTATAATTAAAGAACTTAATCAGTATAAATAACTCGTTTTTTTAAAACATATATTTAATCATTTTATCGTAATTCTAAATATTAAGGAAGTGGATAAAAAATGTTTATATTTGTTATAAAGCGATTGTTTCTAGATGATGTCTTCTAATGATTTTGCATATGATTTCTTTTCTGAATGAGTCACCACATTTCCATTATCAGTTGATTGACTTTCCAGAAAACCCATCTCTGTTATTGTTACAAAAACTAAGAGCAACAATTAATACGCTAAATTATTCCTGATATGTTTGCATTGTAAAGTGTCATCAAACTTGTTGTTTTCATGAATTAAAGAGTTGTTCATGAAGACAGAAACAAAGAGTTGCTACCAAGCTTTTCCTGCATATTTCCCTATTCATAAACTTGTGATCCTTGCTCCATCTTTTTTATTATTGGAGTCATGTAATGCAGATTTTTTATTATCTGCATCTTAAAAGAATTTAAAAAGGTAGTTTTGCATAATGTGCAAAGTTACCTCATTATATACCAAAAAAAATATCACAAATGTTGCTTGTCAAATTGAACTATATCAAAAACCTCTTGCTATTATTTTATATAAGCAGAGATCTTTTTTTTTTAATTTCTTGCATAACTCAGGGTCTAATTAAATTGCATGTTAAGGCCAGAAAATATAAAGATTATACAGAGGGCGACTTATCAAAATGTCTTGACATGTAAAATCTGACACAAGAGCAAGCTGCTGGTAAATATGTTTGCTAAAGAGCGATTTGTTACTAACTGAAAGGAAAACATGATTTTAAATCTGGTAATTTGTATTTTTTTCCCAAATTAGAGGAGGTTGTCATTGTCAAAAGTACCATATAAATAAGTTATAATGGATTTCCCATCACTTAAGAGAACTTAAATTTTATTATGAACAATTATCTCCAAAGTAAAACAATCTAGAGTGTTTCCTAGGCTTAATTCATTCAAGTGATTTTTACGAAGATACGTAGAGCTAACAATTAATTTGTATCAAATATTAAAAAATCTCTACCAAACGTTACTGAATTTTAATCGAGTACATTTCATATTTTACTTAAACGATACATAATGTATCACAAGACAACATTTACAAACATAATGAAACAATTCCAACTGATAACCATGGTTCAAGAAAATGTTTAGTGAAGAAAATCAATATATATACTCCACAAGTATTAGAAACATTTTTTAGACAAGTATTTCATACGGATATTAGGTAATGTAGCGTGTGAAATTCTTTCTTATTTATTGTTTATAAGGGTATTGATCTGTGGTCAGCTTGGTAGGAGTATAAGAGGTCATATAGATTACTCATCTCTAAAATTGGATGATTTTGTGGAGTAACTTTTGACGAATGATTTACTTATCTACAGTTTTACTTTCTTCAAAGAAAAGATTAGAAAAAAAGCTCTAAAAGACAATAACATATCTTTAACACCTCTTTTAAAAGTTATTGAAGCATCTGATGAATAATCAAAAGTTTGAATGCCTATCACCGAATTGCTCACATACAACTCAACCTTTTGATGCGGTTTTCTTAAAACCGCTTAGGATAAAGTTATCGCAAAGTATAAAGGTTAACCTACTGGTTTCACTAAGATATCTGTTTACAAGCAACTTTTCAAAGCTTCAGAACCAAATCAAACAAATAATTTACAGTCAAGTTTTTGAAAGTGCTGTGTCAATCCAATCAGCGTAAATGGACTGCATTAAAAATTCAGAGAAAGAGAATCTTTTGACAAAGAATCTCTAAAAGACAGCTTAAAGTTTTTCTTACAAGAAAAATTTAAACCTTTGGAATTTGTGAAACCTGAGAAAAAAAAAAAGGAAATTTTTTGTTCCTGAAGGTAATTGCTAGCATTGAAGATATAGAAAAATGTATTTATAAATTTTTAATAAACAAAGTGAAAAATCTCAAAAAGCTGGACATCTATGCAAAGAGAAGAAAGAAAGTTTATTGTCTCTATTTAAGAAGATACAATTTTTCCTTTTCAATAACAAGGATCAAAGAAAATGTTGCATATGTAAAATCACTGGTGGAAATTTAAAAGCAAGAAAACGGTCTGAAATACAAGAAAATATTTTATTTAGGAACCGCCAACAAATAAGCAAAGTTTGGGAATATTTTAAAGTGCCCGAATTAGACTTTTAATGGGTGAGTTTTTTAATAAAGGAAATTTTTAATTCCATTTGCTCAACTATACCCAAATACTAAGGAATTTCTTTTTACATTTTAAATCCTTAAAAATAATTCGTTTATTTTTTTTCCTTTCTTTTTTATAATATGTTCTATTCATTGGAAAGCAAAAATGTACTAAACTTATTATTTTTTTTTAATTTAAACTAGCCTTAAAGTTGATAGTCCTTCAAAAAAAGGAAAATAATAGACCGATTATTTTCCACCAATACTAAGTTTTGCATAGTTAGTCAGACTCCGGGTTAACTGTACATTTTTTAAACAGTCTTGAAAAAATTTCTTTTTGACAGATATAAATTACCAATTAAAATAGATTTTAGATATCCTGAATTAGTAATTCGCTAGCTTATACCAATATAATAGAAGTTTAAAACAAAATTTAATAGATTTAAAATTAAGAATGAGTCAAGTTTTGTGCAAAGCGAGAAACTTTTAAGGTTTGCCTTAACCAAATCATAAACTCGCCATATTCAATACAAATATTTTAAAGCTTCACTTGAAACTGTCTTCCTGGGCCTTTAGTTTTCATTCCTGTGAAACCGGCAATTTTTAGTGAGATAAATAAAACTCATATTTATATTTCCTACTCGTAATCAAGCGAGGTGGAATCTTAAAAGCATCAAATAAATTTACATTATGAAGATACTCCACTTGGGATACAATTCAATATATCTTCTTCTGCTCCATTATGCTTATTTGAATTGGCTTCTAATTTTGAGTGGATTTTCTTACCTCTTTTTGGCTCTCTTTAACCTGTTTGAATAATCTTCTTCTAAATTGAATCAATGCGTCATTTTTCTTCAGACCATTGATCAAGTCATAATAAAATGTCTTCATCTCACTTCATCTTAATTTATTGTTTTTACAGTCCGATGATATTTTTCCGAAAATACAAAGTCTTTGATGAAATGTTAAATAAATTTATTCTTTAGGCTTAAATTTTTCTAAACAGCTGCCTCATTTAAGCAAAAAGAAGTTCATCAGATGTTTGCACATATAATCAAGTTTTAACATAAAGCTCTTCATAAAGTACGCATATATCAGAAACATTCTTCTAAAACCAAACGTAAATATAACATTATGGAGCAGACGAAGCAGATACATTCTACAACAAAAGTGGCAACAGAACTTAACATAGTTTTAGTTTTTCTTTTTAGCTTGCAACATATATTGTTTAAAGAAGATTTATATCTAATATTATTATTGCTAATAACATATTGATAGTATTAAAAAAACATCACTTTTGTAAAAAGTCGTCTATCTCAAAAGAAAAAAAGGATATGTTGAATGATAGATAAATATATAAATTTTTTTCAAACCATTAATGAAATTTAAAAAGTTTTAATTAAGCTTCATTTCGGTTCGTCCACTTTTCTGAAATACATGGTGCAAATTTAAATAACATCCGCAAATATTTAAAAATCAAAGTTGTAAACTTGTCATACAACTTTGCGCTTAATCTAAATCTTAAAACACAGAATATTTCTGCTTTTTGTGCATGTAAAAAACACCTATCATGAACTGCTTAACTGATTGGTTATTGCAAGCATAATAAATTTACTTTAAATTCAAACAAATTTATAAGGTATTACATTTCAGATTCACTGTTATATCCAATACTTACAGTTAGCTCTTGTAATTATCACAAAGAACTAAGAATTTTCAATATTTGTTCCTCAATGATGCATAAAATGGGAAAAAGTACTCAGCCTTAACGATTTTCTCTACTTTTCAATTTTATTTTCATGACCACTTTAAACTAACTTCACTGCAAGTTTCTAATCTTCACTAATCTCATGATTATTTCATTTACATTGCATGCCCAACAATATCAACTACATTTCTTTTTTTTTCCATATATGTTACTTATAAACTTACCAACTTAAAATATACAAACACGGTAATCTACAGGTTTTTGCTAACTTAGTTATACTTTCCTTTGTTAAATTAGTTAATACCATCAAAACTTAACTTCTAACTGTTTTCGATATACTTTGAACTTTTTCTAATATATACGTGATACGAATGATTATTTGTTTCAGATATCGATGAATGCGTTGATAAATGTAAATACAATGGTGGAAAATGTACAAAACCTAATTGGGTCCTTTAAATGTATTTGTCCATCTGGATATGATTTCAACAGCGTTTCTGGTCAATGTCAAGGTATATTTTTTAATATTAAAAATAAATAAATAAACTAAAATAAATAGACTTTGAGCTACTTAAGCTCTAGTTGAATAGATCTGCTTCTGAAATTGCCCCTGTTCACACTTTCTTGTCAACCGCTTTTTTTTCTTTATTTTTTTAAAAATGTAGGTTTTATGAATATATTCAATTTGATCATCAATTCTAAAAAATAAAAATTCAGATTTGTTTAGCTAAAGCAGGTATTCAAAAAATATGCCGACGATATTTATCTGAAATTAACTTTAACGAAATACCAGGAAATACTCATGAACTTTCAAAGCCCACTTCTTCAATGCAATTAGCTAGAAAAAAAAAACAAGTTAAAAGGATTTTTGACCTTACATTAAAGTTCTCCATAAACAAAGTTGTACAAATAAAGTTAAAACGACTATATCAGTTTACTTGAAATAACGTTTGAACATAACATGGACTATAAATAAAGGATACTTTGAATGATAGATAAATATTGTTTTTTTATAAAACTCTAATGAAATTTATTTTGTTTTTATTATGGTTCTTTTCTGTTCTCTCCAATTTCTTAAAAACATGGCGCAAATTTGAATAACTATAGCAAATATTTAAAATACAAAGTTGTAAACTTACCATACAACTGTGAGCAGCGTGTAGTCTGAATCTTAAAACGGAGAAATTTTCTGCTTTGTCTGCAATAAGGAGATGACTTTTATACAACCTCGTTTCTTTGTATCATAATTTGATGAATTTTCATTTAAGAGTAAATAAATTAATACATTCAAGGCGATTTGATAAAAAACCTCACGCGCAAAATGATTCTAAGAATTTCATTTATTAGCTTTTTCGCCAAAGTCACTGTAAGCAGATCACAAGTTTAATGATCCTATAAAATGTTGTATGCATGTAACTACAGCTTGTGATCAAAATTGATCACAAGCTGTAGTTACATGCATACAACATTTTATAGGATCATCAAACGCACAAGGAACTCAAATATTCACGATAATGTCATTAGAGAGGATGAATCTCAGTGGGAGGTTGTCCTTGTTGCGGCAGGAGTCGTGCAATTCTTGCATAACTTTGATGGCACGCTCGCAGCACTGATTGCTTCGGGCAATGTTGATTGGACTGCATTTGTTTTCCAGTGGGTTTTCAAGCAATTGAGAGCTTTTGGGTAGTCATTCAGAGCTGTAGATAGTTCTTCAAAATCTTCAGCGTGGAAGAATTGACTACTGAACCAATGGTCAGCCCATGAGTAAGAAATGAATGAACAGATTTTACGCAACCTGATCCGGGTTTCTGGCATTAGAATAAATGCAAGATGGGCTAGAATGGCACAAGAGTTCCAACATGCATTGCTATGTTTGAGATCTGTATGAAATTTACGAAGGGGATCTCAATCCTCTTAGTTAAGTGACGAAAGACACGAGTGAGGTGGTAGAGAAACTTCATGTCATCTCTCCAGCCGCCTGTTTCCTTAATCTCAGATTTACCGTTGCTGAAAGCTGCTTTCAATTTATCGTAATTACTCATCAATTCCTGCACTAACAAATACTCGATGTTTGGTGATTTAGTCAACCCATGGAGCTCATCGTCCATGACAACGCGAAGAACGCGGTCTAGCACATAGTGCTGGCAACTGATGCACTTGGGTTTTGGGTGACCTTTCTCTTCGAACATTTGCTGCAGCCGAACAACAACGCCTGTTTTCTTGCCGGTATTCACGTTTGTTGTGTCGGCAACAATCATCACAACTGATCCCCACAGGTTAAACTCCTCTAAGACATCCTGGAGTCTTTCTGCAATTGTTTGAACTTTCCTAACTTTCAATTTTAGCGCAGTCAATCTAATTTTTTTAGATTCGTTCTTGAGGACCACGGCCTGGTATTCAAAGCCCTCAATGTGTTTGCCGTCAAAGTCTATGCTCCACTTCTCCAGATGAAGTGCACTCTCGTGTAGATAGCCTTGTGGATTGCTGATTGATATGGGGTTGGGATTTCATTGCCCTCACCAGAAAGCTGGCGGCACACCATTGCTGCTCCGTGGGACGACAGCTTTGAGCATGTAACAATACATCTTGTTGGGTTGTGCTTCCTTTTGCTCATTGATGCTGCATTGTCATCCTCCCAAGGGCTGTCTGTACTGTTCTCGGATGATTCCGTGCTACTTTCTGAACAATCAGGTAGCTCTACGCTGGTAAGTGTGGACACAATCGCTTCTATTGCCCTCTTTCGCTTGGATGGGTGGATGGTATTGGCACTAGCAGGTTTGCCAGTCGAATAACTAACGTGACCTTTGCTCTCAATTTGCAGCTTGTAGAGGTTCTCATCCTCTTTGCACAACCATTCACCTTTCATCTTGGTCGTGTCAAACAGTTCATTCAATGAATCAAAGTTTTCTTTTTTTCTGTAGCGCTCGTAGTCTTTTAGAAGTTTTGCTAGTTTTGTACAAACGGCTTGATTAGATACATGCGGGAAGTTCAACATTTTGCTCCATAGGTCTTTATGCTCTACAGCAATTAAACTGAGCCTCTCTCTCCGTTCTTTGGCAGTGGATTTAAGAAATTTGATGGGGGCTTGAAACTGGACTAAGTTCTTTGCCCAGGTTTCCTTGTTCTTTCAGTGTTAGAAGAGCTCTTCTTGAACAACATGTTGTCTTCTACTCAGCAACTTAAATAGGAAAGACCTTAAGGCCAATTTTAATTATGTAACAAATTAAAGAAACTGTTATTAAGTTTTCAATTAAACTGTTACTATTAATATATCTTATTTCAAAAGAAGCAAAAAACGATAATAGAAAATAAAAAAAGGCAGAGGCTAATAAAATATTATATGCTCAATTATGATTTACGAAAGAGTTAAATGTAACTTACCCATTAATAAAAGGATCTTTTTATACTTAAACTACAGAGAATGCGCAATAATTAAAATAAGGCAATAATAATGTTAATACCAAATTAAGATAATTAAAACTCAACTACCCGCTTTGAACACCTCGCTTATATATTAGTTTATAGCAGACTGCAAAACAGCTGAAGAAAACTTTAGAACTCTACAGAAGTTTCTCGAACAATTACATCACCGTGACGTCACTGTCCTGGCTGACGGCGCACAGCGTTATACGATGTTCTGGAAAATTCTATACATCTCTCTGCTCCATAAATTATTGCAAAAGTCGGTTTTATGACTTACCGTATATACAGTACATGTAATATATATATATATATATACATATATATATATATATATATATACATATATATATATATATATATATATATATATATATATATATATATATATATATATNTATATATATATATATATATATATATATATATATATATATATATATATATATATATATATATATATATATATATATAGATATTGTTAACACAGTTACATAAAATACTAAAATGCCTACATAAATAACATTTCAAAGTGGTTTGTGCGTGACCTTTTCCTATATTTTGATGGAATAAATGTCATTTTATTCATTAATAGGCAAAAGTTGATTCATTTTTGATACAGGAAATAATGTTTGAGAAAAAAAATTAAAAAGCCATCACCTTAGTGTGCATTTTATTCACACAAACCATTTATAGCAAATAACATGTTTAATGAACTGCTTAACTGATTGGTTATTGCAAGCATAATAAATTTACTTTAAATTTAAATAAACTTATTGGGTATAACATTTTAAATTCACTTTTTTATCCCATATTTTCATCTAGCTCTTGTAATTATCACAAAGAACTAAGAATTTTCAATATTTGTTCCTCTGTGATGCATACAATCGGAAAAAGTACTCAGCATTACCAATACTCTCGTCTTTTCAATTTTATTTCCATGGCCACTCTAAGCTAAAGTTACTGCAAGTTTCTCATCTTCACTATTATCATGATTATTTTATTTACATGCATGCCCAGCAATACTAACTACATCACTTCTTTTTCCGTATATGTATCTATTAAACTTACCAACTTAAAATACACATACACAGTAATCTACCGGTTCTTACTTACTTAGTTGTACTTTCCTTTGTTAAATTAGTTAATACTATCAAAACTTACCTTCTAACTGTTTCCGATATAATTTGAACTTTTTTACCTGATACGAATGATTATTTGTTTCAGATATCGATGAATGCGTTGATAAATGCAAACTCTATGGGGCAAAATGCACTAACGTAATTGGGTCCTTTCAATGTATTTGTTTGTCTGGATATGATTTCAACAGCGTTTCTGGTCAATGTCAAGGTTTGTTTTTAATTACTTAAAATTGTTAAGGAAACTAAAATGCATTGATATTGAGCTACTTAAGTTCTACCCAGCGGGCACTGGTATGTTCATTGTACATACATTGCATATCTTGACAGATAGTACAATTTTAGATCAGTTTTGGTTCAGATTGGAAATACTGAATGATGTCCAAATTTTAACGTACAATGTATATTCAAATTGGACTTACAACTTCGGTCCAAATTGTACGTTAATTTTAAGTTCGATTTTGGTTTATAATGGATTTACTGAAAAACTTCCGAACTAGAAAGTACAATTTACGATCTTTTGGACGTATGTCTAATAAGATCGTTCATTGTATGTTTTTGTATATATGAAACAAACAGACTTTGAGCTTATTTGGAACAAAAGTACCAAAGTCAAATTAAACCATTCTTGTATAATATTTTATTCATTATATTTGGTTCTATTGTATTTTGGGTAAAGAACCTTTCTTGACATTTTAATTTTTCTTTTTCTTGACTTATGTAAAGTGACTTACACAATTAAAAATAAATAAAAGAACTCATGTGGGATCATAAAGTTTTAATATGGAAAAAGTCTTCCTCTAAAACAACTTTACCACCACCACGACCACCACCATCTTTTCTGTCAGTAGCACGTTTCAGAACATTGCCAATTGAATGGTGCACTTTATAGTATACTTCGTCATAGTATCTAAAATATAAAACTAATACATACTAACTGATTATAAACTGGTACAAAAGTACACGAAATTTTACTTTTGTTTAAAATAAGAACAAGATAATTTGCCTAATTATATAAGACATCAAATATATCCAAAGGACCGAGCATATTTTTGAACTATATTTTAACTTTATTAAATTGTTAATACTTTCTTAAAATTAAATACACCCTTTTTAATAATAAAAAGGTTCAAAAATGTGAAAATAATACCTGTAATTACTTTTATAATGTTTGTTTTCTTGAAGGCTTCCTTTTGTTTACCCCCCCATGTTGTAACAAGCCATCAACTTGTTGGTCATAAACCTATTTAAAAAATTTTTTTTTTTTAAATTTCCTACTGCATTTGGATAACATGAACTAAAAATTACCTGTTTTTTCATGTCACTTTATTTTTTAAAAATATGATAAAATGTTAATATCAGTAAATTTTTTAAAGACAAAAAAATAATTTTATATAGATAAGATTTTATACAAGGTATTAAAAACTAAGGTTAAAAAGAAAAATATTTTACAAACTTACATTAAGAGGATGGCTTTGACATTTGCATGACAGGAACTGCCAACAACCATTGTTAATTGTCTTTACTTAAATCAATGTGATATATTATTAATATATACTATATTATTTATTACAAATTTTTCTCATCAAAACATATACATACACACATACATACATACATACATACATACATACATACATACATACATACATACATACATACATACATACATACATACATACATACATACATACATA
>QPEY01000099.1:101057-126550 GCA_014706445.1 Hydra viridissima | reverse complement strand
ACATACATACATACATACATACATACATACATACATACATACACACATACATACATACATAAATACATATAATACTAAATTATTTGGTTTTAATTACAAATCGGGAGAGTCCCTTTTACTACATATAAAAAAAATATTATTATGGGATTTGAACAAATCATGAGTGCTCGTCATAACAATATGTAATTTGATTAAATATTTTATGTTCCTTGCATTTTTATCTTTCCAGACATAATCTGCATTGTATTGCAAGTTTGTGTAATAGTTGTGGGGCTGTTGTGGCTAAGTTTAAATAGAAGTCAAATAAGGTTGAATACAAAAAATTTAACAATAAAAAATTATACCAACAACTTCATGGCTTATTTTTATATAAATATTTAAAATAATTCTTTTGTTTGTTGGCTTTTTTTTTAAAAAAAAAAATTAAAAAAAAAATTAAAATTAAAACTTACTAGCTTCAGCAAGAAGAAATCTTGACAAGGAAATTTTTAGAGAAGCTGTACACTTTGGTGGGGACGCTTTTATTAGGATTGGAATTTTAGTTGCAGTAGGTGATGTTAAGATAGGACAAGCTACGTATTATAAGGTATCAAAACTTCTTCGGTGGAAGTTTTTGAAACAAAAGATTTAATTCCATAATAGGCATAATCCCCACCACATTTTCTTTCTATTGGTAATTTTCTTGGTGTTTTATAAAAGAGTTCTTGGATCTTTAGGAAGATAAGAACCATTTTCACGAAGGGTATATAAAAGTTCATTAACAAATGAACGAGTCCAACGATTTCTAATTTCATATTGAGCAAACTTATTACATAATGATGACATTTTAACCTCATAACATTCATTACAACTGTAACAATCTGTATTGTTACCGGCAGATTAACTACTGTTCGGATAATAAGCATTAGTTAAGTAAGCATTATCACATAAAAAAATATTGTCTGACATACTTATAATTTCAAATAATTCATTGTCACTATTCTCTGAGCAAAATTCATCAAATGAAGATGACAGAATGAAGAAAATGAAAAAACAACTGCAGAATCAAGTGATGTAGATTTTTCTGTAACGAGAGAAAAATCAGTAATAAGCTGTTCAACAACTACCTCATCTTCATTTGGTGAATCTAAAATTGCATTTACATATCTATTGATACCAGTCCATTTTTTACATTAGATGCCATTTGAAAAAAAAAAAGATTTACAAATGTGAGTTATATTGTGCCTTCAAAAAACACAATGTCACATAAGATGTTCGCATTCAATTTTCATGTAAAAAATGACAAAATGTTAAAATGCTAAATTTGGTGTTTTTACTAGGTAACTAAATAGATCTGCATTTGAGAATACACCTAATCATACTTTCTTCTCTACCGACTTTATTAAGAAAATTATTTAAAAAATGTAGGTTTCATGAATTTAATCAAATTGATGAGCGTTTATAAGAAAAGAAAAATCTTAGTTAATTTGCTAAAGCAGGTTTTCAAAAAAATACTGACAGAATTTATCTAAAATTAAGTTTCATGATATATCAGAGACTGCTCTTGAACATTTAAAGCCCACTCCATTGAAGCAATTAACTAGAAAAAAAAACCAAAATAAAAGTTCTTTAAACCGTTCAATACATTTCTCCATATACAAAGTTGTACAAATAAAATAAAATCTAATATATAAATTTACTTGAAAAAACATTTGAACATAACATGGAATCTTAATAAACGATGCTTAGAATGATAGAAAGATATCTTTTTTTATTCAAAACTCTAACGAAGATAATTGTGTTTTTATTAGGCTTCTTTTCGGTTCTCCCCATTTTCTGATAAAAATGGCGCAAATATAAATAACAATAGCAAATATTGAAAAATCAAAGTAGTAAACTCGCCTTAAAACATTGAGCGGCGCTTAGTCTAAAACAAAATATGCAGTGCTTTTTGCTTTGTGTCCATTTTATTCAGAGAGAGCATATATAATAAATAACATCTGTCGTGAACTGCTTAACTTAATGGTTATTATCAGCATAATAAACTTAAATTATACAAACTTATTGCGTATTACATTTCAAATACACTGTTATATCCCATATATACATCTAGCTCTTGTAATTATCATAAAGAACTAAGAATTTTCATTATTTGTTATGCAATGATACATAAAATGGTAAAAAGTACTCAGCATTACCGATTTTCTATACATTTCAATTTTATTTTCATGCCCACTCTAAACTAAAGTCCATGCAAGTTTTTCAACTTCACTATTCTCGTGATTACTTCTTTTCAATGGCATGCTCAGCAATAACAACTACATCTCTTTGTTATCCGCATATGTAACTTTTAAACTTACCAACTTAAAATACACAAAAAGTAATGTAATGGTTCTTACTTACTTAGTTGTACTTTCCTTTGTTAGATTAATAAATTCCATCATAACTTACCTTCTAACTGTTTCCAATATAATTTGAACTTTTTCTAATATTTACTAAATGCAAATAATTGCTTTTTTCAGATATCAACGAATGCATAGTTAAATGTAATTACAATGGGGGAAAATGCACTAACTTAATTGGGTCTTTTCAATGTGTTTGTCCGTCTGGATATGATTTCAACAGCGTGTCTGGTCAATGTCAAGGTATGTTTTTTAATATTCAAAGTAAATAAGAAAACTAAAATGCATTGACATCGACCTATTTAAGCTCTAGTTGAATAAATTTGTTTCTTAGTTTGAACTTTTTGACACTTTCTTCTCTACCGTTTTTATTACGCTAATGTTTTTAAAAATGTAGGCTTTATAAATTTCTTCAACTTGATCAGCAATTTAAAAAAAATAACAAGCCAGAGCCGTTTGGCTAAAACAGGTTTTTGAAAAATAGGCTGACTGTATATATCTTAAGTTAACATTAATGAAAAATCAGCAAATGCTCATGAACTTTCAAAGCCCAAGCCTTCGGTACAATTAGCCAGAAGAAAAAAACAAGCTATAAGTTCTTTTGACTTTTCATTAAGAGTTTCCATTAAAAAAGTTGTTCAAATAAAATTTATTTTACTTTGTAAATTTACTTGAAATAACATTTGAACATAACATGCACCATAAATATAGGATACTTTGAATGATACGTAAATCTCTCTTCTTTTTTTTAAACTCTGATAAAATTTATTTTGTTTTTGTTAAACTTCTTTACGGTTCACCCCATTTTCTGAAAAACATGGCGCAAATTTAAGTAACAATAGCGAAAGTTTAAATATCAAAGTTGTAAACTCACCACATAACTTTCAGCAGCGTTTAGTCTAAAACTTAAAACAAAGAATTTTTCTGCTTTGTGTGCATTTCATTCAGAGAAACAATTTACAGTAAGTAACATCGGTTATGAACTGCTTAACTGATTGGTTATTGCAAGCATAATAAATTTACTTTAAATTTAAATAAACTTATTGGTAATTACATTTCAAATACACTGCTATATCCCATATTCATATCTATCTCTTGCAATTATCACAAAAAACTAAGAAGTTTCATTATTTGTTCCTCAGCGATGCATAAAATGTGGGGAAACTACTCAGCATTTCCGATATTCTCTTCTTTTCAATTTTATTTCCATGGCCGCTCTAAACAAAAGTCATTGCAAGTTTCTCATCTTCACTAATATCATGATTATTTCTTTTACATTGCATGCTCAGCAATACCAACTGCATTACTTCTTTTTCCGTATATGTAACATTTAAACTTACCAACTTAAAATACACATACACAGTAATCTACCGGTTCTTACTTACTTAGTTGTACTTTCGTTTGTTAAATTAGTTAATACCATCAAAACTTACCTTCTAACTGTCTCCGATATACTTTGAACTTTTTCTAATATTTACCTAATGCGAATGTTTGCTTATTTCAGATATCGACGAATGCGTTGTTAAATGTAATAACAATGGGGGAAAATGCACTAACATAATTGGGTCCTTTCAATGTATTTGTCCGTCTGGATATGACTTCAACAGCATTTCTGGTCAATGTCAAGGTATGTTTTTTAATATTTAAAGTTAATAAGAAATCTAAAATGCATTGACAGAGCTACTTAAGCTCTAGTTGAATAGATCTGCTTCTGAAATTGGCCCTATTCACACTTTCTTGTCTTCCGATCTTATTAAGCAAATTTTTTTAAAAAACCCAGGTTTTTTGATTTTATTCAACGTGATCAGAATTTCTTAAAAAGAAAAAATTGGCTGACGGTATTTATCTATAATTAACTTTAATGAAATGTCAGGGAATGCTCATGAACTTTCAAAGCCCATTCCTTCGATGGATATAGCTAGAAAAAAAAGCAAGATAGTAGTTCTTTTGACCTTTCATTAAAATTCTCCATTAACAAAGTTGTTAAAGTAAAATTAAAACAACGATATAAACTTACATGAAATAACACTTGAACACAACAGGGAAACTAAATAAAGGATATTTTGAATGATAGATAATTTATTTTTTTTTATTTTCAAAACTGAAATTTAATTTGATTTTGTTAAGTTTCTTTTCTGTTGTTGCCATTTTCCGAAAAACATTGCGCAAATTTAAATAACAATAGCAAATATTTAAAAATCAAAGTTACAAACTCGCAATACAACTTTGATCGGCGCTTAGTCTAAAACTTAATATGCAGAACATCTCTGCTTTGTGTGCGTTTAATTCAGAGAAACAATATATAGTAAACAACATCTGTCATGAGCTTCTTGACTGATTGGTTATTGCAAGCATAATAAATTTACTTTGAATATAAATAAATTTATTTTGCATTACAATTCTAATTCACTGTTATATCCCATATTAACATTAAGCTCTTGTAGTTAACAGAATGAACTAACAAATTTCAATAATAGTTCCTCAGTGATGCTTAGAATGGGAAAAAGTACTCAGCCAAACGGATTTTCTTTTCTATTTAATTTTATTTTCATTTCGTTCTAATTTTATTTTCATTTCTTTCCAATTTTATTTTAATTTCGTTTTAATTTTATTTTCATTTCTTTTTAATATTATTTTCATGTCTTTTTAATTTTATTTTCATTTCATTCTAATTTTATTTTCATTTCTTTTTAATATTATTTCCATTTCTTTTAAAGTTTATTTTCATTTCTTTTTAATTTTATTTTCATTTCTTTTTAAATATATTTTCATTTCATTCTAATTTTATTTTCATTTCTTTCCAATTTTATTTTATTTTCGTATTAATTTTATTTTCATTTCTTTTTAATATTATTTTCATTTCTTTTTAAATATATTTTCATTTCATTCTAATTTTATTTTCATTTCTTTCCAATTTTATTTTATTTTCGTATTAATTTTATTTTCATTTCTTTTTAATATTATTTTCATTTCTTTTTATTTTTATTTTCATGTCTTTTTAATTTCATTTTCATTTCATTCTAATTTTATTTTCATTTCTTTCTAATTTTATTTTCATTTCTTTTTAATTTTATTTTCATTATCTAAGCTAAAGTCTTTGCAGGTTTCTTTGTTTCATTTTTCATGAAATTTCATTTTTCATGATTATTTATTTTACATTGCATGCTCAACAATATCATCAACAGCTCTTTTTTTCTGTTTATGTAACTTTTAAACTTACCAACATAAACTACTCATTTTCAGTAATCAACTGATTCTTACTGACTAAGTTGTACTTTGCATCGTTAAATTATTTAATACCATCAAAACTTGCCTTCTAATAGTTTCCGATATATTTTGAACTTTTTCTAAAATACACCTGATACGGTTTTTCATTTATTTTAGATATCAATGAATGCCTTAATAAGTGTAACTACAATGGGGGAAAATGCACTAACTTAATTGGGTCCTTTCAATGTGTTTGTCCGTCTGGATTAAATTTCAACAGCGATTCAGGTCAATGTATTTGTCCTTCTGGATATGAGTTTAACAGCGTGTCTGGTCAATGTCAAGGTTCGTTTTTTACTATTTAAAGTTAATAAGAAAACTAAAAACCATTGAAATTGAGCTACTGAAGCTCTCGTTGAATAAAACTGCTACTTATATTGCCCGTATTCACACGATCTTGTCTACCGTTTATATGAGGCAAAATTTTTTAGAAATGTAGGTTTTATAAATTCATTCAATTTGATCAGCATTTCTAAAAAATAAAACAGCCAGAGCAGATTAGCTAAAGTAGGTTTTCAAACACTATGCTGGCGGTATTTATCTGAAATTAAGTTTAATGATATGTCAGGGAATGCTCATAAACATTTAAAGCCCACTTCTTTTAGGTAATTTGCTAGAATAGAAAATAAATTAAAAGTTCTTTTAACACTTCTATATAAAATAAAGTTAAAACAATTTGTAAGTTTTATTTAAATTACATAAATTTACTTGAAATAACATTTGAACATAACATGGAATTTTAATAAAGGATACTTAGAATGATAGATAGATATCTTTTTTCATTCAAAACTCTAACGAAGATTATTTTGTTTTTATTAGGCTTCTTTTCGGTTCTCCCCATTTTCTGATAAAAATGGCGCAAATTTAAATAACAATAGCAAATATTGAAAAATCAAAGTAGTAAACTCGCCATAAAACTTTGAGCGGCGCTTAGTCTAAAACTAAAATTACAGAACTTTTCTGCTTTGAGTCCATTTTATTCAGAGAGACCACATATAGTAAATAACATCTGTCGTGAACTGCTTAACTTATTGGTTATTGCAAGCATAATAGACTTACTTTAAATTTAAATAAACTTATTGGGTGTTACCTTTCAAATACACTGTTTTATCCCATATTTACATCTAGCTCTTGTAATTATCACAAAGGAATAAGAATTTTCAATATTTGTTCCTCAATGGTACATAAAATGAGAAAAAGTACTCAGCATTACCGATTTTCTCTTCTTTTCAATTTTATTTTCATGCCCACTCTAAACTAAAGTCCATGCAAATTTCTCATCTTCACTATTCCCATGGTTATTTCTTTTAATTTACATGCTTAGCAATAACAACAACATCTCCTTTTTTTCCGCATATGTAACTTTTAAACTTACCAACTTAAAATACGCAAACATTAACGTACTGGTTCTGATTTACTTAGTCGTACTTTTCTTTGCTAAATTATACAATCATTAATTTCTTTCTAACTGTTTCCATCATATTTTGAACTTTTTCTAATATTTACCTAATGCGAATGCTTGCTTATTTCAGATATCGATGAATGCCTTGTTAAATGCAATTACAACGGGGGAAAATGCACTAACTTAATTGGGTCCTTTCAATGTGTTTGTCCGTCTGGATATGATTTCAACAGCATTTCTGGTCAATGTCAAGGTATGTTTTTTAATATCAAAAATTAATAAGAAAACAAAAAAAAATTGACATTGAGCTACTTAAGCTCTAGTTGAATAGATTGCTTCTGAGTTTGCCCCTAGTCACACTTTCTTGTTTACCGTTTTTGTTAGGCAAGTTTTTTAAAAAACGTGAGTTTTATGATGTTACTAAACTTGATCAGCATTTCCAAAAAATAAAAAAGCCAGAGCCATTTGGCTAAAACAGGTGTTCGAAAAATATACTGAATGTACTTATGTACAATGTACTAATGTACTGAATGTACTAATGTACTGAAACTAACTTTAATGAAATATCAGCGAATGCTCATGAACTTTCAAAGCCTACCCCTTCGGTGCAATTAGCTAGAAAAAAATAACAAGCTATGAGTTCTTTTGACTTTTCATTAAGAGTTTCCATTAACAAAGTTGAACAAATAAAATTAAAGTAACTATGTAAGTTTACTTGAAGTAACATTTGAACATAACATGGACTATAAATATAGGATACTTTGAATGATACATAAATCTCTCTTTTTTTTTAAAATTCTAATGAAGTTTATTTTGTTTTTATTAGGCTTCATTTCGCTTGTCCTATTTTCTGAAAAACATGGCGCAAATTTAAGTAACAATAGCAAAAGTTTAAATATCAATGTTGTAAACTCGCCATATAACTTTCGGCAGCGTTTAGTCTGAACTTAAAACGAAGAATTTTTCTGCTTTGTGTGCATTTCATTCAGAGAAACCATACACAGTAAATAACATCTGTCATGAACTGCTTAACTGATTGGTTATTGCAAGTATAATAAATTTTACTTTAAATTTAAATCAAGTTATTGGGTGTTACCTTTCAAATACACTGTTATATCCCATATATACATCTAGCTCTTGTAATTATCACAAAGAACTAAGAATTTTCATTATTTGTTCCTCAGCAAAGCATAAAATGAAAGAAATTACTCAGCATTTCCGATTTTTTCTTCTTTTCAATTTTATTTTCATGGCCGCTCTAAACAAAAGTCATTTCAAGTTTCTCATCTTCACTAATATCATGATTGTTTCTTTCACTTTGCATTGCCAGCAATAAGAACAACAACACTTCTTTTTCCGTATATGTAACTTTTAAACTTAAAATACACATACACAGTAATGCACTGGTTCTTACTTTCTTAGTTGTACTTTCCTTTGTTAAATTAGTTAATACCATCAAAACTTACCTTCTAACTGTTTCCGATATACTTTGAGTTTATTGTGAAATAAACCTGATACGAATGATTATTTGTTTCAGATATCAATGAATGCGTTGATAAGTGCCAACTCTATGGGGCAATATGCACTAACTTAATTGGGTCTTTTCGATGTATTTGTCCGTCTGGATATGATTTCAACAGCGTGTCTGGTCAATGTCAAGGTATGTTTTTTAATATTCAAAGTAAATAAGAAAACTAAAATGCATTGACATCGACCTATTTAAGCTCTAGTTGAATAAATTTGTTTCTTAGTTTGAACTTTTTGACACTTTCTTCTCTACCGTTTTTATTACGCTAATGTTTTTAAAAATGTAGGCTTTATAAATTTCTTCAACTTGATCAGCAATTTAAAAAAAATAACAAGCCAGAGCCGTTTGGCTAAAACAGGTTTTTGAAAAATAGGCTGACTGTATATATCTTAAGTTAACATTAATGAAAAATCAGCAAATGCTCATGAACTTTCAAAGCCCAAGCCTTCGGTACAATTAGCCAGAAGAAAAAAACAAGCTATAAGTTCTTTTGACTTTTCATTAAGAGTTTCCATTAAAAAAGTTGTTCAAATAAAATTTATTTTACTTTGTAAATTTACTTGAAATAACATTTGAACATAACATGCACCATAAATATAGGATACTTTGAATGATACGTAAATCTCTCTTCTTTTTTTTAAACTCTGATAAAATTTATTTTGTTTTTGTTAAACTTCTTTACGGTTCACCCCATTTTCTGAAAAACATGGCGCAAATTTAAGTAACAATAGCGAAAGTTTAAATATCAAAGTTGTAAACTCACCACATAACTTTCAGCAGCGTTTAGTCTAAAACTTAAAACAAAGAATTTTTCTGCTTTGTGTGCATTTCATTCAGAGAAACAATTTACAGTAAGTAACATCGGTTATGAACTGCTTAACTGATTGGTTATTGCAAGCATAATAAATTTACTTTAAATTTAAATAAACTTATTGGTAATTACATTTCAAATACACTGCTATATCCCATATTCATATCTATCTCTTGCAATTATCACAAAAAACTAAGAAGTTTCATTATTTGTTCCTCAGCGATGCATAAAATGTGGGGAAACTACTCAGCATTTCCGATATTCTCTTCTTTTCAATTTTATTTCCATGGCCGCTCTAAACAAAAGTCATTGCAAGTTTCTCATCTTCACTAATATCATGATTATTTCTTTTACATTGCATGCTCAGCAATACCAACTGCATTACTTCTTTTTCCGTATATGTAACATTTAAACTTACCAACTTAAAATACACATACACAGTAATCTACCGGTTCTTACTTACTTAGTTGTACTTTCGTTTGTTAAATTAGTTAATACCATCAAAACTTACCTTCTAACTGTCTCCGATATACTTTGAACTTTTTCTAATATTTACCTAATGCGAATGTTTGCTTATTTCAGATATCGACGAATGCGTTGTTAAATGTAATAACAATGGGGGAAAATGCACTAACATAATTGGGTCCTTTCAATGTATTTGTCCGTCTGGATATGACTTCAACAGCATTTCTGGTCAATGTCAAGGTATGTTTTTTAATATTTAAAGTTAATAAGAAATCTAAAATGCATTGACAGAGCTACTTAAGCTCTAGTTGAATAGATCTGCTTCTGAAATTGGCCCTATTCACACTTTCTTGTCTTCCGATCTTATTAAGCAAATTTTTTTAAAAAACCCAGGTTTTTTGATTTTATTCAACGTGATCAGAATTTCTTAAAAAGAAAAAATTGGCTGACGGTATTTATCTATAATTAACTTTAATGAAATGTCAGGGAATGCTCATGAACTTTCAAAGCCCATTCCTTCGATGGATATAGCTAGAAAAAAAAGCAAGATAGTAGTTCTTTTGACCTTTCATTAAAATTCTCCATTAACAAAGTTGTTAAAGTAAAATTAAAACAACGATATAAACTTACATGAAATAACACTTGAACACAACAGGGAAACTAAATAAAGGATACTTTGAATGATAGATAATTTATTTTTTTTTATTTTCAAAACTGTAACGAAATTTAATTTGATTTTGTTAAGTTTCTTTTCTGTTGTTGCCATTTTCCGAAAAACGTTGCGCAAATTTAAATAACAATAGCAAATATTTAAAAATCAAAGTTACAAACTCGCAATACAACTTTGATCGGCGCTTAGTCTAAAACTTAATATGCAGAACATCTCTGCTTTGTGTGCGTTTAATTCAGAGAAACAATATAAAGTAAACAACATCTGTCATGAACTTCTTGACTGATTGGTTATTGCAAGCATAATAAATTTACTTTAAATATAAATAAATTTATTTTGCATTACATTTCTAATTCACTGTTATATCCCACATTAACATTAAGCTCTTGTAGTTAACAGAATGAACTAACAAATTTCAATAATAGTTCCTCAGTGATGCATAGAATGGGAAAAGGTTCTCAGTATTACCGATTTTCTTTTCTTTTTAATATTATTTCCATTTCTTTTAAATTTTATTTTCGTTTCTTTTTAATTTTAATTTCATTTCTTTCTAATTTTATTTTCGTTTCTTTTTAATTTTAATTTCATTTCTTTCTAATTTTATTTACGTTTCTTTCAAACTTCATTTTCCTTTCGCTTTAATTTTATTTTCGTTTCTTTTTAATTTTATTTTCATTTCTTTCTAATTTTATTTTCCTTTCGTTTTAATTTTATTTTCCTTTCTTTCTAATTTTATTTTCCTTTTGCTTTAATTTTATTTTCCTTTCTTTCTAATTTTATTTTCCTTTCGCTTTAATTTTATTTTCCTTTCGCTTTAATTTTATTTTTATTTCTTTCTAATTTTATTTTCCTTTCGCTTTAATTTTATTTTTATTTCTTACTAATTTTATTTTCCTTTCGCTTTTATTTTATTTTCATTTCTTTCTAATTTTATTTTCCCTTCGCTCTAATTATATTTTAGTTTCTTTCTAATTTTATTTTCATTTCTTTCTTATTTTATTTTGGTTACTTGTTAATTTTATTTTTGTTTCTTTTTAATTTTGTTTTCCTTTCTTTCTAACTTTATTTTCCTTTCGCTTTAATTTTATTTTCATTTCCTTCTAATTTTATTTTCATTTCTTTCTAATTTTATTTTCATTTCTTTCTAATTTTATTTTCATTTCTTTCTAACTTTATTTTCATTTCCTTTTAATTGTATTTTCGTTTCTTTTTAATATATTTTCATATCTTTTTAGTTTTATTTTCTATACATTTTAACTTTATATTCATTTCTTTCTAACTTTATTTTGGTTACTTTTTAATTTTATTTTCGTTTCTTTTTAATTTTATTTTCATTTCTTTCTAATTTTATTTTCCTTTCTCTTTAATTTTATTTTCCTTTCGCTTTAATTTTATTTTCAGTTCTTTCTAATTTTATTTTCTTTTCGCTTTAATTTTATTTTCATTTCTTTCTTATTTTATTTTCATTTCCTTTTAATTGTATTTCCGTTTCTTTTTAATATATTTTTATTTCTTTTTAATTTTATTTTCCATACGTTTTAATTTTATTTTCATTTCTTTCTTATTTTATTTTGGTTACTTGTTAATTTTATTTTCGTCTCTTTTTAATTTTATTTTCCTTTCTTTCAAACTTTATTTTCCTTTCGATTTAATTTTATTTTTGTTTCTTTTTAATTTTATTTTCATTTCTTTCTAATTTTATTTTCCTTTCGCTCTAATTTTATTTTCATTTCTTTCTAATTTTATTTTCATTTCTTTCTTATTTTATTTTGGTTACTTGTTAATTTTATTTTCGTTTCTTTTTAATTTTATTTTCCTTTCTTTCAAACTTTATTTTCCTTTCGCTTTAATTTTATTTTCATTTCTTTCTTATTTTATTTTGGTTACTTGTTAATTTTATTTTCGTTTCTTTTTAATTTTATTTTCCTTTCTTTCAAACTTTATTTTCCTTTCGATTTAATTTTATTTTTGTTGCTTTTTAATTTTATTTTCATTTCTTTCTAATTTTATTTTCATTTCTTTCTAATTTTATTTTGGTTACTTTTTAATTTTATTTTCGTTTCTTTTTAATTTTATTTACATTTCTTTCTAATTTTATTTTCATTTCGTTTTAATTTTTTTTTCATTTCTTTTTAATTTTATTTACCTTTCTTTTTAATTTTAGTTTCATTATCTAAACTAAAGTCACTGCAAGTTTCTTTATTTCATTTTTCATGATATTTCATTTTTCATGATTATTTATTTTACATTGCATGCTCAGCAATAACATCAACAGCTCTTTTTTTCCGTTTATGTAACTTTTAAACTTACCAACATAAACTACTCATTTTCAGTAATCAACTGATTCTTACTTACTATGTTGTACTTTGCATCGTTAAATAACTTAATACCATCAAAACTTGCCTTCTAAGAGTTTCCGATATATTTTGAACTTTTTCTATAATATACCTGATACGGTTTTTTATTTCTTTCAGATGTCAATGAATGCTTTAATAAGTGTAACTACAATGGGGGAATATGCACTAACTTAATTGGGTCCTTTCAATGTGTTTGTCCGTCTGGATTAAATTTCAACAGCGGTTCAGGTCAATGTATTTGTCCTTCTGGATATGAGTTTAACAGCGTGTCTGGTCAATGTCAAGGTTCGTTTTTTAGTTTTTAAAGTTTATAAGAAAACTAAAAACCATTGAAATTAAGCTACTGAAGCTCTCGTTGAATAAAACTGCTACTTATGTTGCCCGTATTCACACGATCTTTTCTACCGTTTATATGAGGCAAAATATTTTAGAAATTTAGGCTTTATGAATTTATTCAATTTGATCAGTATTTCTAAAAAATAAAACAGCCAGAGCAGATTAGCTAAAGTAGGTTTTCAATCACTATGCTAGTGGTATTTATTTGGAAATAAGTTTAATTATATATCAGGGTATGTTCATGAAAATTTAAAGCACACTTCTTTTATATAATTTGCTGTAATAGAAAACAAATTAATAGTTCTTTTAGCATTTTTTTACATTTCTTCTTTAACAATGTCGAACAAATAAAGTTTAATCTAATATATAAGTTTCACTTAAATGACTTTTAAATATTTATACAGCAATATAAACTAAATAATGGTTTCTTAGAGTGATAGATAAACATCCTTTTTTTGAAAACTCTATCGAGATTTGTATTATTTTTTTAAGGCTTTTTTTCTGTTCTTCCCATTTTATGGAAAACATGTCGTAAATTTAAATAATAATAGCAACAATTATAAATCAATATTGTAAACTCTCCTTACAACTTTCAGCAGTATTTAGTCATCACTTAGAGCAAGAAGTTTTCTATTTTCGATTGGTTATTGCAAGCATATTTAAACTATTTTAATTATGCTTGCAATAACCAATCAGTGAAGAGGTTCATGAAAGACGTTTTATAATATATAACGTCTTTCATGAATTTTTCAACTGATTGGTTATTGCAAGCATAATTTATATAGTTTAACTTTAAATTAGTTTGTTGGGCATTACATTTCAAATACACTTTTTGTTCCATATTTACAACTAGCTCTTGAACCCATTGGGCAAATCGACGTCGGAACAACGTTGGATCGATGTCGGAGCTGATGTCGGATCGATGTCAGATATACTTTGGAAATGGAAATGTTGAGCAACGTCGAAGAAAAGACATCGGGCGACTTCAGCATTCCGATGTCATTCAACGTTGAGCGATGTTAAACCAATATCGGAACGACTTCAGATTACTGATGTAAACCCAGCCAACACGGATAGCTGGGTCTCATATGGGGTCATGATGGGCCGATAAATGGGAGCCATATAGAATAACTTTGTGGGGCCCATGTTAAATTGGCGGCGGGCTCCAACTGGGTCCCATGTGGGCTAACCACGGTTTGGCGAAAATTGTTAATCCTACTCTTTCATTGGAATTTTTTTTAAATGATACTTCAATGATTTTTTATTTACGCTTTTCTGTTGCTAAGGTTACTTCATTTTAACTAAACATGACTTAGCATGTTGACGTGTAGACTAAGTAGTTAAATTTTAAGTCAATACATGACGTTAGTCGAGCAAATTGCGCATAAATCTAGATTTTAAAACAAGTTCGAGCCTTTTTGGGTGAGACAGTTTGTTTGGTTTGGGAAAAAAAGCAAAGATTTTGCATATCATCGAGAAACACAAAAAATATACATAGATGTTGTAAATGACTGTATTGAGAATAAAAAGAATTATTCAGCAATTGCCCGAAGCCCTCACTCGGTTGGCACAATTATCGTCGCGGTCTCGACTACAGTTCTGCAAATTTGTTGGTATAATTTTTAAGGGGAAGAGTTTTATTATGAAAGCACTCTTTTTTAATTCACACTCTAATAAACGTAGGATTTTCATAACAAAGAGATTAAATATACAAGAAACTTATCACTAATTACCTACTGCCTTCTCAAAGTCTTTTTTATTAACCTCAGCTGTTTTTTGGTTTCCTTTAATTGCCTCTGAAATACAAAATGCAATAAAACTATTAACAGCATTAATGGTGCATATAATTGATTTAGCATCCTTAAAAGTGTTTGCTTATTTAACTCTGGAAAGTAAGGAAGAAAATAAGGAACTTACATAGAAAGATACCATGGTTATTACTCGAAAACTATTTAATTTATAATATTGATTGAAAATTCGAAATGAGAGAATCATTGGAGTGTTAATAAGATAAGATTGCACTTACTGTACACAGTATCAAAAAGTCGGGTGGACCCAATCCCTGTCTTGCCACCACGACCTAAAACGTTAAATTTCATGGCTAAGTTGTTGCTCATCACAAAAGCTATCATCTGCTTTGTTGCTTCATCAAGGGTATTGCCCCCAATATCAGCAATAAAATTCACCTAAAAATAAATTTAAAATTTTCTATGAAAGTAGAATCATAGTCCTGCTATCATTTTTTTAAATTAATTTAATCAAGTTCTTAGACAGAACACTTTGATTTATATTTCTCATTGTATATAATTTATCATCATATGCATCTTATCATTTTTACTTGCCCTCAGAGGTTTACATGAGCACACAGTATATATGATGGGACAACATGTGTCTTCTTAGCGGCTTTGTAGCATGTACAATAAACATAAACTAAAAATGGGTAAGAGACCTGTTTTATTTCAGAAAATTCACAAATGGTAAGTGGATAACTTATTTAGACAGAATCCATAGATGATGTTTAATACTACTTACCACACTATTCAAGAAATTGATGTCATCAAGTTTTCCTTCCATTAATATGAAATCTTCTTCTGTTAGCAAAGGAAAAATGGCTCCTTCTGGAAGTGTTGCAACATTTTGAACTGGTTGCTGACTTCTAATCATGGTCATTTGTACACGCTGAGTTTCTTTAACTTCTTCTAGCTGTCTTAAGACACTCCCCAAAAGGTTTTCAATTCTATTGAGCTGACCTTAAATATATTTCATTAAAATAAAAAAAAAAACTGAAACCTTTTTTAACAATAAATAGTATTCTTTAATGTATTACAGATTACGAGGTAAAAGACACCTCATTTAAAAAAAAATAATTTTGATATGCATAACAAAAGACCATTTGGCAATCCTGCAGTTTAGTATTATAATGCCATCAAACATAATTAAATACATAAAATTGTTTTGTAAAGGAACAAAATCTGCCACAATATCAAGACCAATAGCTACCAGTTGAATCATTGAGTAAATTTGAAGGTCTTGTAGTGTACAGTGTTTCAGAAGGACGATGAAGATTGGAAGGTGGCTGAGAACTAATTAGTGAATGTGATGAAACCAGAGAGAATGATATTGACAGGGGATAACAAGGGATGAAGGACTTTGGAGGTGGTGGAACCACAATGTCATCATATTCAGACTCAGAGTCTGAAGGCAGTAACTTAGGCCTGAAAAAGGATCAGAAAAAGACATATACTTAAAGAATTGCTGTTACTTCAAACAACTTAAAAATTCATCTTAATAATAACAAAAATACTTTTCTAATAAGAAAAGTATGCGAGAATGATGAAGGATTCATCAAGCAACAGCTTTTATCTCTAAAGTTAAATCCTCCTCAGCTAGACCAACATCAAGAGATTTCTCAGCTGCAATGCGAAAATGCTCATCTACTCTAGAACAGATGTGACGTCGTCGACTTCGCTCGCTATATACTTTATTAGACATCTCTACAGTAATGTATTTCAAATCAAATACAAGAAATTAAAACAAACTTAGGAAAAAATTCACCATAGAAGTTACTTGCCTAATTTCGGCGCGATAAAAAATATTTCATGGCCGATCATAACATAGATAGGCCGGCCGCTTCGCAGCGGCCGGTTTGATGGACTTCCCACATAGGACCCATGTCAAATCTATATTGCTAACCCTGGCCCAGATTAGCCCACGTAGACAAGGTAAAAATTAGATGGGGCCCATGTCGGCTTGTTGGCTGGGAAGACGATGTCATTAAGTGGTAGAGCGATGTTTAACCAACATAATAAATACAATTAAAAAATAGCACATATTTTCTGGCGTAAAAGCATTCATTACAAAAAACAACTTTCTAATTTGCATTAGTATCTTTCTGGAGACGCCCAATGATAAGCTTGTAAACTTTTAACTTTTCAAAACTTTGTTTATCCTGAACATCTTTCTTTTTTTTTTTTGCGTTTAGACTCTTTCATATTAAAACAAGCCATAACTTTGTGCGACATCAGACTATAAAAAGAAAGAAAAAATTTTAAAATGATGAAATAAAAATATTAAGAGTATATATATTTGAGTTCTTTGTTGTGGAGGGAGCCTATTTCCCAATATAACATGTCCAGCTCGCCATCGATGTATGGGGGATATTGCAGTCATTTTATTGGTTGTATCCATATCATCATCAAAATATATTGACAAATAAATATTCTTAATTATCAAATATGCAAGGAAACTTACATTAGTTCTCATGGTTTACCCAATATCTTTTTTTATAACAGTAATGGTCTGTCTCTGATTTCTGGTTCTCAAATGAAGTGTGTATTCATTCTCTGTATCAGACTCTGAAGTTGATTCTAAAAACAAAAGATATTATTTTTGGAATCAATATGTTGACAAATAAATATTCTTAACTATCAAATATGCATGTCAGTAGCACACTCAGGTCTCCAAATGTTTGATAACCAGTGAGAACTTCTGACTTTTTTAAAATGTTTCTGCTGATGCAAGGTAAAAAAATATTTTTTCAAAAATTCAAAACAAACTTTGAAATAACTCATAAATAGTCATTTTTTCAGTCTGCATAAAAGAAATTGTTTAAAAAATTAACACCATGAACTACAATAGTATAGACAAACAAAATTTCGTAAACTTGAAAGTTACTCTACCATTAACACGCTTTGACAAATTTTTGTGTTTGTTATTATGTTGCATATTTAATATTTATTAAGTGCTATCAGTCCCCACAAAAGCACCATAATATTACCTTTCTAACATGTTGTTAATATTTCCTTTTAATTTAATCCCACCATCTCTTGAAAGATGAGCAACCTAAAAGAAAAGCATTAAGATACTATTGATATTATGTTTTACTTTAAATAGTATAAAAACAGATATTTTTATTATACAGTTTGTTAATAATTTTAAATTATATTACCAAGAGAGAATATTTATGTCTATTCATCCTAATTTTTAAACCCCAGTTCTTATGGTTGTTGTGAAGTTGATTTGATATGATTTGAGGGATGTATTGAATTATTTTTTTATTAGGATGACGAATAACTTAACAAAACAACATTAATATCACCTAACAAAATTCTTATAAATTTTAATATGTATTCTAAAGTCTACCTCTTATCTACAAAGTCATTCACAAACTTAGATCCCTTGACTGTACCAACAAGTTGTTATTTTATCATTATTATTGTATTAGGGTTACTCACCCTAATACAATTATAATGATATTTATTAATAATAATAAATAATGATCAACTACTACTGTTCGCTGACTCAGAACAAAGAGATTCAACTTCATTGTTAACAAAATGTACATTTTCATCATAATCATTTCGCAGAGCAACATTAATTAGATAATTGATTTCTTGATTCTGGGCTCTCCAATTATTAATGAAAGACATCTAAAGAATAATGTTAAAAAGCTGTTGAAAAAGTTATAGATTGTGATATCACTCCATTTTTGAATATTCATGTTTATCCCACTGTGTGCCTATCCAAAAAAATTAACATGGAAACAAGAAAGTGGGACAAGATCATAGAAACAACAGAGACAATATCTGTAAAGCATGATGAAACAGTTAATACATCTGACAAAGTGTATATTGGCGTATCCGAAGAAGAATGGAAATAAAGATGTGCTAACTACAAACATTTATTCACAAAAAGCTCAAATAATGTATTTTTTACCTGATGATCGCAATAAGCATGAAACTTAGAGTAGTAAACATTGTGTAGTTTTATTTTAAATTTATCACATTAAATAAAATAAATTTCTCTGATTTTATTCATTGAGCACTCTTGTTAAATTTACATATACAAATAACCTTAAAAACAGTGCAATATGGAATTAATATAAAAAGTTAGATTACTATCTTTTACTAATTTAAATACATACATACATACACCCACACAAAAACACATACATAGATACACACATACGTATGTACATACGCACATACATACATACATACATACATACATACATACATACATACATACATACATACATACATACATACATACATACATACATACATACATACATACATACATACATACATACATACATACATACATACATAAAAACATACATATATGTATATATGTTTTAAAGTCACAATTAATTAAATCAAGTAAAAAAATAAACTAACTTTCGCTTGCCATAAAAAGCATACATTTAATGTTTTGTTAATGGCTGTCAATAAAGTCTTATGTATTAAATTTATATCTTCCCGGTAAATTTACTTTTTTCCAGTAATAATAATTTTTCCGGTAGAATAATTACTTTTTTCCAACAATATGTTTACTTTCCGGTATTCAAACTTCAAATTCAAAAAAAATTTAATAAGATTACCGTGGTGTTCACATAAAATAAACATTTAGAGGAAAAAATTTAGTTATTCTATCTAACTAGATATCTAGTTAAAATAACAAAGTTATTTTCCGCAAATGTTTTTTTTATTTATACGAAATTTGTCATTTCTTAAATTAGGACTTACTTAAGGTATAGGACTTTGTTAGGTTACACCACGGTATGTAAATTTTATTTATTAGTAAAATTGTCTATTTACGCTGTATTTATGGGAAAAAAACATCGCACGATGTCAGAACAACTTTGGTAAGACAACGTCTTTTTGACAACTTCGTAATAAGTCGGTTGACTTCGCCGATGAAAACCCAACGTAAACCCGACGTCGATTTGATATCGGGTGGCCAATGGGTAATTATCACAAAGAACTATGAAATTTCAATATTTGTTCCTAAATGATGCATTCAACTGGAAAAAGTACTCAGCATTACCAATTATCTCTTCTTTTCAATTTTATTTTCGTTGCCACTTTAATTTAAAGTAACTGTAATTTTCTTTACTTCACTATTCTCATGATTATTTCCTTTACATCGCATCTTAGCAATAACAACTACATATCTTTTTTTTCCGTATACATAACTTTGAACCATACCAATTTAAAATACTCATACACAGTAATCTACTGGTTCTTACTTACTTAAGTGTACTTTCCTTTGTTAATTTTGTTAATAACATCAAATCATACCTTCTGACTTTTTCCGATATATTTTGAATTTTTTTCTGATATATTTTGATACGAATGATTGTTTGTTTCAGATATCGATGAATGCGTTTATAAATGTAAATACAGTGGGGCAAAATGCACAAATTTAATTGGGTCCTATAAATGTATTTGTCCGTCTGGATTTGATTACAACAGCGTTTCTGATCGATGTATTTGTCCTTCCGGATATGATTTAAGCTTTTCTGGTCAATGCAAAGGTTTGTTTATTATTATTTAAAAATAAGATGAAATCTAAAATGCATTGAAATTGAGCTAATCATGCTCTAGTTGAATAGATTTGCTTCTGAAATAGCCCTTCTTCACACTTTCTTATTTTCAGATTTTATTAGGTTATTTTTTAAAAAATTTTGGTCATATTAAATTATTCAACTTGATCAGTATTAAAAAGAAAAACAGCCAGAGTTGTTTTGCTAAAGCAGATTTTTAAAAACTTTTCTGACGGTATTTATCTAAATATAACTATAATAAAATTTCAAGGAGCTCTCATGAATTTTCAAAGCCAACTCTTTCGATGCAATAAACTAGAAAAAAAAAGTTGAAAGTTCTTTTAACTCTTCATAAAGTTTTTCCATGAACTAAGTTTTACAAATAAAATTAAACCTACTATATAAATTTACTTGAAATAACATTTGAACATAACATGGACTATAATTAAAGGATAATTTGAATGATAGATAAATAACTTTTTTTTTTCAAAATATTAATGAATATTATTTTGTTTTTATTAAACTTCAATTTTGTTCTTCGCAATTTCAGAAATACATGGCACAAATTTCAATATCAATAGCAAATATTGAAAAATCAAAGTCGTAAACTCGCCATTCAACTTTTTGCAGCGTTTAGTCTAAATCTTAAACCGCAGAAACATTCTTTTTGTGAGCATTTTATTCAGAGAAACCATATATAGCAAATAACATCTGTCATGAACTGCTTAACTTCAATGTTATTGCAAGCATAATAAATTTACTTTAATTTTAAATAAACTTATTGGGTTTTACTTTTCAAGTCCACTGTTATACCCCCCCTCCCCTCCCATATTTATATCTAGCACTTGTAATTATCACAAAAAATTATGAATTGTCTATATTTTTTCCTCAGTGATGCACATAATGGGAAAAAGCACTTAGCATTACCAATTCTCTCTTCTTTTCAATTTTATTTTCATGCCTACTCTAAACTTAAGTCACTGCAAGTTTCTCATTTTCACTGTTCTCATGATTATTTCTTTTTTATTGAATGCCCTGCAATAACAACTACATCCCTTTTTTTACCGTATATGTTACCTTTAGTCTTACCAACTTAAAATGCACATACGCAGTAATCTATTGGTTCTCTCTTACTTAGTTGTACTTTCCTTTGTTAGTTTAGTTCATACCATCAAAACTTACCTTCTAACTGTTTTTGATATATGTTAATTTTTTTCTAATATATACTTGATACGACTGATTGCTTCTTTAAGATATTGATGAATGCCTTGTGAAATGTAACCAAAATCGGGCAAGATGCACTAACTTAATTGGGTCCTTTCATTGTGATTGTTTGTCTGGAACTGAATTCAACAGCGTTACTGGTCAATGTCAAGGTATGTTTCTTGATATTAAAAATTGATAAGAAAACTAAAATGCATCGACGTTGAGCTACTTATGCTCTAGTTGAATAGATATGCTTCTGAATTTACCCCTATTCACAATTTCTCGTCTACCGTTTTTATTACGCAAATTTTTTTTTAGTATGTAGGTTTTATGAATATATTCCACTTTATGGGTCTCTTTTAAAAAATAAAAAAGCGTTAGTTGTTTGGCTAAAGCAGGCTTTTAAATTTTATGCTGACGGTATTTATTGGAATTTCAATTAATGAAATATCAGAGATTAGTCATGAACTTTTAAAGCTCTCTTCTTCGATGTAATAAGCTAGAAATAGGAACAAGGTAAAGGTTCATTTAACCTTTTATTAAATTTCTCCATTATGAGTTTTCTACGTTTTTATTATAAATAATTTGTTTTGATTTTTCACACCTTAATATATATTTTTTTTGTTTCTAAACCATTCTTTTGTTAAGACATAGCTTTAATTATGTCTATTTGAACGAAGATTTCTTTTTTTTTTTCAAGGGCTACATTTCTTTGCACATGTCCAATTGATTTTTCTCATATTTAGTGTTTTTAGATTTTAAAAAGTTCCTGTCTTTGCTCTATTTTCTTTGTTCCATAATTTTTTGTAGAAACTCTTTTTTAAAAATATAGTGATTGGTTTTAGATGCGAATAGTTCTGGTTTGCAGAATGATGGTAGAAACGTAATTGTCGTTATTGTTGTTGTTATTGTTATAACATTTGTTATACTATGCTTAATAAAAAAGAAACGCTGTTAATAATATGCTTTTAAAAAAAGATCAGCTGATTTTATGAAGCACCGCAAATGTTATTTCAAGTAATTTTATATAATAGTTTTTAATTTTATTTGTTTTTTCAGTTTTCTTTTTTATCCAGATATTGTAAACTTTGTTTATTAAGTTGTTAATAAAAATTGCACGATATTTTAGCAGAGGCTTTATATAACTTAGGGTTAGAGTTTGGGGCTAGGGGTTAAGGGTTTCCTCAACAATTGAATATTCCCCTCAAAACGGTGGTTTGTTAGGATACATCTTGTGATTTGTGGTCTTCCCCGTTGGGCAAACAACGTCGGAACAACGTCGGATCGACGTCGGAGCTGACATCGGGTCGATGTCGAATTTACGTTGGATATGGAAAGGTTGGGCGACGTCGAAAAAAAAGACATCGGGTGACATCAGCACTCCGATGGTATTCAACGTTAAGCGATGTTAAACCAACATCGAAACGACGTCAGATTACTGACGTAAAGACGATGTCATTAAGTGGAAGAGCGATGTTAAACCAACATAATAAATACAATTAAAGAATAGTACATACTTTCTGGCGTAAAAGCATTCATAACAAAAAACAACTTTCTATTTTGAATCAGAATCTTTCTGGAGACGCCCACTATCCCCGCCAACAACTTTGCTAGGGGCGTACCGCAATACCTTTTGAACTTCCGCTTTGATATCGACTACCGTAACCTCGCTTCTTTTCGTCATGACGCTAGCTAAAAAGAAGTTGAAAATATAAAGGCATAAATATATAAAGACCAACTTTATTTAATTTAGAATTTCAAATCATATAAGTAAAGTTATTTCGGTTACAAAAACAAGCAGCTAATGAAATTTAAAAAAAAAATCCATTAAATACCCAACCAGAACAGCTTAAATTGACTGAAAAAGTTAAAAACTTTCCGAAAACTAAACACATTTAGCATCTTTATAGGTAAATAAAACAAACTTATATTAAGTCTGTTTTTTTACTTCAAGGTTTCGAAAATGTCAAAATCAGCTAAATTGTTGTCAACTTCAGTGCGGTAGTAGAATAGTTGTAAGAGCGCTCGCCATGTATTCATGAGGTTTGCAGTTTAACCCTTTCCTACTTCTCTGGAAGTACCGCGCTTAATTTTTTTTTCCGCGTAGAGGCCTAGGGTAAACCAAGGACGTATTAATAGATGGACGTTCAACGCATTGTTTAATAAAATAGATATGGGTGTTACGGTATTATTTAGATAACAATAGCGAAACAATAGGTGATAATTGCGAAACCGGGGAGTATTTTTATTTTATTCGACGTCGAAAAAAGATGGTCTCGACTATCTAATAAAAATATTTTTAAGAATATTTTTCTGAGCAGCGATACATAAAATGAGTATGACAGAAAACATTGCTATTAATCAAGATTATTCTTTTTTGCTTGAAAATATTGATAACCAAATTAAAATAGTTGTGGATGATTTTATTGAGATAGATCTTGAAGAGTTAGCAGGCTTGTTATCAGAGGATTTCGAATTGGAGCTCATACCACCAGCAATTCCTACAGAGAAGCTGATTGCAGAAGAAGAAACCAAAATGCTAAAAAAACAGAAGAACGTTTATTAACTAAATTTACCTGTCCGAAATATACAATAAATATCTTAGAGAATCGAATTTTAAAATGCATGAAAAGAAATGTTACATTGGTACTAAAGGTGGGTTTATACTAACATGTTGTGAAACTTAACGTCTGAACTGGTGCTATTTTATATTTGCGAACACTACTAGATAATGAAAATATTTCAATAGCTCTTAATTTTGATTTTAGAAATTATTCAAAACTATAAACTGTTGTAAGGTACGATTGAACTTCCATGTAGAAGAATGTAAGTTGTCTTTATAACATTTATTACATACGCTGTTGTAAGAAAATGTGCACAGTTAAAAAATGGCTAGTTAAAGGTAATAGATGATTGACTTTCATTACTCTTTAACCTGGGTTTCATTACAGCCAAGTTAGTATGGTAGATGGTACTAAAATCACAACAGACTTCTAAACATATTAATGAACAACCTTTATGTCTAATAACTTTAAAGTTTTTAACTGTATTCCCTTCTCTCGTTTCAATTATCCCAACATCCTTATTTGATGTGCTTCGGAAATTTTTAACATCAGAAAATTTACTCCTGATTAGAAAAAAAGATAGTGGAAGTCATTATTACATTTACAGATGTTTATGCATGAAATGCTGGAAAATATAATATTAACAGATCGAAGATTTAGTTGATCTGGAAGAGATTTGTTAACATTAATGGATAATTGCACTTCACGATTTAAAACAATTAGTCTCCACATGCCATTTGATTGGCAATAACTATTGATTTTCACTATTACAAAATAATTTTTGTTCATTTAATTGTAACAGTCAAAACCATGTTTTGATGCCAATGCTTTTAACTGTTGATGAATACTTATTGCATGCACTTTTTTATTTCTTCCAACTCTTGTGAGTGTGTTACATACATAACAGGTTATTGTGTGTTCAGAAAAAGTGAAGAATTAATCATTCCTCTCAACTTCAAAGCCTTTGTTTGATTTTAAATCTAACCTGTATAAGACCATGTAACATGATTTGCATAAATATTCAGGATGAACTTTTTGATAGTCTGAGGTTATATCCAGCTTGTAAAATCTAAGAGTTGCTTGTTTAAAGATAACAACAGGTTTTATTTGATAGTGACTATCCTGTTTTATTATGCAGCCACACTTTCTACATAAATGCATTAAATATTCCTCATGAAG
>QPEY01000099.1:52062-67481 GCA_014706445.1 Hydra viridissima | reverse complement strand
TTAAATGTGAAAAGTACATTAAAACTTTCGGAAAATTTATCTTTTGTAATTCCAAAGATTATTTTACCGAATATTCAAGTGCTTTCCAGTGCCTTTGGACGAGAGTCAAATGGTGTAAAAAAGTTGAATTTTTCTGGCACAGAAACTTACAAATATTTGCTAAGTATATTGTCTTATTTCTAACTTTAACAAACATAAAGTATTATTTTATGTCATTTCTTACTTAAACCTTAAAATACACAGTTTAGATGTTTATTTTAGAAGTAATAACAATCAGATTTCCTGAGATAAACGAAAAACAAATTTCTAGTCAAATAAGTCGCTGGTGTTCAGGTGCGAAGGATAGAGCTGGTGGAAAGAAGAATAGATTGTTAAATAAAAAGAATAATGAGTGTTGAAAACGAAGACGAAATTCTATAAATTTTTGTTTATTTATTATACAAAAAAAAAAACATTGAAAAATAATATTTTGTTTGACTTAAAAGAATACCTTATCAAATTGATGCTATAGTGTCATATATATATATATATATATATATATATATATATATATATATATATATATATATATATATATATATATATATATATATATATATATATATATATATATATATATATGTAAATATATATGTGTGTGTGTGTATATAATTTTACCAATTTGAGGAGGTTTTTATGATTTTGGGCCATAATGAGGGAAACCCTCTAGCCAATTGTATGTATATATATTTATACATACCGACAATATATGTATGTAGTACTGCATTCGTATAGGTATTATTATATTCGGGGTTGTGAAAGCGTTATTTTCTCAGACAGTTACCGTTACAAAACCCAGGACTGGCTACCAGTAGCGCGACGGCTCTCAATTTTTCAATAAATTTTTTGAAATGCCATTGCGAGCACCAGCAGGTGCTCTCATGAGAGTGGAATAGCACAACATATATATGTTGTTAACAACATATATATTTTGCGCTATTCTAGATAACTGCCAATTGGCAGTAATCTAGATAACTGCCAATGCACAACCATTACTGGCTACCAGTCTTGCGCCAGTGTTAAACAGTTCTGGCGCAATACTATGCCTGTTGCGAATTTTTATAAAGGCAGCACTATGCCATTACCAGATGCCAGCAATGGTTAAGTACTGGACATTCAGTACTGGCAAAGCGTTATAATCCCATGGAAATGCCAATGCAGAACCAGTACTGACTGCCAGTATTGCACCAGTATTAGACAGTACTGGCGCTGTACTGCGCCTTTTGTGAATTTTTGCTTGGGACGTTCTTGATGGAAGTGATATAGTTTGCCTAGGGCAGAACTAAATCAGGAAGATTTTATTCTTGGTAGTAATGTTGATTAACTTTCATAGTAGGATCCACAAATTTCAGATCAAAGACTACCTATCCAGATATATCTGCCAAAGCAATCAGTGGATACTGGCTCCTGAGAGAAGAAATACAAAAATGTAGTGTATTAATAGCCCTAGTTGTGACAACATACACGCGTGGGTTCAGGAGTTGAATTTCTTTTTAATTGTGAAAATCTTTTCATCACTTTAAATGATGTTCTTGATTTGAGTTAGGTGTGAAGAGCCTCCTGGAGTATTGCTCACTGAGGTCTTCTTTGAGGAGCATCTTTTTTCTAAAGCTGATTCTTCCAACATTTGAAAGCCAGAATAAATAGATCATTTTAATAATCCGGTGAATTGTAGCTTGTGATAAACAGTGATTAAGGACTACTTTCCGCTGGGAGCAAACTTGATTTTAAAAGACTTTCTTGTGAGTCAGATCTTCTGTATGGTAGCTGAAGAATGTTCTCCTCGTTGAATCAAATCAACAGTTGCGATACAGCTGTCTCTTTCATTAATTGCTGAAGTCTCAGAAAAAAGGAATAAAGAAAATGTGATTGCAAATAATCTCAACATTCTTAGCAATAATACTATTTGAACATTTGCGCTACCTAAAAATATTGGGTTGAGGAATAATTCATGAGCGTTTTTTTCAAATTTAAAAATGCACGCAGAAATAAAATGCATTGGCAAAATGTTTTATGTTGTTTGAAAGAGAATGTTTTGCTCTACAAGATAGTGTGTTTTGATTTGTTAGTTTTTTTTATTTTTGTGTATTTTCAGATCATTAAAATGGAATGTCAAGTGGACAAAACTGAGCATTTTCGACACCATTTGCTTTTTGCATTTAATCGAGGTGTTAAGGCCGCCGAAGCTGCTCGTGAGATTTGTGCTGTGTATGGAGAAGGAGCAATGCCTGAAAGTACCGCCCGCCGTTGGTTTTCGCGCTTCAAAAATGGGAATTTTGACCTCAAGGACGGATCACACACCGGTCGACCAATTGAGTTCGACGAAGAGCGATTGAATCAACTTCTTCACGAAAATCCACGCCAAACGACCAGAGAATTGGCGGAGCAGATGGATTGTGATCAAAAAACTGTGGTGAACCACCTTCACTTAATGGGCAAGGTTCAGAAACTCGGCGCTTGGGTGCCACACACTTTGAGCGAAGACAACAAAAATCAACGTTCCACAATCGCCGCCGGTTTGCTCGCTCGTCATCGCTCAACACATGGTCACAAACAGCGTTTTCTTTACCGCATTGTCACTGGCGATGAAAAATGGTGCCTTTACGTCAATATGAAGCAGCGAAAAGAATGGCTCAGCCCCAAAAAACAAGCGACTCCGCGAGCAAAAAAAGACCTTCATCCTCGAAAGATCATGTTGTGTGTATGGTGGGATTGGGAAGGCATAATTCATTACGAACTGCTTGAGCGCAACCAAACAGTCAATGCGGAGCTCTACGTTCAACAACTGCACCGACTCAACGAAGCAATTCAGCAAAAAAGACCAAATAGGCGAAATGGCGTTCTTCTGCAACACGACAACGCCCGTCCTCACATCGCCAATATGACCAAAGCCGCGATTCAAGAACTCGAATGGGAAGTGCTGCCTCATCCTTCATACTCTCCAGACTTGGCGCCGTCAGATTTTCATCTGTTTCGATCGCTTTCGAACGCTTTGCGCGGTGTATCGTTCAATAATGACGTGGAATTGAGGGCTTGGTTGGACGAATTCTTTGAGTCAAGACCGGGAGATTTCTATCGCCGAGGCATCGAAAAACTTATTGAACGATGGGAGGAAGTCGTAAACAACAACGGAGAGTATATTATTGATTAAATCGTTGTAGTTTTTTTGTTTAAAATAAATTTGAAAAAAACGCTCATGAATTATTCCTCAACCCAATAGCATATTACACAGATGTAAATATAGCTGAAATACCCTGTATATTTTATGTATAAATTTGCCACTATCACTTTTTCATTGATTTGTTAAAATTATTATATTGAAAGTTTATTTTGTTAATGTGTTACAATGTATCCATTAAGTTAAATCAGGCTAAGTCATTTTTTTGCAATATATATTCATATTGACTTTTTTCTGGTAAGCGACTCTGTCATTTAGAAGTAAGATTGTATATATACTCAGCACCAGCCGGAACTTCTTCAAACTTGGGTTTACATACCATCAACACAATTGATGTTTGATCATGTAAAAGAAATCAGCACTCAAAAAACTTGCTCCATTCAAAAACATACCAGACTGATAGTATCGTTATATTTTGAGGAGACTGTTTTCTACTTGAGAATTTATTTTGCTTATGTTTAGAAAAAGTTTGAAACTTTTGGATTAAACCGGTATGTGCTCACTGTATCAAATACTTTTTCTTGATGGTTTTTTGAACATTTAAAGAATAAACCGCATTAGAAATAATCCTATAAAATGGATTTAAAATGGCTTTTCAAAACTATTAAAAAATTTTCATGAAAACCAAATACTAATTATTGCTATAATAATAAAAGTATTTAGAAGGAGCCGGAGCGTTCCGCCAACCTGCATATGGAGAGTTTATGTGATTCATTAAAACTTCATGCGTTAATTCAACTTAAATGGAAATATTCTTCTTATACTCCCACTATTGGCTATACGTTCGCTTATTGTCTGTAAACATTTTCTTTCATCAAAAATTTCTTTATATAAATCATTGCTCAAGACTCATCGAAAGACTAAAACTTTGGTTTGATATTTAAACTTTTTTACTTTGAGTTTAACCTTATATTTACAAAAAATAAAGATAACTGCAACTTAATTTTAACTTAAGTATTAAATGTTGTTATTTAACAAATAAAATTTATTTCAATAAAATTACGTTAAAGATCCGATAAAAAGTTCGCGATAAAGTTCAGGAACGTTTAATCAAAAAGCAAGAAAGATTCAAATAAAAGAAGCAAACTTCAAACTTAAAGTCGAACTTCAAACCTGAAGTAAAACTTGAGCTAATGCATGAAGGATACTCCAACATAAGTCCGACTTGAAAACCGGCAAATATTTGCCGCTTTTCATTTATGACTTCAAACTTCACTCTAAAAACAATCCGTTTGAAAAAGTAACGGATTGCGTGTCTCCGTTAAATTAACGAAGTAATTCGTTTCCAAAAACAACAAAATTAACGGAGTAAAGTTAACAAATTACGCAGTCTTTGAAATTCCATTAATTCAACGGATTAATTAATAAAATCCGTTGAAAAAAAAAAAAAAATTTTTTTAAATGGTTTCCGAAAGAAATTATGAAGTGCTTCCTCTGTAGATTATATTTTTCATCATTACATATCCTTTTTCCTCATTTCCGAAATTTACATGAACTGACTTTGAGAGGATCAGAAGTCCAATGCACTTTTAATAAATGCAATAGAGTTTTGATTAGTTTCATAAAGTTAAGAAAACATTATGAAACCAAGCATTCAATAATAATTCCTGATGAAATCAAGCTGCAAGTTCAACTACCACAAGTTAGTTTCTTTTTATTTTGCTGAAGTGTATGTATGTATGTATGTATGTATGTATGTATGTATGTATGTATGTATGTATGTATGTATGTATGTATGTATGTATGTATGTATGTATGTATGTATGTATGTATGTATGTATGCATGTATGTACTTCCAACATATACCAAGTATATTACACAGAAAATGAATCATAAAAATTAGAGAAGATTAAGTAAAACATTAAATTCTTTTTCAAGTAAAAACCAAAACCAAAAAGATAAACATAGAAAGAAAACAACTGGTTTAACATATTTTCGTGTAAAACTTTCAAACTAGGAAAGGTTTTTTGTTTTGCTTGAAACAGCTGCAAAATATTTAAAAATCTAAAACTTCATGTCTTATGAAATGTAAGTTTGATCACATGGTTTCACCCGACAAAAAAAAATCTTAACTATTCTTATCGACTTTATTGCTCAAAGTGCCGTTAACGATGATTGTTTCTTTTAGAGGTGTTAGGACGACGCCGGAAGGCTATAAACGTCGGATTTTTTAATCGCACCACAAATCACTAATTGTACAAGTGGATAATAACAATTATCGAAGTGTACTAGATTGAACATTACTGGAATAGATGTGCATAGAAATCATTTTGTTTATTTTTAAAGATATTCTTCTTTTTCAGAAAAGACAAAATCCGTCATAACCCATAACGTCGTAAAAAATTAATATTTTAATTTTTAACAGCTTTTGCCTGGTAACGTTCATTTTAGTGAATTGTTTGTAAAAAAAATTTATGCTTAAAAGAAATGTTTAGTGGTGTAACCGAACATTCATAAAAGCGAGATATGCCTCAAAATCACCCGAGTAAGATTTTTTCTTCAAAAAAAAAAAAAAAAACAGCAAATGGCTCCGTTATATATAATGTCAAAATAGGTGGACAGAAAATATATTTTGTACATATTTCTTTCGGCAGAAAATATTTCTTACATAAAAATATATCAAAATATATGGAAAGAAATATATTTCTGATATATTTTATGTCGGCAGAAAATGTCTCAGACACAGCAATATGTCAAAGTATGTCTACAGAAAATTATTTCTGACATAATATGTTGGCAGAAAATGTCTTAGATATAGAATTATGTCAAAGAATGTGGGTAAAAAAATATTTCTGACATATTTTATGTCGACTGAAAATATGATTGAAATTATGTTGACAGATCTGCCGGACACGTTATGTCGTAATAACTCTGATTGGTGAAACATAAACTTTCTTGGTAATCCGTTTTCGTATTTGCATTTAAATTTCGGAACGGAGCGTTTTGATGTGGGATATGTCCATTTCTCTTAAAAGACGAAAGTTACATTCCAAAAAAAAAAATTTTGGCAAACTGGAATACTTTTTTAAAAGATGTTCGCGAAGTGAGTGAACCGGAAGCAGTTAAGCTTAATGCAAAAAAGTTACCATCTTCGAATCAATTTAATTTTTGGTTGCCATACCCGTTGCCATGCTCTTTGCTTCGCATAGTGAAGAGTGTGATGAAATTTGATAGAATCCGATTTTTAGCGCTTATTACAAAAATTTTGGCAGATAAGGGTACCAAAAGTATGATAACGGAAACTTTGCTCTACGAAATGCTTTGGAATTTCTCAACTTACCTTTTTTGTTTTTTTGTGGAGCTTGACACCAATCCAAGTGAAGAGCACATCTTAAACGTGATCGATTCTGATTGAAGAAAGTTTACCTATTTGTTTTCTATTCGCATCGAACCTTGTAACAAATCCAAAAAAGTTGTGATTTGAGTCAAATTCGAATCACTGTTTGCGTTTCGAATGTGGGTCCTGTTTTTGGCAAAGATTATAAAACTGATTTTCTATTTCAATATCTGTTCCAACATGTTTTCCGAGTTTATTTGACGAACTTACAATTTGTACAAGACAAAGTAGGGGTGTGAAATATTATTATAAGTTCGATAAAAACAAGCTTTAGGACGATTTGGTGTATTTAGATGATTTCGGACTTGATTTTATAAGCGAATGGCACTGTTACGAAAGACCAAGTGAATATTAGTCAACTGAATCGATGTACAATTATTTATACGGTAAGAATGACATGTTAATCTCTGAAAAACAAAAGAAAATTAAAAGCACTTTACATGACTGGCAACATTTATTGTATCTAGGTAAGAAAGATAGGAAGCACATGTCTTATCTTCCATCTCGCACGCAAGACATTTTGTTTGGAATGTCGTGCATAAGATTTAAAAATAAAAGAGTTGCGAATCATGGTGATTATTCCTCTTTAGAGATTTCGGCTAAAGAAGAGACATAAAGTTCTTGAACATTCCATGGTTTCAAAGTTATTGATACACGTTACCGATTCGTTTACCTCAAATATTGCATTACTTTAAACAAGGAACATCGATGGACTGAGACGCACCGAGCTTGCCGTTGAACGGATTCAGTTTTGAAGATTTTAAAGACAATATTTATCAAAAACTATAGTTTGGAAGCGTGTATGTACTGCCACCAGGTGAAAGAAAGCTGTTCGTTGTCAGTTAAGCACCTTTTTGTGTGTTTGGGACTTTGGAAAAAAGAAGTTCCGACAAAGACCAAAACCAATTATTTCTATTTGTCGCAGCCTTAAAAAAACTTGCAGACTGACGATATCGTTCATAATCTTACCTTTTATTGCACCGAAATTTTTCATTTCGCGTTTCTTCAATGAAGATGTGGCGGAACAATTGTCGATAATTGGGTGGAAAGTTATACAATCAAAAGCGTGCATTTAATATTGTATCAGCCTAAAGACGACAGAAACAAAAGCAAAAAAATGACAAATGTGTTTGAAACTTAGATTTTGCATCGCGATGATTGTAGCATTTTTTATGAAAGTAATCCCTTTACTTTGAGATTAAACAGTTTGCTGATTAACAAGATTTAACAAAAAAGCCAAAAGAAAAAGTTGACAATTATATAATTTTTTCCAACTGAACCCAAAAATTTTCTTTCGAAAGAAGATTGCTGGGTTCACAAAAGTTGGACATGGTTTTTTTTTTTGACTTAAATCTTTTTTTCCACAAAAGACAAAAAAAGAGCAAAGGTTTCGCTTTTCACAAACTACCAAACCCCTTTTGAACGGACAAACGCATTATTTTCTGGTGAAAGACACCCACGCTTTTTCAAGTTCAGAAGCACTTTTTTAAATTCGAAAAATGAAAAGTTGGTATGTAAGAATCTGATTGATCCATTATTTGTATTACAACAAACCTAGCTATTTTAAATTTGAATTTTGTTTTGCTCAGAGACTGGTCAAAGCTAATAAAAGAAACTAATCCACTCACCCTAGAATTCGATACAAAATCAGTCGACGAATGCTTGAAATGATTCGGTAAAATACAAATCAAATGCGTGATGAACGAGATCCTGCTTATGCCAAGCAAATCTTTGAATATTCCAAACAAAAACAATTCCATGGTTTATTTTTAATTTGAGAACGCTTCGTGGCTAGAAGATTTTTTGAAAGACAAAATCGTCGAACACGTGGCGTGTTTGTTTAATTTGAACGAGTTCATGGAGAAAGAGGGAAACAGATATTTACACGTAACTTTGTGCAGCAACATTTGAACACCAATCAATCGCGCGAAAAGAAGGTTCGCTTTTAATCAAATTACGTCGTTCAAAAAGAATAAATGCACGTTTTTAAGTTCGCTCAGCAAACCGTTACTTTTCGAAGACGAAAACGCGAATCCAGTATTTAACATTCAAAATCAACCAAACCTTTGAAAAAAAAAAGAGCCATACCAAAGCGTATTCGAAGAGAAATAATGCGAATTCAAAATATCCTTTCGGCATACTTTCTCATTGATATGAATTTTGTCATCTTCATGAAACAACTCAGCAAAAATTGAAGCAGTTTTGCACTCATTAATATCATCAGGTTTAGAAAGAAGAGGGTGAAAAACAAATGAACGAACAGTTCGAGGAGTTGAAGAAAGTATTGGAACGTTTGAAAAAGGAAAAAGGAAAATGCAACAGATTAAACAAAAAAGTTGAAAATGTAAGAAAAAGAAAAGTCAAAACTAAAAGCGAAGAAGAAAACGACAAAGAAAAATCAAAGAAAAAAGAAAAAAAAAAAAGAAGAATAAAAACAGCTTGTTGTGCAGTACGTGTTTGGAAAACGTGAAAGCGTGAACGTGGAAGCTCTTTTTCGAGTATGCGAATTGCGAGCCGTTTTGTGTAATGGCTTATCTTTTATCATCTGTCCGATCATTGCTACAATAGCAGCCAAAGCGGCTATTGCGGGAAAAGCATCAGCAGTAGCAATAATTGCAGCGAAAGTAGCGAAAGCATTAGTAAATAAAACTGCAATAACAAAAGCAGTGGTTTCAACTACTAGGAAATATGGGTTCTAAGACATTGATACCTTTCCCATACTTAAGGGTTTTTTTAAATCTTTAAAATTTTCCAAGATGGCGTCTCTTTAATGCTAAGGTTGATAACTTGTCATATTCCGCAACGAAATATTAAAATATTCTTGTCGTAAGATTTTCATTCCTAAGCTATTCCGAACCAAAGACTTTATCATAATCCATTAATTTAAAGATGGGCTCAGGACAAGGTCTGTTTTTATAATGTCCAATAGCCAAGGTGTTGATTTTATCTTCCAAAATGAATTTTTTATCATCGTTAGCGCTGAGTGCGACTTTGTTTATTTCTTCCGTGTAAATGTCGTGAAGATGAGATAGGATGACGTTCATGGTTGTAAGCTTTTCTTTCTTATCCATTTAGCTGTCAAAATAATCTTGATGTCCTATTTTATTTTTAACGACGCTCTTCTTGACCCCTTTGCATTTTTTGTGTTCTTCTTCAAGAATCTTGTAAGAATAGAGCTTAGGTCAAAGTCCAACAAACTCTTTAATTTGCTTGCCTCCAGTCTCATCCTTGAACATGCCAATGACCTTTTTATTTGCTCCCACTTTGAACCCGACGTTTTTAACAGCAGGATGGTTTTTATCGAAATCGCTCGTGTCAAACCTGCTCTCAACGTCACCAGCAATGTCTTTGTAAAAATCTTCAGTTTCGATTTCATAAATGAGAGAGTCAGTGTCAGTCATTAACAATTTTGCCTGATCACCGTATTTAGGCTTCATGTAGTCGTAGTGGTGTTCAAACATGAGAGTTTTGCTGATGTCCAGGATGCACATTCCCAAGTAAACAGGTTTGTCGTAAAAGAGTTTTGTTCTTTTCATGTGAACCGCGATCAAGTTTTCATCAAAAATGGTGCTTCGCTCATAATTAGGTTTTCTAGACAATTTTAAAGCTTCTTTTTTTGTGGTGATGAGCCTAACATAAACATGCTTTTGAATATTCTCCATGGTTTTTCCAAAGACGGAGTTGTTCATAAGCTTGAAGAATTCTTTTTCAAAAGGACTTTCAGCTTTTGCTCTTAATTGGGTGTTGAAGTCAATGTATTGTTTCATAAAAGGTTCTTCTTTAAAGGTGATACCTCGATGAATTTTTGTAATGACAAAACCCATTCGCTCATAGAGTTTCATGTTTTCATGATAAACGACGCATTTCTCTTTGTTGTTTAAATTTGGAACTAGCTTTTCAACTTTATTAATTTTCATTTTCTCAGGATCCAAAGGGTAATCGTTGTGTTTGTCGTGAAGATGATCAGGGTAGTCCAAATCGACTTCAAGAATGAAAGGCATGGATTTCCAATTTAAAAGTTCGTCTTCAGTCATTCATTTGAATCCTCCAACGGGAAGATTTTTGCTCATAGCCCAACCATACAAGTTGTTAGCGTCCTGGTATTGGATAAATTTCGACGGTTTTGAAGAATCATAGGAGTCGCCCATGTATTTATTATTAGCAGTTCCATATCGGTTTGAAATCATGCTGATTCCACCTCGTATTCCTCTTTGAAACATGAGAAGCATGTCAGGATCGAATAGAAGCTCTAATTTAATTCCAGTTATTTTTAACATTGCATCCCAAGCCAAACCTTGGGAGGTGTAATACCAAGGAGGGTCAAGACCGTAATAGGTACGACACACCTTTCTGAAATTTTCAAAGACATCAGCAAGTATCAACACATCAGACACGTTGTACAGCTCATGGTAATCTTTAAACGTTACGCATCTGAATTCGTTCCAAACCGTTTGCGCATGAGCATAGTCTTCAACTTCTATTTTAGAGCCGTTGAGTTTGGAATGGAATGCTTCAATAGGAGGTAATTTTGTTTCTGAGAATTTTTCAATTGAGTCCACCCATTCATAAGGGTAAACGCCTTTTCCCAGCAACAAGTCTCGTTTTTTTTCCGCTAAATAGTGAATTTAGGTTTTTGCACATTTCATCTCCTTTTTTAGATCTTCTATAAGCACAATCTTTACAATTTGTTTTCCAAGGACATCCTTTTCCTTTTTTATCTTGACAGTTTTCTTTGCATTTATTTGGATCTAACCTAGAACATTCAGCGCACAAATCTTTAACAAGGTTGTCAGCAAAATCTTTTAATGAACTTGCCATGAATCTGAAACTGTCAATAAACCTCAATTCTTTCCATACTTCCCGAAGTTTTCCAGTTTTTTTATCAATAAATTGTCTCACTTTGATTTTTTTTGAGAAGCTGATGTATTTTTCATTGTTGTTGGGTATGCAATTTAATTTCCCACCTAATTTTTTGATGAACAAATGGCTGTCATAACCAGACAAATTATGGAATATGATGGGTATGAATTTTGGAATTTTACAATCCAAGTCGCATTTGTTATGCTCAGCTCCTCGATACTTTCCAGTTAAATGGCAGTGGTCTAAGACTTTATCACTGTCAAGATTTTTACTGCAAATGTGGCATTGTGTTGCATCTTTAAAATTCTTTTCATCCTCATCAGTCATCACTTTCTTTTCTATTAAATCAATCTTGCTGAAAACTTTTCTAAGGTCTGTTTCAACCATGTTTACAAATTTTTGAGCAACATCGTCATCATCGCTTTCTGCTGTGTACGTGACAGGTTTTCCCTTACAAAAGTTTTCGTCGAAGCATTTGATATAATAGCAGCACGAGCTCGGAACGTGTTTTTGGTATTGTTTGGTGTAAGACTGTTTCGAATTTGGTGTGCAAGTGTTAACAGGTTTGATGAAACTTTCAAAGTCAGCATATACGACGTATGGAACTTTCATTGACATGTTGTAGTTTTTAAACTGAACGGTTGTTCCTTCTTTAGGAAGTTCGATTCTCACTGGGGCGTTATCATAACAATAAGTTTGATGATTTAGGAGCTTTTCTTCCTGGTCATAAGCTTGGAGACAATTTCTGCAAAAATGTTGGTTTCTTTTGCCTTTTGATGCTGAAGTGGAAGCAAATCGACTGAAATTTTTAATGAGGCAATAATGGTTGGTGTCTTCGTTTGAAATGAGCAGCAAATCAACAGTGTGCTTTTGATCCAAAAAATCAGATATTCGCAAAAGGCGAGGTTTTTTTTCATTATACTCAAAGACGTTGATGCTAATGTCTGGATTGATCTTTTCAAACTTGTCGATTTTATGAAGCTTGACGGGAAATTTAATTCTTTCCCAATTTAGCTCTTCCGATTTTAGAATCAAGTTTTCTCTGATCCTTTCATTATGATTTTTTTCTGGATTCAGCGCTCTGGTGACTGACCATTCAAAGCATTGATCGTCTTTGTTTTCCATGTTGATAATCGCCTTTTTACTCTTCAACTTATTAGGCAGATCCATGTAGGAAGAATCGCCGAGAGGTTCGTAATCAATAAAGTTAATATCCATTTTTAAAATTTTAGACATTCTGCAATTGGATCCCATCTTATTGTATTTGACAATATTTTCCAAGAGTTTTTCTTCCATTTTACCCATTAACTCTCTTAAATTCGTAGCCTCCAGTATAATTTCAGAGTTGGATGAAAAACTAGCCATTCGAGTAGCTTCTTCACCAGTCAAGATGCTTACAGATTTCATTTCACACGTTAAAATAATTCTTACTTTTGTATTCCTTTCTCCTCCCATAACATTAATAGCAGACTCTCTAACCAAGTTAAAAAAGGCGGCAAGGTCTTGATATCGAACAGAAGGTTCGTAAGAAAATTGCCTAACGGTACGCTCCACTGCATGATCAGTCATTTTAAACTTTATTTTAAAAGGTCTTGGTGCTGGACTCGGAGCAGGAACCGGCCTAGCATCAAATACAAGACCTTAGAGAGACTTTATCGTTTTTTCCACTCCATTTTTAACATTGTTTACTGCATTCTTCACAGTAGTTGGAACGTATGAATCAATGACAGTGAGCACTTGGTTAAAACCATGATTAGCCGCATTCATAGCTGTCGTCTTAAACCTTGAAAATAACCCAGGACGAGGAGCTGGAAACGGTCTAGGTGTAATGACGTTCGTGGAGTCTTGAAAAGGCTCATCAATAATAGATGTTTCAGCTCTAGTCACATGATTTTGTAAGTGATTAGGTCCGAATGAAATCAAGTCGTTAGAAACAGGACGAGGAGCAGGAACCGGTCTTTGATGAACAATCGACCTCGCATCAGTCGTCCTTCTACGAGCTGCAGGTTGAGGAGCGGGTCCATACCCATCATTGGGTTTTGTATTTATTATAGCTTCAATAAGCTCGCCTTTTCTCATTTTTGAGATACCTTTGATGGCATGGTCTTTAGCCATCATTTTTAAATCTTTCACGGTCATTCTATCCATTTTTATTACGGAAAGATTTTTATTTAAGTCATTTTCAATTTTTCGCTCTTTGGCGACAGTTTTAGCTTTTTGCTTTTTAGCAACAGTTTTATCTTCCATTTTTATTAGGGAAAGATTTTTTTTTTCGGTGCTTTCAATTTTTCGCTCTTTGGCGATTAATTTCTTTGAAGATTTACCACTCATTTTATTTATGCCATGATTTTCTTTAAGTCAATTCAATTTTTTTCATTTTGGCACACTTTCGGTACACTTTCAAAATATTCTCAATTCTTCGAAAAGTCTTTACCATTTTTTTAATTCTCTTGTGAAAAGAATTAAAAAATTAAGCAGCAGGAGCGCAAACTCTACGTCTATCAGAACGGAGACCTTTAAGCAATGCCTTAATCTTCAATTGTCGCTGTTGCTGTAAAAGCTCCTAATCATCTTCTGAATCACCTTCCTCCTTTTCTTCAAACATCTCTTCAAATCTTTCTTCCAAATCTCTCATTCCTTCTTCAAACTCTCTATCTATTTCTTCTTCTGTTCTTTCCATTCTTTCTTCCAAATCTCTCATTCCTTCTTCAAACTCACTTGTCATTCCTTCTGCTCTTCTTCTTCTCAACTCTCCCATTCCTTCTTCATACTCTCTCGCCCATTCTTCTCTTCTTCTTCTCATCTTTTCTTTAAACTCTCTCATTCTTTCTCTATGCAATCTCATCCTTTCTTCCAACTCGCTTATTCTTTCAGAACTCATTTTTTTTTATTTATGCTAAGAAATTTCTCAACTCGAAATCAATTTTTTTAAATTTTAGCTCCTATGAAAAAGAATTTAAAAAAATCAATATGATGGTAACCATGACAACCATTAGTCACAAAGAAATTTTTCAATTCCTCAAAAAGAGTTAAAAATGGAACCTAAAGAAATTTACTTATTATTTCCCTTATTCCTTCAAAGTCTTCACTTTTCAACATTCTTTCTTACCAAGGCTTCATTTTCTCTTCTTTCTTTTTCTTCTTCTGAGATTTCCTCTTCTAACGAATCGTCTTCTAACGAATCGTCTTCTTCTGGCAAATCGTCTTCTTCAAACGTTGATCGTATTCCCATTCTTCAAAACCAGAATCAAAATCAACCAAAAGATGATTTCCATATTTATCAGAACCGAGTGTATAAGAAGCGCCAGAATCATCAATCACTTCAGAATCATGATCAAACACATATCGATTTCCATGAACATCAACCACATACCGATGATCAGTTTCATCAATCAGTTGCTCATATCGATCAATATATACCGAATATCGTTTTCTGCGATAATCAATCACATACCGATTGCCTGATTCATCAAGACAAACCAAATACTGATCGTTCTCAAAAGAAATAATATCCTTATCATTACATTTACTAAAAGCAAACAAATAACGATCCATCTTTTTAATTATGCCAAGATTTTTATTTAACTCGAAATCAATTTTTTTCATTTTGACAACTTTTCAATTCTCTGAAAAGAATTGAAAAATTATTTTGAAAGACGTGAATACATATTTTTAATCTCTCTAATATGTTCAGTGATTTTACGACAATTATTACGACCACTAGAATTTAATTTCCAATTTGTTCCGATCATGAATTTATTACGCAGATCAATGTCTTTTTTTATATTTCTGATCACTTCTTCAAAAGGTGCTACTTCAACCAGTTCTTTGAAAATGATTCGATGTTCCTTTGGTAGTTTTCTAACGTTTTTTAGAAATTTGAGCAAACTTTTTGATTTAGTCGTATCAGAAGTTGACTCAAAGCTATCATCAAGGGCATTCAAAAGATCATCCTTTTGCATGTTTTCCATCTTTTTATTTATGTCAAGATTTTTATATATGTCA
>QPEY01000099.1:37849-51811 GCA_014706445.1 Hydra viridissima | reverse complement strand
TCCACCTTTCCATCTCGACGCTCTAAATATCTCTATCCACGGCCAGTCCCTGCCATCGCTCTGTAAAGAGACTTGTTTTCAGTCACCTCACCCGTTTCAATGTTGGTTGTTCTCACAGTGATGGGATTTTTCTTAACCAAACGAAGCCATTCATTTTTAGGATCGGTTGGTTTTTTTTCTTTTATTTCACGTATTTTCTTTTGTTTTGCTCTTTCTAAAATCTTATCTTTACTGATCAAACTATTTTCAACCGCAAGCATCATCAGCGTAATTAAATCGTTTGCCGTTTTTGAAATACCGTTTTCATTCAGCAAATTTTTCAAATGCGATGTTGTATATCTCATTTTATTACGGAAAGATTTTTTTTTAAGTCAATTCAATTTTTTAAATTTTCCGAAAAGAATTTTAAAAAAATCTTAAAAAATCATATTGATCGTGTTGACCACCATGATGAAACTTTCGATAACACCATTGAACAACATTGGAAGAAGTCCAGGTCTGTCAAGTTCGTCAAATTCTTCGTCCATCTTTTTAATTCTGTAATAATTTCATTTATCTCAAATTCAATTAAAACTAATAAACAGCAGTCATGTTGGTTCCATCTGAAACAAATTTAAGCATTTTGTCAGAAATAACCACTGCAAAAATAACGGTATTTGCAAGAGTCGAAGTTCGAAATTTCAGGTTTACCACCAATTCAGCTGTTTCTGACGCCACTCTTTCTTTCTGCTTGCTGATATCAACAAAGAACAATGGATACAATTTTATATACTCAAACAAGGACAACCCTGATTGACAAACAAGTTCATTTGTACCGTAATATTTTTTATCAAAAGAGAACGCATCTGCATAAGCCATGACCACTCTCTTTTCTCCAAAATTCAAGTCGCAATTGTAATTTGGAGACTTTATTCCATTAACAGTCACGTAAAAATTGCTAACATCACAATGGTCAAATATAGATGGATTAACAGTTTGACTGGAAGATCTGTTTGTCTGAAGTCCGAACACAATAAATCTTGGAACGCTTTTGTCAGTAATTCTTCCAAGCGACCAGGTAAATTCTGTTTGCCCAGCTGGAATAAGCTGTCTTTCACATTTGTTTGATTTATAAGCCACTTGAATGGGAATCTTTTTAGCCATTAAATTCATGAAATCAGTCTTCCTCGAAATATCTAATTCAACGCGAGGCATATAAAGTCTGAATTTTTTAAGGTCGATCATCCCTGCACTAACGCTTTCCGCTCTATAAATCGCATCATCGCATTCTTTCTGTGTAAATGTAATGGTATGTCTGAACCTATAAAAAACTTTGTCATAAGTTTCGCAAAAACCAAAAATGTGCTTCAACGGAATTTTAAACGAAAAAGCTCTACCGGATGTAGTATCTGCAAACAAGTGGTCTCGTCTAACGTTAAATCCTGAATTTCCAACAGTATTTGATGTATCCATGAACCACATCTGTTTTAATCCATCTGTAATCTGAAATCCGTAAGGATATTTTATCATTCCAAGAATGGTGGAGGCTTGACCTGGATGAATAACTCTTTCCACTTGCTCTCCTGACAAGTCATAAGTCACATCGTTGAACAAATAAATCAAAGCATTATTCACCAAGGCGATCTTGTCTGTGGCTTCATAAAAAGTTCCATCACTCTTTTTCAACACTCCTTCAATGAGAATGTAAGCCTCTGATGGCACTGTTTGAATCGATTGACAGTCAATTTCAAAATTAATCGTTCCTGAAGAATTTAAATCGAGATTGGTTGGAAGGTACTCAAAAAAATCAACTTTTTCAATACCAATATCATACTCTGGGTTCTCAGTAACCCTTAATCTATCGGTGCTTATCATTTTTATTATAGAAAATAAATTTTTTTAATTCATTTCACACAGCGTCATAAGAGTCTTTCGGACTCTTATGACACACTCTGAAAATCAGACCTATCGCAAGACTGAGGCACGCAAGACGGAGGAGGAGGCACGCAAGACGGAGGAGGAGGCACGCAAGACGGAGAAGGAGGCACGCAAGACGGAGAAGGAGGCACGCAAGACGGAGGAGGAGGCACGCCAGCCCTTCGGGCTCGCCTCACCCTCTGAAAATCACCTGATTTTCAGAACATAGGAGGAGGAGGCACGCGGAGGAGGCTCGGGCCCTTCGGGCCCGCCAGAATACTCCGGAACTTCGGAACTTCGGAATACTTTACTCTATCTTCATGTCTCTTAAAAATTCATTTTTCAGACCACTTAAAATCATGCAATTTTTATGTTCTCTGAAAGTTATGCAATTTTCAGACCTCTCCCCATCTTCACCAGGTCTTGGATTCGAATCACATTCTTTCTTGACATTCTCTTGCTTTGAATCGATTAACCAGTCTTTAATTTCTCAATGGCCTTTTTACCTTTATCAATGGCTATGCCTTTAGCAGAAGAGATGGCAGAAAAAGCTAATTCTTTTCCAGCATACTTAGCAGCCATAATTGCTTCTTGTCCAATTTTGCTTTTTGCAGCATTTTTAAGCAAATTCACCGCTGCTTTTGACATGCTTGAAGCAGCTGCTCTTTTGATGAAATTTTTATTCATGTCTAATATCCCACCTCCTCCAACAATGTTCTTTTTTACATATCTTCGATTATTACAAATAAGCATTTTTAAATAAAAAACAAATTTTTTAACTAATTTTATCAATAATCTTCATTAACAACTTGTATTCCTCTTTATTAATCTCCCCTTGTCTCAACAGCTCATCGCAAATAACAACAGCCTCATTTCTCGACCCTGTATTCCAGCATGCCAAGCAGCAATACTTCAAGCTTTTCCACCAACGCATTCGGATCGCTGGGGAGAACGATGACTCCACGACCTTTTTTTCCTTTTTCAATACGCATCATTTTTTCCCAAATAGGAGCAATAAATTGCTGATATGTTGGTCTCCTTGAAGCTTTCCGTTTATGCGGTTGCGAATCAGATCTTTTAGCATCACTCTCCATCAAAATTTTTTCATAGTTTTGCAAATCTTCATCAGTATAGTCGTTTGGTATTGTAAATTTAGTCATCAGCTCCCAAAGAGCTTTTGTTCCTTCATACCTTTCCCCACCTACAATAATGTCATGGAAAAAAAATACGTGGAAAAAAAATCATAAATTGGTTTTTACGATTATGTTAATCCTTTTTTGAATAGGTTGTTGAACGTTTGAATCGCGTCTTCTCGTCCTTTTTGGATCAAGTTTTCTTAGGTGACTTCATCAATACCTATTTTGGTTTTTGTTTTTATTTCCTCCATCATGGTTTTAAATTTTTGAAGCTCTTCCAAAGTCAACTGAAACTCAGAATCGCTTATTTTTCCGTCCATCAACGCTTTGGAAATGTGCTTGCTGATCGTGTTCAACTTGGACTCTGCTAACACTTTTATCTTTTCATGCTTTTCCGCTTTTAACGTCATCTTTTTGTTCACTTGACTTCCGACAATCGATAAAAAACCCATTCCAATAGCCACGCCTTCACACGCAATCGCTGCTGGACTGGCAATAATAGTTGATAAAAGTCCAATTCCAGAAGCACCTAGAGCTATACACAGCACTTGCATCGTATTATCCGCATTGGAAATGATTCTGAAAACGCGATGGTACTTTTTACTCAAATTAACACGCTTTGCTTTTTCACTCTCTATCTCTTTCTGAATCTTGCTAATTTTCTGAAGACGGTAAACGTGTCCATCATCCGCAGGAGCAGAAGGAAGAGTCGGATAAAGTTTTTCATTCAATATTTCCATTTTTAATACATAAAAATTATTTTAAATCAATGTTATTAATTTTACAAAGTTTTTCTGCTTTTTTAAAAATCACATCCTGTTTGCTGTTGCTATTCACATCCATAATGACGTCATCTACAGACTGAAATAATAACTTCGTTTTTTCTATAATTCAATTGATCAGTAATTTTATTCATTAATGTCACCACTGCAATACCTTTCTCCAAATTCAGTCCAATTGACAGAGATATCGTTGTATGTGAGAGAGCAGCAAATCTAATGTCTTTCTGAGCAAAAATCTCATACTGTCCGTTCATATTGTAATAAGTAGGATGATCCAACGTTTTTGTAGACACAATAATGTTACTCGATCTTCTTTCCTCCAACTCTCTAATCCTCTCTTCTAAATGAGCTAATTGCAAATCTAAACTGTGAACTTCTGCTGAGGCAGCATTTCTAAAAAACTTGTGAGGAGCATGCATTTTAACATATTAAAAATAAACTTTTAGATCATTTTTGCAAACTTACCAACTCATTATTATCCACCCACGAATTAAACGAGTCTGGATACCCCAACCACTTGACTAATGATTTGCTCTCTGTTCTACGAATGATTTTTTCAAATCTGAATATATCTTGATGCGTCTTTTGCATCTCCTGCTCGTTAAAAGTACCTTGAATTTCTTCACCATTAGCGTCAGCGATTTTATGCGTGGGCGGATCCGTATACCGAACTTTTGACACGGTAAAAACCTCTTCAGTCCATTTCGGCGTGTACCCTTTTTCAAAATTGGACTTCTTTTTTGTGATCATCACTTTGTCACCCATGGAGAATTTTGGTTGTTTTCTTTCTGTTTGCACCTTTCCATTCAGATTCATCCAAACTTTATTCTTATTCTCTTCTTCTCTAGCCTCAACTGGCGTCATTTTTATAGAAGAGTGCCTTGTGCTATTGTAATTTTTCAACATTTCATCTTAAACGTCAACGTATTTATTGGTGTTGTTAGCTGAAAAATATTTAAACATTCTCTCTTTCATCGTTCTGTTCCATCGCTCGACGACACAACTTTTTTCCTCGTTTTCAGTAGAATACAATTGCACACCCAGCGCTCTCACATGCTTGTTGTAAAACTCTTTTCCTTTGTCCACCCACAATTTGGTGGATTTTTGTAGAAAGAAAATCTTTTTCAACGCTTCAGCCACTTCAAGACCCGTTTTGCTTTTTAATGGAACGATCCATCCACACTTTGAAAACACGTCGATCACCATGAGCAAATATTTTACGCCGTTGTTAAATTTTAAAAACGATTGCATGTCGACCAAATCTGCAGCCCATATTTCATCGAGGTCGTTCACAATCACTTTTCTTCTTTTAAAATAGCGAATGACCGGTTTATGAAGCTCCTCTGCAAGCTGATCCGTCCATTTCAAATCACTCACACCTAATCCGATTTTAGCTTTAGCTTTAATCACAGGAGCAATGAGCTTTCTTTCGTTGATTTCTTTTTGAGTAGGGTTGTGTATAGAATCCATCTCCTCAAGCATCATCTGATCTGCTAAATTTCTGTTCTGTTTGTCATTAAAATATTTATAAGCCAAATCGTGATGGTATGCTGCATTGTCCACTCTGTCCACCGGTTTGCTCCACTCCTGATACATGTCGGTTGAAGTCATTCTCTTATCCAAATTCCTACCAGGACCTGCAAAGTTCATTCCACGAATATACATTTCTCCTGGAAACTTAGCCCATGGAAGCTTCACTTTGCTCGACTGCTAATTAATCGACTCTACCAAATCTCCTCCTTTTGTTGATCCATTGAGCGCATGCGAAAAACAAAATTGCATTTGGTCGTTCCACAAACATCGCAAGTCCCTTTCAACATATGTCTGTCGTTTTTACTCATCTCGTTTTTCAAATGAGTCGTCTCAGTCTCTCTTTTGTATTTAACGCAGTACATTTTAACATATATAAAAACTTTTTTATATAAAAAATGGAAGTTACTGATTTGTCATGGAACATTAATAAAACTAAAAGAAACAACAGCAAGCTTTCGCCAAGAAGCATTCGAGGGATCATCGTTGGAAAGTCCGGCTGCGGAAAAACAACGTTGCTTCTCAATTTATTGCTCAAGCCTTGATGGCTCGATTACAACCATTTACAAGTGTTTGGAAAATCTCTTTTGCAACCTGAATACAAAATACTCAAAAGATCCTTCGAAAACAAACTTCCTAAAAAGGATATTCTTGATTTGTTCAAAGTACAAGGAGAAATGGAAAAATTGAATTTAAACCCTGAAGATGTTATTGACGACCTTTCAAAAAAATATTCTGTCAACGAGAATATGGAGTGTCAATTCTTTGAAACTGCTGACGATGTGCCTGAACCTGAAGATCTCGATTCAACCAAAAACAATTTGATGATCTTTGACGATTTGCAACTGACCAAGCAAAACAAATGCGAAAAATATTATATACGACGACGACATTCTAACGTGGACTGCTTTTATCTCGCTCAAAACTATTTCATGCTTCCCAGACAAACCATCCGAGAAAACGCTAATTTTATTTGTCTGTTTCCTCAAGACCAAAAAAACGTTGATCACTTCTACAGAGACCATGCTGCTGTTGACATGAATAAAGAAGAATTTAAAATGTTCTGCAAGTACTGCTGGTTTCAACCTCATGGGTTTGCTGTCATTGATTTGTCTTCTAAAAAGAACCAGGAAAATACCGGAGCGGGTTTGACGATTTTTTATTTTTCTAAAAAACAATTTAAAAAAATAATTCTTATTTAAAAAAAGCCAGGTATTATAATCAATGTAGATGGGAAATCAAGTGCTATCACAACTGAATTTTTGGATAAAATCGTTTTTGACGAAGGAAAAAGTTATGAAATGGCTTTTCTCGGTCTTGAGACTTATAACAGCATTCCAAATGTAAACAGTAAAAACAATTCTTTTAAATACAGCATGAACGATGGAGCTAATTGGGAAAACTTTATCATTCCTGATGGAAGCTATGACATTAAAGACATCAATGAGTATTTGCAAAGGTCTATTTTAAACACAATAAAAACAGCTCAACGTGGAAGTAATATTATTGCAAATAAAATAACTCTCCAAGCAACCTTCAAATTGAAATCAATCTTAATACTTTAAAATCAAACATCAAACTTAGCTTAAATTATTTGATGGACTTGAACGTGGAGAACAGCATTGCTTCAGTTTTAGGGTTTACTAAAAGAAAATTAAATTCTAATTCTGAATACGAGTCTGATAATATCGTTAGAATTTCAAGCATTAACACCATCAGAATCGTTAACAACGTTATCGGATCGTCCTATATTAATGGAAGTCAATTAAATTGCATTTACTCCTTTTATCCAAATGTTGGTCCAGGTTTTAAAATCATTGAGAGACCAATGCATTTGATTTATCTTCCTGTAAAACTGTTCGAAATTTCAACAATGGTTACTCGCATCATTGATCAAAATGGAAATTTAGCTGATTTTCGTGGAGAGGATCTTACAATACGATATCATATGCGAGAAGTGAAATAAATAATTTTTTATGTATTAAAAATGAGCAATTATCTAAACATCAAACTTAACATCTCACAAGGTCAAGCTGATAAAATTAAAAAAGCAATGCATGATAAAACTGATGCTAGCATTAAACTCACTCATCAAGACTTGAATGGTGAACATGTTCTTGCTGTCACTAGCGCGCAATTGAACAAAATTAAAAAAGCATACAGCAATGGAAAAGGAGTCACTCTTAAACTCAGCAAAAGACAAATTGCATACAACTCTGAAGTGGAAGGATTCATTGGAGCTCTTTTACCTTTAATAGGAATGCTTACATCTCGTGCAGCTCCAGTGGTTGCAACTAGTTTATTAGGTGGACTTGCTTCGACTGCAGGATCAGCCATTGGTGATAAAATTGTTGGACGAGGTATTGTTTACTTGAGCAAAAATGGTAATGGAATGAAGATGAAGACTATAAGTGGAAACGGATTATTTATAACTCTGTGGACTAAAAATGTTCATGGTGATGGACTCTTCTTAAAAACGGGCAAAGGATATATATATGCCGGTTCTGGTTTGCTGCTCGGACCTAATTCACCCTTCTCAAGCATCCCCTTCTTAGGCGCTATTCTATAAACTTCTTTGCTCTCACCTTTTTCAAGAACTTGGATAAACTTTTTAAGAAATTAAAAAATGATTGACTTTCAATGGATTGGCGTAGAAGGAACTATTTTACCTAATGAGGCTTTAACCAACTTTCAATTGATAAAGACTGCTAAACGGCTAAAATTAAAAAGCTTTCGAGGTGTTTTTATGAGAGACGATTTGCCAAAGAAGCCAAGAAGAAAAGAATGCGGGATTATCAACACGGGAGACTCAAGCACGGGTGGATTTCATTGGGTTTGTTGGTTTAAAGATGGCGATAAGAAATATAGTTTCGATTCTTATGCTCAACCCCCTCTCGGCGAATTGGTTAATTATTTAAAAAGCCCAGTTTATTATAACAGCGAAAGGGTTCAGTTTGGTGATACTCCTTATTGTGGTCACTTGTATCTTTACGTCTTAAAAAAATTGAATGAAGGGTTTAACTTTCAAGAAGTTATTAATACCTTATGGTAAAATTTTTAAAAACTTTATTTTTTTTTAAAATACCCTAATGCGTTAGAACCTGCTCTTAGCGCTAACGATGATAAAAGATTCATTTTGGAAGATAAAATCAACACCTTGGCTATTGGACATTATAAAAACAGACCTTGCCCTGAGCCCTGCTTTAAATTAATGGATTATGATAAAGTCTTTGGTCCGGAATAGCTTAGGAATGAAAATCTTACGACAAGAATATTTTAATATTTCGTTGCGGATTATGACAAGTTATCAACCTTAGGATTTAAAAGAGACGCCATTTTGGAAAATTTTAAAGATTTAAACAAACCCTTAAGTATGGGAAAGGTATCAATGTCTTAGAACCCGCATTTTCTAGTAGTGTTTCAGGCGCAAATAGTGCTGGATTTAGCCGAAGTTAAAACTTTAATTGAAAAAAATATTAAAGTTCAATAAATTTAAATGTAATGAAAAAAATTAAAAAAGAAACAAAATTATCGTTCGTGAAACCTTTTATTTTCTTTTGTTTTTTTCTTTTGCTAAATTCTTCTCGGGGCAACATTACGACTCAAAATTTTGTTAATGAAGATGTCATTTGGAAAGTAAATAATGTTTAATTTCCTTTACTGAAAAACCCTACATTAGTTGATAAATGAAACCTCAATAGTGTTGTTCTTTTTCCAAAGTTTGTTTGAGTTTTATTCATCTTTCCAGCCGTTTGTTGAAGTTCTTTATGTTTTTTGTTTTTTTTTGGTTTGACTTTTTAAGTTTTTCTTCGGCCATTTGAGAGATAACTTCGGAACTTGTTATAAATGAAAAATCTTTTTCTACATTTGCAGTTTTTCTATTTGATGTATGTTCGATCGCGATTACGTTATTCAAAATCGGCTTCTCTTCACAAATTTTGTTAACGAGTTTTCAAATTATAGGAAAGAAGAATGTTGTTGCCCTTTGTTGAATTTTTATTCGATGCGATTAAAGAAGCGAAGTATGATTATGAAATTGATTTGATAAGGTTTATATTGAAAACTCGATTTAAACACGTGAATCATAATAGCAAGTGTTATTGACAAGGAACAAACAAAAAGCAAGCAAAAAACAGATAAGTCTATAAAATGTATAATTGGCAAGGAACAAATTAATAGTATGCAAAAGTTTAAGCAGGTGAATGAATATATATAATAAAAATATTTCCGAAAATGTATTTTTTGATGAGAACAAAAGTTAAAACTTTAACAGACAAAAGGTGATCAAAAAAAGATTAATTATAAAAAGAATAACATTTTTTTGTAAAGTAACAACCCAAATTCGAAATGGAAGAAAGTCAAATCAGCAAGGAAATCAAATGCGACTGTGGAGAACTTTTGAGTATGTGTGAAGAAGCATGCGAATGGCCTTCCAAAAAAGAAATTGAGGAGAAAGAAAAAGAAAAACGAAAAGAAAGTTTTGCAAATAATGATTTATGATTCGTTTTGGAAAGATGTAAAAGAAATTCCAGAAAAAGGAAATATCAAAGAGAAAAATTACATGAACTAAAGGTGAATATGAGAATTATTTAACTGCTTTAATCGAGTGTGTTTTGAATTTCACTCGCTCAAAGCAGTTTTCAAAACATGGAAAAAATCATTTCAAAGCATGTGCGGGCGTGGAATTCAAAGTCAAAAAAAAGTCATGTGGTTTTTTAGCTGTTGATGATGTTTCGAGAAAACGCGCGAAAATAAACAATTTCAAAAAATGTAGAGAGACTACTTGTGAAGGAATATTTTCTTTTGAATAAATATTGAAAGAAAATTTTCCTACTGCAATAAAATTTTTGTTTTTACTCATTGATTTAACATTTAATAGAAAACTTTTTAGGTTAATGAAAAAGTGACAAAAAAAAGAGTAAATATCGAACTTTTTGAAGACGGTTGTCATTCATCTTATGCAACCTCTTACAGAGCGGTTTTAGATATATTTTCAACTTGTTTGAGTGTCATTGACCAGGTGAAACCGTAATTATACCTAATAATATTACGATCGCATATTTGCCGACGAATGTTTGCAGTCAAATTTTACCGAAGTCAATTTGTTTTAACGAAAGCTTTGAAGTAATTACCGGTCTTTTCAATCCCAATTATCGCGGTCGTTTATTTTTTCAATTGGAAAAAAAATTTTCAAAGAAATCGTTATTATTGCTTGCCACGGCAAGTTGGCTCAGTTGCTTATTTTACCTTTTGTTCGCATTCCTCATTTTCCAATTTGCGACGTTATTAAAAGTAAAGGTTTTGATTTGACAAGCGTTTAACGTTGAAAATATTTTTTCTTCTTGTTATTTTTTTTTCTAATTTGTTTGTAATTCTTTTTTTTTTAGATTAATATAATAAAATGCCTCAAATCACATTTGTAATGTTTTTGAAAGTGTACAAAAAAATATTAAGGAAAACATTGAAACGGTTAACAAAATTGCTATGGAGGAAAAAAAACTGATTTGTAATCGAAATAAAACTGCAGAAATGAAAAAAATTGAAATTCAAAACAGCTCGATGTGGATTTTGTTACGAATTGTCATTTGATAAAAATGAAACTTTAAAAACTTGATAATACACTTATTTGGGATTGTCAAAGTTGTTCAGAAGAACACGAATGACGGAAAAAAAATTTCAGCTTGCGTTTAAAATGCAAGCTGAAATTTTTTTAACATTTTTAACATCAAGCAAAATTTTCATCAATATGAAAATTTTGTTTACTGCATACTGTGAGGCGAGCGATGAAAAACACAATGAAGAAGATAGTGAAAATGTTGAAAAAAGCTCTGAAGAATTTATGATGGAATTAAAATAAATTATGATATTTCGTGTAAACAAGTGCTGCTTTTGATACTTTCTTCAGTTTTTAACCAATAAAAATGTCGTTACAAAGCTTTAAGTTCGTTTTTTTAAAAATATTTCTGTTTCGTTTTTGAAAATTTTTTTTACATCGAGTTCGCTATTTCTCTCACGTTATTTCTCAATTTGTTCAAAGTTTAATTACATATATTCGTTTTGCTTGTGGTACTTATTTTGCATATTGTGTTGAAAAGCCGTTTTAGCGATTGGATTGTAGTGCCTCAAAAATCACTCAGACGAAATCGTTGAACTTAACAACGTTACGCTGAACTTGGAATTTGTTCTCTTGGAAATGACTGGCAAGAATTTTTTTGAAATGTGAGAAGTTGAATTCGTTTTTTTTATTTTTCGAAAATGTCTTTTGAAAAAAGCATGGCAAAATAAGCACACCAAACTCCGCACAAAACAGTGTTTATATTTTGATAAGTGAAACGATTTTAAGAAACTATTACGTTTTGAAAATTGTTTTTGACTGATTTATATTTGAGGAATGGGAAGAAGTAATAAAATTGCGTGTTTCGTTTAATGTGTTACTTAAACTATTTCATGGTTGTATCTATTTCGTTGTAGTTGATGGAAAAAGATTTAGCGAGCAAATTTGAATTGATGAAAGTGGAGTTTTTGAAGCCAACGCTGCAGGCAGGGTCAGACTGGCTTGAAAAAGCGGCCCAGGAAATTTGGTCACGGCGGCCCACTTCATTGTATGTTGCATATATTTAATATATATATATATATATATATATATATATATATATATATNTATATATATATATATATATATATATATATATAGAGAGAGAGAGAGAGAGAGAGAGAGAGAGAGAGAGAGAGCCTTCATGGTGCCCATGATAGCGACTATGATTAACGCCCTTATTTTTCTAAATTTACCTATATTACATTAGTAAAGGACTTTTTATTTTTAGGCGCATTATTGTTTATTATTATTTTAAGAATAAAAAAAAAAATTTAAACCTCCCAGCCTAAATATTAATAAAAATAAATTTTTCTAAAACACTGCTGTAAGTTGGAGTCTAGAAATAGTAGACACAATCGCTATTCAATATTAGGGACTTTTATAAGGGGTAGTTTTGGCGTATGAGATTTTGGTTAAATCTTCATAGGGGATAAATGAATCCGTAAATATAACAAAAAAACTTAATATCTGTTTTTTAAAAATAAAATACAATGGACGATATTTTACTTAAAAAAAAAAGACCATGGCTTATCAACAAGTGGCACTTTAGATGAGTTACATATCAGAATCAATAAGTTTAAACTGTATCCATCCCTAACTGAAAAACTAAAAAGAAAGGCAGAAAGATTTTTTTTTACTTAAAACTTTCTTTGATCCTGCAAATATCCCGCCTTTAACTGCTCCTTGGACTAGTGATGATTCATTGTATCCTTATATAACTTCATCTATGTTTAAAAAGTATGCTTCAACTAAAAGAAAAGGCAGTTTGGGACAGCAACTAAAAGGATATATTATTTTAACAAGCAGAAAAATTGTGACTGTTAAAGCTTTAACAGATTTTAGTTTATCTGATACGTTGTTTGTTAGAGGATTTATAAAAAAATCTTTTTATTTAAAAACAACTTTCCACAAAAAGCTTATTGTGAATGTCCTGTTGGTCTCAGTGGGCTATGTTGCCATGTTCTTGCATTGTTATTATTTTTAAAGCACTTTTATGAAACAAAAGAAAAAATATTATCACCTACTTGTACCGAACAACTTCAAAAATGGCATTGTCAGAGTAAAAAAGGTTCAATACATATGGTTCCACTTCGTCAAATTAAACTTACTTCAGCACGTTTTACTTCAAAAAAGACAAATACAAAAGTTCATAAGGAAAAAATTGTTGTTGCAGACCCAGGAAATTCAAAAGAGTTATTCTTAAAATGAAACTTAATATGAAGTCTAAAATAAAAGATACACAAATTCCTTTTGAATCACATTGTTACAAAGTTTTATCTAAGCTAAGTGTAAAGTCTTCATCACTTTTTGACCACCTTAATTATTGCTTCACAAAAATGGCTGTATGTTGCTTGATGGATCATGATTATGTTAAAAAAAATCCAACCTATAATGCTAACCTTATTTTTCCAGATACTAAAAAGTTAACCACAATAAAGTATAATATTAATCGTATAATGGAAAGAACAATTTATACTATTCCTAAAAATAATATAGTATGTACTTTTGGAAATTCTACCAATACAAAATCTACTAAAGAAAATAATATTCCTAAAATAACTATAAATAATAAAAATATTTTAACAAGCACAGAAAACAATTTTCCATCTTCGCAACATATTTGTAATTGTATTCAGCAACACATACAAGAAAATCTAACAGAAATAAATGTTAACATTCAGAACATATACCCTAATGATCCTTGTGAATATGCAAATTATAAAAATGTTGAGCAAAATTCAGACGCATGGCTAAACATAAGAAAAAACAAAAAACCTGGAAGTCGACTTCCTGCGTTGTTAGGTGTATATGGTAAAAAAAAGTTTAAATCCTGTTGAAAAATTGTAAAAGAAGGACTTAATGAAAGTGATTTATTAAATAACTACTTTTTAACCCTTTGTGGTCCGATGGGACATAAATGTCCCAGTTTACTTTAGGCTCTACGGCGATTCACTTGAAATTAAGAAACTCAAAAATTTTGATTATGTCATTTCTATAATTGTTTGGCTATATCTCAAACCAA
>QPEY01000099.1:0-12908 GCA_014706445.1 Hydra viridissima | reverse complement strand
AAAAATGCTACTCCACCTTACGAAGAGGCTTTAAATAAAGCAGGCTATAAATGTAAACTTAGTTATCAACATCATGTTGCCACCACTAAAAATACAAAACGCAAGCGAAACATTATATGGTTTAACCCTCCATTCAGTCAAAACGTGGAAACAAAAATAGGAAACCGTTTACTTGCATTGGTTGACCTTCACTTCCCGGTAAATCATAGATTGCACAAAATTTTTAATAGAAATTCGATCAAGGTAAGTTATAGCTGTATGCGAAACGTAAAATCCATCATTAATTCGCATAACCACAAAATTTTACAAGACCAAAAAAGCATACCAAAAAACACTTGCAACTGTACTAACAAAACTACTTGCCCTTTAAACAATCAATGTTTATTAAGCAACATCGTTTATAAAGCTATCGTGAGTTCCGAAAATCTTGAACTCAAAGAAAAAGTTTATTTTGGCATTAGCGAGACACCATTTAAGCTAAGATATGCTAACCATGTAAAATCTTTTAATACGGTCAGGTATAAGAATGATACAGAACTTTCAAAGGAAATTTGGAAATTAAAAGAAAAAGCCATCACACCTATAATAAAGTGGAGAATTGTAAAGCGATGCAAACCTTCCAACCCTGAAACCAAGACCTGTAACCTTTGCCTTCACGAGAAGTTTGAAATTTTATCGCATAAAGAAAACAACCTACTCAACAAAAGAAGCGAAATATTATCTAAATGTCGACATGCTAACAAGTTCCTTTTATCCTCTTTTGATACTGAAGACTAAATGATTGCGTCTTTTTGCTCATTACGTCAGAATTCGTTCTACCGTAAATTTGATTCGTTTTTAAACGGTTTTTTACGTTTTTAATTTGTAATTAATAGCTGATGATTGCCGTAAGGCACGAAACTTTAAGTACTATTAAAATGTTGTTTTTCTCCATTTAAATAACAGATATATATATATTGCTCTATTATTATAATATTGAGCACTCTTTTACGCACAAGAGCTTTGTATTATTTTGATATAATACATAACCAATCAATATATATATATATATATATATATATATATATATATATATATATATATATATATATATATATGTATATAAATGTATATATTAGGGTGGCCCTTATTTTTAAACTTTTAAATTGTTTAGTCCCCAACCCCATTTCTTGTTCCAATCATGAAAATAATGATTAATACAAAATTTTAGCGTAATTGGAAAACTGTAAGTCGACCCTTATCGTCCATGAAGTTTCGAAATATTTGCCCTGAGGGTCATTTTTGCGGTGAAAAGTTTAAAAACTGTTTCCAAAACTGTTTGTGCTGCTCGTGAAAAGTGAATTTTAGATTGTCTTCTTTTTAGATAGTAAAATGCTATCAATTTCGTCTGGGAGTTCGTCACAGAAGTTAAGAAAAGATTTTCATGTCTGTCTTGTTGGCTAGATTTCAAATCAAATTGTCGGAGCCAAATTTCCTTCGAACCGGCAAGTTTTACGCGTTTTCTTCTACATTGTAAGAGTTCTAAAGCTTGCAACAAAGGAAAGTGCAATACTGGTGATTCAAAAAGCTTCCATTTTTTGGCAAAAAGGACGAACTCCTACTAAAAGAACTGACCACTGTGTTGAGAAGTTACTGAAACTGTACTATGAATGGAAAGACTTACAAAAGAATTTGACGAGAGGTGCAGGCAAAGACAAAGAAAAAAGAGATATCTTTGTAGACAATGTGGATGATCTGTTTGACATAGCTCATTCAGAAGCTTTGGAGCAGATGAAAAATGAATAGGATAAGAATTTCTTAATCCTTCAACGCCAAAAAGGACGACCAGGGTCTATGCTTGGTGTGAATCACAAACTAAAACACAAGGAAGAAAGGGCACTGAAGCGCACAGCAATAGGAACTGCCAGGAGAAAAAGGGCTTATGAAGAAATGGAACAACATTTTGGTACTCATGAGCTTTCTACATCAAAAACTGATTATTCAGTATCAAGCAGTGAAGACATTGATAGTGGTGACGATAGTGAAAGTTCACCTGCCATCGTTCAGCAAATATCAACAGCAGGAAAATTCTGAAATTCAGCAAAACTCAGAAATTCAGCAAAACATTAACCTAAATGGTTGCCAAGAATTAGTGCTACACTGGGATGGAAAGCTGCTCCCAGCACTCACTCGTGTTGAAAAGGTAGATTGACTGGCAATAGGTTTGAGGAGCTGTCTTGAGTCACTGATGGGTGCAACTTCTTCTCCGGACATGGCGCTTTTGAATAGATTTAGAGAAGGACTGGACGAAACTCGATAAGAACGTTTATATTACTGGTAGTAATGATGTGCCTGATGATGTCCGCTCAACCATTCTTGGATTTGTTGAACACTACCTTTCTACACAAAAACAGCAGTGAGATGATTACCGAGATTTGATTACCGAGAAGGATGGCAAAGGCAATTTATGCATTCAAGATATACCTGTTTCAAAATCGATTTCAGTTATCACATATGAAGAAGAACTCTTTAGGAAGAGTATGTATGTTCCTTGCTCGAGTGTACGTTCAAGCCTGGTTTCTATCATCAGAAGCAATTACAGCACCATTTCATGATTTCCTATTCATGTGCCAACTGATTGATTATCGAGACATAGATCCACAAGTCAGTAAGGCTGCTGCGAAGAAATTTTCCAACCACCTCTGGTACTTAGTTCCCGAAACTGTTGCTCTCGCCTTATTTGATGACAATGTTCCACCAGCAGTTACGGCAAATATGGCTCAAGTTTTGCTCGACAAATATGAAGAAGCGGAGGAAGAAAAAAATCAAGTCAAGAGATACATTCTTCCCGAAAAAGACTTTTCTTCCTTTCCAAACATCAAGTTTCCATCTCTGTTAACTCCTGGTACAAAAACATTCTTCAACAGATTTTCTCTCAGCACCGATTTTCTGAACAAAGACCCTTCAGTATGGAAGGATGATCCTGGTTTTAAAAGTGGAATTGAAAAACTTAAGAAAATAGTTGTTGTGAATGATGTTGCGGAAAGAGGAATCAAACTCATTCAGGATTATAATAACATTCTCACCAAAGACGAAACTGAGAAACAATTTGTTTTACAGATCGTTGCCGGAGACCGTAAAAAGAACTCAACTGCTACTAAATCCTGTCAAATGAAACAGTAATGTTCAAGGCTCATTGGTTTACATTATGTTTTGAATCAACGGACGTTAATGTTGTACATGAAAATGGTTTTGCCTTATAACTTTTTGGTCTAGTAAATAAGAACATGGTCGATATAGACAAGAGTATGTTGCTTTGAACCGAATTAGTCATTCATTATGCATATTATGTTCCAACTTAAAGGCGTACGAGGGTCGCCTTGCAGTAAGGAAGGTCGATTTTGTACTTCTAAATTTTAACTTGCTGTGCCCTCAGATAGCTGGGAAATATTGTCAGAAATTCGGAACAATCTTTTTTTTTTTTTCTACTTTACTCAAATTTTTTGCAATTGATTAGAAAAATTCAGTAAAAACGTCAATTTTACTAAAAATGTGTTTAACAATTGAAGGGTATCATAGAAAACTAGTAGTTTTAAAGTTTTCGATTTTTTAGATCTCTTGCCTACATTTACAGTTAGGATATTGTTGTATCGTTACAAAGAAGCAAAATCATTGCCGAAACTTTCCAGTTATCGCAAACTTTACGCTTAAAAACTGAAAAACGAACCTTGTTACATATTTCCTAATTTTTTTTGGTAAAAAAAAAACTATGGCGTTGCTGATTTTACTTTGCACCCATCAACTAAATACTATTTTTAGTTATATAACAGTCGAACATACAAGTTAGTGTTATATTTTACAGATTTGCAGGAACCGGTGAAAAAAGGTAGCAAAAGTAGCAGCTTTGATCCCCAACAGCTTAAAAAGTAAATTACCTTTTATTGAAAAAATAGTTTTTTTAATACTAAAAGCTAATCGAATCTCAATTAAGCTCAATTAAAATCATTACGTTTTTTTAATTTTTTTTTTTTTATTCAAATAAGGTATTATAAAAAATAAATTCAACACGCAGCGTTTATTTAAAGCGTTACAGCTTAACCAAAGTATATGGTTTTAGGCTAAAAAAATATAGTTTTCAAAATATCCTCAGATCCTATTAGAGTACATTGCTTAGTCTTAGCTATTCCCTAGGTATAATCTAATAATTGTTCCAAAAATAAGCAACTAAAAAATAGATTTTTAACTAAAATTAGTTTTAGCTTTAGGTAAAATAAAAGACTTTAAACTTAGAAAAATTATATTATTTATGATATTTTTTAATTATTAGTATTTAAATTTATTGTAATACTATTTATTGTAAATCTTTTTTCGAATAAAACTTTTTCCTTAAAATTCGACTTTTTTATTTTCCTACTGCTAACTCATGCCTATTCTGTAAAGAATGCGCTTTTTTTGAAACTTCAGAAACAAGCTTTACAGCACGCTCAACAGACTGACTGTGCAATGGAAAGTCTCAGCCAAGCTCGCAAGGATCTGGTTTACATTCAATTGTATCAAGCAGTTCTTGATAAGTTATTTTTTTAGTAGCAGGAGGTTCATAGATCAGTTTATCATCAGAAACCAGTTCTGTCCATGTATCACACTCAATTTTAAGATTTTCAATATTTGGGATTTTGTTAATTCTGATGTCACCATATATTCTATCAACTGGGACAGTTGGAGGATTTTCTCGGGGTTTTAAAATCAACCTTACTGATCTATTTCGTACTTCTTTCATATCATTAACAAGAAGGGATAAAAGAAAGTTTTCTGGGAGAAGACAATATGCATTTCTTAAAACAACAGGTAGTATAATGTCTTGTATAGTTTAGCTAAAAGTCTTTATACTTTTTAATGTTCTGTATAAAATAATTGGCCCTTCAGTAAAGTTTTTTGATTTCTTAATAGCAAACCAGGTTGGGCCATATGTACTTTACTATCTCTTTAAGTACAGGAGTAGGTTGTTCTGTTCTTGTATACAAAACTAAAATTCGTATTGCTAATGTTAGTCACCTGGCATGATTAACAGGACCAACTTTATAATAGGTGTAAATTGGATTTACAGCACCTAAATTTAAATGGATTTTTTTTCTTTTTTAAAAACAAATTATAATAAGAGTAAACATCCTTAATTAAGCTGCAGATTAAATTTGTTTTATATTTTTAATAGTATGCTTACCTGAACTTATACCACACACATCTTCCAGCAATAACCTTTGATCAGAACTTAAGTGATTGATCACACTCTCTTCTGGAATGACTAAAGTAGTCAAGACAGTTTCGAATTTGGCAATTGGTTTATAATGATGATCTTGTGCTGCGGCTTTTCCTATTTCACCAAAAAATGTTTGTAGAGTGTTTGTACCCCCATCTAAATGTGCTATAATATGGCGCAAAGGTAACTCATTTCTATAAAATGCACATCCAACTTTGTGAATTGTTCTGCCAAGTTTCCAAGACTGGAACAAAGGCCAGTTTTATATCCAGTGTTGACATTTGTATTGTCAAAAACAATTCCTAACAAAGAATAAACACTGTTTTTTGTATTAACACTTCAAAAGCAGGCTGAGCTAAATTTTCTCCCGTTGCATTTAAAATGTCTTTATGTGCCAGATATCTAGCTTTCATTTCTCCTGATTCTACTGTAAAACTTAGATGATATGCCTTTTCAGTTAATTTGCTTTTTTTGCAGAGACTATCTGGTAACATACTTCTATAAACTAGGCTATAGTGGCGGCGTTAGGGTAGGGCCTGGTTGGGCGATGGCCCAGGGCGCCGAATGTAAAGGGGCGAAATTTAGCGCAAAATCACTTTATTGGTCGAGATTGGATCTCATTTTAATTATTTAAAAGTACTATTATTTTACTTAAAAACTTATTATTGTCTTTTATTATTGTCTTTTATTATTGTCTACGCACGAAAAGAAAAGTTACATAGCTGTAAGTACTTATTTATACTTGTTAAAAATAAACCATAATAAAAAAACGTCAAGAAAACTCTACAGAGACGTAAATAAATTTTACGAGTTAAACTAAAAAACATTAAATTAGTAAATAACCAATCGGTGTTAAGTTTTTAACACTAATAGGGGTCATTAGCCAATAAGTGTTGAGCTGCAATTACGCAATTGTGCTATTAAAAAATTCTCTTGCTCAAATAGCGTTATAACGAAGTTTTACGTAGTAATACATGTTTAAATATATTTGGATTTACAGAGATATACTTAATTTATTGCAAAATGTCTGAATACGTTGATCTTATCAAAAGAAAACCATCTGAGTCAGAATATAGAAAATGGAAGGCAGAAAAAGAAAAAGAATTTCAAAAAACAAAAAAGTTTATAAATATAGAGAAATATATCACAACGAAAAATCAAGACCTGAATGTGATATCTACATCTGGAATAGCAACGAATGCATCAGTAGATCAGATAGTTATTGAAGATAATCTGGACGAAGTTTCTCGAAGTGATGAGATAAGTTGAGCTAAAACTAAAATATCTACTTGCGATGGTGATGTGCAACAAACTCCGTTGGCGATGTGCATACAAATTCCACATGACTCAAGCACTGATTTCATGAATATCGGATTAAATTTTGAACATTCATACAATCACATTTTAAAACAATTAGCTATTTTAAATGGTGTATGGTTTCCGTAAACACCACATGAGAACACGCGCAGATTTTTTCTGGTACATGTCTTAATAGACTGATAAGAGCAACATTTAATTAGAAATGAAACAACAAGACGGAATAATGTTTTGTCTAGATTGATGCATATTACACTTTATTTAGCTGAAAACAATATGGTGTTCAGAGGTACCTCCGACAAACTATATACGCCTAATAATGGAAAGTTCTTGGGCTTAGTACAACTTTTAGCCAAATTTGATCCAGTTTTGCAGGAACACTTGCGGTTAGCTACGAAGGGTGATGTTTCAGACCACTACTGTGGAAAAGATATACAAAATGAATTAATAGAGCTGATTGGTACAAAAGTGAAGTCAGAAATTATATCGCGCGCAAAAAAATTGAAATATTATTCCATTATAGCTGATTGTACTCAGGACATTACTCATTTAGAGCAACTTTCAATGACAATACTATTTGTTGATTTATCATCAAATGATGATAAAATATCAGTGAAAGAACATTTCATAGAATTTTTGTCTGTCAATGAGTCAACTGGTGAAAGACTCTCTAAAGTTATTATAGATGTTTTAAATAAATACGGACTGGAATTGAACAATTGTAGGGGTCAGGGTTATGACAACGAGGCGAACATGAAAGAAAAAGATACTGTGGTTCAAAGGAGAATTTTGGAAATAAATCCCTTAGCTGTTTATGTAACGTGTGCCTGTAATAGCTACAATCTCGTACTATGTGATGCCACTAAGTCTTCTGTGAAATCAGTAACTTTATTTGGGGTACTTCAGAGGTTGTTTACATTGTTTTCAGCTTCTGCTCATCGTTTGAAAATTCTAACCAATCACTTGGGAATATATACCGTAAAAAAGCAAAGTGACACACGTTGGGAAGCAAGAATAAGCAGTGTTAAAGCAGTTCGTTATCAAATTAGTGCAATCCATGATGCTTTAATTACTTTGGCTATTTAAAATCAAAAAGCTAATGTTCAAGTCTCTCATGAGGCTTTTACTCTAGCTGAACAGTTAAAAGATTTCAGTTTCATAGTTTCGTTGGTTGTTTGGTATCACATACTTTTTCAAGTTAATGTCGTTAGTAAATCTCTACAATCATCAGACATGGATTTTGGTAAATGCACAGAAATGTTGAAAAAATACTTCACTTTTTTGGAGGAATATAGAAACACAGGATTCAAATCCGCCATTTTAACGGCAAAGGAACTGTCCGGAGAACTAGAAATTGATCCTGTGTTTAAAACCACATCAGGAGTTCGATGTGTTAAGCGTCAAGCTGGAGAAACTGTCTGCGATGAGCCTATAACTTCCCCAGAAAAAAAATTTAAGTTGAATTTTTTAACTGTCTTTTGGACTCTACATTAACTTAATTCAATGAAAGATTTGATCAGTTAAATAAGTATTCAGAATCATGGTCTTTTTTGTACAATATAAAACAGATTCCGGAATAACCTGACCTTGTCAAACTTTGTAGAAATCTCCAATTGAAATTAACTGTGGACTCTAAGTCAGATATTGACGGTAGTATGTTGTGCAATGAACTCCTAAGTTTGAAAGCTTTTTTGTATGATAAGAATGTGGTTACTCTTGTTTTTGTTTTAAATTTTATTAAAGATCGAAACTTAATGAGATATATCCAAATGTATGGATAGCATTGCGAATATTATTGACTATACCTGTTACGGTTGCTAGTGAGGAGAGGAATTTTTCAAAGCTTAAGTTAATAAAAACCTATCTAAGGTCAACAATATCCCAATCTAAGTTGACAAATTTTGCAACTTCGTCAATCGAAAATGAAATTGCTGAAAAAATTGACTTTGATAAAAACTCATAAAAGAGTTTGCAGATAGAAAGGCAAGAAAAGCTAAATTTTATTAGTTTTTTTTTTAATTAATAGTTATTTATACTACTAATTGGTTATTTAATTAGTTATTACTAAGTGTTTTTACTTTACCTTTTGCCTTTTTTTTGTATGGGGTTAAATTGAGCTAGGGACGCCGTAGAAATCATGCCCAGGGCGCTGGTAGTGCTAAAACCGGCACTGCTAGGCTACCTTTATCATCTTTACTATCACATCCAATACATGATAGATTTTGGACGGTTATATAATGTTCAGCAACAGACTGAAGACAAACCCTTTTTTAACTCGGTCCATTTTATTCTTATCTAAAACATCAGTTTTATCAGTTTTAGTAATAATTCCAAGATCTTTCAAAAGTCCATTGCCAAGAGCTGCTGCAGCTTCTCTCGATACCGCATAGCTAATTAAAATTTACAATGAAATAAACAACTTTATGTAAAAACATACATTAATCAAGTAGATTATCACAAAGTTCAAATGTAAATTGCTAATACATATATATATACATAATCCATAAAAACACCAATTTAGTCTTTTAATTGTATTTCTCATAGAAAAGTTTTTAATAACACTTTTTATTTGGAAAATTCCTGAATAATTAAAGATATATATATATATATTTATATATATATATATATATATATATATATATATATAGTGACAAAATTATAAACTTATTCTTACTGAACCAGACTCAAAATTTGTATCAAAAGAAGAAAATTTGCAGTTATCAGATGAAGCTACTTTAATATTTGGACACTTTCCTACTCTTCTTTTTTCTTTTTTTACAGAGCTCCAATCTATTGGCCCTAGCTGCATGTTTCCTCTAGTGCCATTTTGATCTTTGGTCTTTGATGTATTCTCGTTCCTCAAGGGGAACCTTTATTTTCTCCTTCGTTTATACTCTATAATTTTCCTAAAATATCCTTCAAAAACCGTCATAAATAACTGCAAACACTTGTTTACAATTCTTTGGTTTTCACTGGTAAAAACTATTAAAACTGTTAAATCCACAACCTCTTTAAATGTTCTAGAACTTTCCACAACAGAGTTACAACCATGCAAAAGTTTAAATAAAATATCATAAATTTAAACTAAAAAGAAATAGATAAACAAGTAGATTAACTTTTGTGAAGGAAGTTCAAAGAAACTATAAAAAAATTTAATTCTCAACTAACCTTGTACTCTGGCGGACAAACACATAAAAAATATTTACTACTACAAGTTAGATTTTTTTGCATTTGACCCTATCATCATGACAGGGAACTTCATCTAAATTACATCTACAGGCAGATATATCGTATAAATTTTCCAATACACTATATGGTACAATAAGATGTCCTTTTTTGCATTTTTTCCAGTAATAAGTTTCATTGTGTTTAATGTTTTGACCAATTTTAAATAAATTGACTCACTTTTTATCAAGGGCAATTTTGGATTTACATTTAAACAAATTTTCACAAGTTCTTGTTGGGTCTTATCGATTGTGTTAGATTTGTTTTAAACTCCGATTGTACGAAATAAAAGTATTTATAAATGTCTCCATAAGTTGGTAAGTCACTTACAGGAAAATCACTTTTTGAAACTCCAATGAGTTTTTTAGTGGTTTGTCTTGTTTTAGGACCCATTTATTACAAGTTTTAACCAAAGGACTTTTTAAATTATTATTAAATTATTCACCCGATCGCTTTTGTTTACAATTTTTCTTTAGAAAACTTTTCCCGCGTCCGCAGAAATTTTTAGTTTCTTTTGAATTACGCATTTATTTTTCAAGTCGTAAAAAATGAAAAAACTGTAGCTATTATCCCAAACGCGAAAAAACTGAAACAAATTCGTTAAAAAACTTTAATTAGTTCTTTATTAGTTTAAAAAGCTCTAGCTATCTGAGCGAACAGGTAAATCGACTTCAAAACTCGACCTCCCTTACCTTGCAGTTGTCCGATTGAACTGAAATTTTGCACAGTTCCTTATTTGGTTGATTGGAACAGGATCAGGGGTTGGGAGGTGCAACATTTTCACTTTCGAAAATTTCGATCAGCTAAGGGCCACCCTACTATATATATATATATATATATATATATATATATATATATATATATATATATATATATATATATATATATATGTATATATGTATATATATATACACACACACATACACACACACATAGGTTTGTGTGAGTAAGCAGAGGAAGAAGATGAAATAGATATTTGTGTTTCCAAAGATATTCCAACTTTAATATAATTATTTTTATTTTAATTATTTATTTTTATTTGTTTAATGTCAAATCTATATTGTAAATTAATATGTTTGTATAAATACTAAAAGAAAAACAAATAATGAAACTATAATGATTTAGAGTTACCTGATTTTCCTTTACCTCCGCCAGTTTTTAAATCTGTGTTGAAAAAACCATTTAAAAGATCTTTTGACTCTTATTTGTCATCTGGATCTAATTTCAAACAATCTAATCTGTGTTCTGGTCCACTTAGTCTCTTAATTTTCAATTTTTTCCAAATTAGAATTTATATATTTTTAATCTACACTATTACTGAATTCTTATTTTTAGCTGAAACTTTTTTACCTCTACATTCAACTACAGAGGAACAATCACCTTCATATTTTGGTGCACTACTTATGTATTACTTTTGAATTTTCTACTATACTTTTTGTTCCTTAAAGTTGGAATATTCTTTTATTGTTAAATTTATCTTTGCCTCACTTTATTTTACCTTCACAACCAACTGAAATGGAAAAATCAATTTTTTTTTTATACATAATTTTTTTTTTTTATAGACTCTAAACTAAAAACTTGTAAGTTCCCCTTTCCTCTTACCCCTCACCTTTTGTGGTCTCAAAGAGCTAAAGCCTCAGCCTTGGACAGGCATTCAAATAAGAAAAAAATGTATTGATAATAACAAATTAACAAAAATTTTTAAAAAAGATTTGTTGTAGATTAATAAAGTAACTTTTTATTATTTATATATATATAATTTTTTTTTGCTTTAGTTATAGCTCATAATTCAGAACCAAACAAAAAGCTTCAGAAAACAAACATACAAGAAAAAACCATGATTGAAGCGCTTGGACCCGAGAAGTCACTTAAAATAAGTTTCCTATGGAAGTAGGAAGTAAGCTATTTAACATTTACTTGATTTTTTTATTTGGAGTAAGTAATATGTGGAGAGTGTTTGTACTCACATTTGGATTTTTTTAAAATTTAAGAATAATAGTTTTAGATAATTTTGAAAATGTATTAATAAATGTTTTGCATTCTACATATTTCTTTTTTCATTTTCTTCATATAATTTAGAGTACTAGCACATGATGTTCAAAATGGTTTCAATGGTTCTTGAAAACCAGGAGCTCATTTTAGCTATAAACAAACAACCCCATAGTGTTTTGCAATCAAGAAATTAGACACTATTGCAGAGTATGAGGATTTTATCAAAAGTTTAGAGGATGATTGTGTTCAACTTGATTCGGTAAATCTTTATCCATGTATCAAACTTTATAATCCATAAAAATTAAAAGTGAAAATAGTTATTTTTGTATAATTATTTTGCCAAACTTTTATTTAGGTTAAACAGCTCAGTTTTTTAAGTGCAGAAGATTTTAAACAACTGACAAGATTGGTCATGAATAGGTTTTTTTATTACATTTTGTATAGCAATCACTTTTCGTAATTGTTTGTGGTAAATATATTTTTTATGTTTAGTAATTATGTAAATCAATAATTATAAATAGTTTAATATTTTTCATAAATTTTATTATTTATTCGATATGTTTTTTAGATTATTTACAAATAACCTGTTGACACAGTTCAACTTGAAAGGTTCTTGTGGAAAGATCGGTTTATTATCAAGTAACCTGTATGAGTTAATAGAAGGTAATCTAAAATAAGTTTAAATAATTCAACTTTTAATTTAGTTAAAAATCTATATTAAGTTAAATTTATTTCCAATATATTTGATAAATATATCCTGCTTGATGCTTTATTTGATTTTTAGAAGTTGTAAAAAGAAGATTTGAAAAGGTTTCAAATGTTGAAATTAAACAGCAAATCGGACGGTATTGTAAAAAATGCTCCTTCATGGAAAAAAACAAACTAAAAAGAAATATTCTTTTTTATTATGTATATTGTATATATTACTATATGTTGTATAAATTGTTTAATAAAAAGATACTTGGTAATAATCCAGCTAACTGTATTTTATGTACTTTTTTAAATCGTTTGCGTTTTGTTTTTTTTTTAATAGTTTTCATTTTCCTCTTTAGTAATGTTTCTAAAAAAGACAGTAAAAGCTTGATCTTGCTTAATTGTGTTTTTAATGTTGTCAAGACTTGTTTAATGGTGTTTTTAATGT
>QPEY01000098.1:760836-772130 GCA_014706445.1 Hydra viridissima | reverse complement strand
AACTTGGCTGTAATGGAACCCAGGTTAAAGAGAAATGTCAATCATCTATTACCTTTAACTAGCCATTTTTTAACTGTGTACATTTTCTTACACCAGTATATGTAAAAAATGTAATAAAGACAACTTGCATTCTTCTATATGGAAGTTTAATAGTACATTACAACAATTTACAGTTTTGAATAATTTCTAAAATCAAAATTAAGAGTTATTACAATATTTTCATAATCTGGGAGTATTTGCAAATATAAATTAGCACCCGTTTAGGCGTTAAGCTCCACAACATGTGAGTATAAGCACACCTTTAGTGGAAATGTAACATTTCTTTTCATGCTTTTTAAAATTCGATTCTCTAAGATATTTATTGTAACATTTCAGACAGGTAAATTTAGTTATTAAGCGGTCTTCTGTTTTTTTCAGCATTTTGGTTTCTTCTGCAATCAGCTTCTCTGTAGGAATTGCTGGTGGTATGCGCTCCAATTCAAAATCCTCTGATAACAATTCCGCTAACTCTTCAAGATCTATCTCAATAAAATCATCCACAACTAATTCAATTTGGGTATCAATATTTTCAAGCAAAAAAGAATAATCTTGATTAATAGCAAAGTTTTCTATCATACTCGTTTTATGTGTCGATGCTCAGTAAAATACTTTTAAAAATATTTTTATTGGATAGTCGAGACCATCTTTCTCCGACGTCGAAAAAAATAAAAATACTCCTCGGTTTCGCAATTATCACCTATTGTTTCGCTTTTGTTATCTAAACAATAGCGTAACACGCATATCTTTTTTATGAAACAATGCGTTGAACGTCCATTTATTAATACGTCCTTGGTCTGACTTCCCAAAGTTCACGGGAAAAAATAGTCAGACGAATTATCGTCTAATAATTGAGTTGATTGTGCCAATCAGTAGAGTTAAGGATCTTTTTTAGAAAAGCTAAACTTGAGGATGGGATCTATGTGGATAATGTCTGATTATACCAAAATAAATATGATCAAAGTTTGGAGACGATCAAAATATTAGTTGTAGTCTTCTTGAAAAACATTTGGAGACGATCAAAATATTAGTTGTAGTCTTCTTGAAAAACATTTGGAGACGATCAAAATATTAGTTGTAGTCTTCTTGATTCACTTCTACTATGTTGACGACAAGTCAACATAGTAGAAGTGAATCAATGATCTATTCAAATATGGTTGAGTTTTTATGGCGGTAAAAAGACTCTTTGAAAACCAATTTAGGGACTCCTCTGCACTTCGACAGTTTCTTCACAAGATCAAATGGCGGGAGAAAAAAATGCATCTGGAAAAAAAAGGTTCGGACCTAGTTTGGATCATTCTGCAGATCCAAACTAGAGCCGAACTTCCTACGTTCCTGATGATGAAAACAACAATTTGCAGACATTTTGCGAGAAGAGCTCAATGCTTTTATGAGAATCAAAGAATAAAAGAATCGTCAGAGAATAAAAATCGTCAAAGAATAAAACGGAACTTCTTGATTTTTAGTTAAAGGATGAACGCCACATAAAAAAGTTTCAGGATGTCGTAAATTTATTAAATCGAAAACTTCTTTTCTGCTGCATTTTATGAATTTTTATAACCTTTGAGTGTCGCTAGTTCATTAAGCCTTCAGAAGAAAAAAACACAAGAAGTTTAATGAGAATCAAGTTTGAAATTTCACAATTTCACAATTCTTCCTCCAGCAGCGTGGAATTTGATCCATTAATTAATCCAGCTGACGTTTCACTTTCCGTTTTTGATTAAAAATTTGCGAACTTCCTGGTTTCCTTGTTTGCAAAGATCATTTCAAGTAGGAAAGAAGATTTTTTTCATTGGAGCCCAGATGACACAAAGATGACACAAGTGATATAAAATGAAGGAATGGAGAAAAGTTTTAGTAAATTGAATTTTTAGTTAGCACGAAAAGGTTTATTTTATTTGTGGTAAGGAAAAAAAGGTTTTGTTGAGGGTTTTAGAAAGAATATCGGACGCTGTGAATGAGTTTAACTTGCGTATTTACAAGATTGTTATCCGCTCGCAATTGACAATGATTAATCTTGGTGCAGATTATGAACAGTACCGTTTCTATGAATAAATTTATAACAAAATATACTTCTATAAAGCTTTAAATTCATCCCAAAGTTACAAAAGTGTTTTGGATATTCTTCATATCTCAAAATATTGTCATAAACCTTTTTTACTCATTTTGAGAAAATTAAATCTCCAAAATTGTACTTGCAAAAGTATTCAAAAATCTTAAACATATTTTTTTCTGATTTATATTAATGTGATTACATAAATATAGATTGAAAAAATATGTTTAAGATTTTCGAATACTTTTGAAAATATTTTAGTTTTATTCATTTTATAAATATCATAAATGTCATAAATGTTTGAAATTTATAGTGTATTTAAATAGTTGATAGTTATTGATGGCTCAACATGCATTCAGAGCACTCACTGTTATGGTTGGCCCCCAAGGTCCCATTGTAGCATACCAAAATTTAATGAAAATTATGAATATAGAAGGTAAGATCTTATGTTTAAAATAGGTATCCAGGTTATCAATGTAAAAAAATTAGCCCTATTTATAAGTTTTAATTAAAACACTTAGATATATAGGATGTATATTAGACATCCTTTTGAAATTGACAAACTCTCTTTTTACAAAATGTAATTTAATGAGGATTTGAATTACTAAACAAAATTTTGTTAGTTTAGATAGAACAATGTACATGTTTTTTTTTTTTATAAGCATAACATTTATAAGCATATGGAGGCTCAGATTTGGAAAAAGAATAAGCATATGTAAGCATATTCCTGAGCCTCAATAAACTACATTAAAACCAAAGCAAATACAGAGCATAAGTCAATTTTTTATTTTTCTTATACCTATTAACCTTTAGTAACGGGCACACTTTGAGAAAGTATTGAGATAAGCATATTTTATAAGAAATATGCCTTAAGCTTAAGCATATTTTTGAGCCTCTTTTAACTTTTTGCTTAAGCATACCCAAGCCACATTCAAAATTTTCATATGCTTATTAAAAAAAAAACATGTATTATAATTGCTTGATTAATGAAAACCTTTTATTGCATTAGCCTATGAAAAATAGCTAATTCCTATTTCCCAAATATCAATATTATGACATAATGATAATTTAGTTTCTCCTTTTTGTCACTTGACTATTGAGTAAGTATGCATGTCTTAAATTTCCATACACTCATGAAGGAACTTTCTTTTAACTGATAAGGAAGTCTTATGCCTTCTAATAACTATTTTGTGTATCAGTAGATTTTTATTTTTTATAAATGAAATATATATTTACACAGTTATCTGGTAGTTTGCTTAGTGAATTATTGTCTCCAAATACCCCTGATAAATTTGAGTGTTGTTTTATTATTGCTATTGGTTTCTTTAGGTCTTACACGTCAGGTACAATTGCAGCGTCGTTATGAAAAACCAACTGTAAAACGACACCGCTTAGCATATGAAAAAGCTCTGCGCATATACAACACCAGCATGCAAGCCAAAATAGACCTTTTAATGAGAGCCCATCGAAGTGAATATCCTTGGAGCTGAGAATTCTGAAGCCTGTTTAATGTTAAACTTTTCATCATGATTTCTCATGCATTTCCTGCTTTTAATATTGGATTTAATAGTTCTGATAAAAGATTTCAGTAAAAAAATTAGAATTTTAGATATTTATGTTGTATCTTTGAAATCTAAAATTTACAAGTGTTAAATCTTAGTTATGAGTATAAAAATGTTTACAAGTAATCTTTTTGCTTCTGATATCAATTGACTTATTGTTGTGTGACTCGGTGTAAGGATTTTTTTTGCTGTTTTAATGTTGAATAGTTGTGTTAAATGCATTACATTTGTTCAACAAATCTTCTTTTTTGCATGAGTTGCAATCAAGGTTGTATCAGTTTTACAATTTGGATTTTATAATTTTGATAATCATAACTAAAACTTAAATAAACTTATGTCATGGTTAAGTTGTTAATAAAAAAAATGTCTAAAACTTCATACGCTTATTAAATAAGTCTAGGCTTATTAATTAGTTTTTACTCAATTTAAGCAGCTATAAAAATTGCCTTGCAGCCTTCTTATAGTATTTACATTTTTATGTTATGTAGAAATACAGCATGAATATTAATTTTGTTGAAGAGATCAAAGTTGTTTCACAGAAGGCTGAACAAATAAAGGTTATATACTGTCTATTATTTTATTTGCATTCATAAACATTTGCAATTCACTAGAAATATAATTACTAGATATAAGTATATTAAAATCATAGTAAATAATATAGAATGATGTACAACTTTTGTGTATTATTATTTGCCAATCATAAAATTCAGACTACTATGGAATCAGATGCAAGACTTTTCACACCTCCCATTCCTGCTCAAATCTTTAATATTTTTTCTTTCAAATCTCTCTAAAAAAACTCCTTGCTCTAAATTTGGAAAATTTAAGAAAACTTCTAAACTAAATGAATTTGTATATGTAAGAGAAATTCAGGAATAAAGTAAAGTAAGTTCAAACATATATTAAGAAGTATTTGCAAGTAATAGGTAAACAATTAGCAAGTGATTCAATGGAATATTTTAATTTCTAGAGTATTTTATTTTACATGTCCTTTTAACTTTTTACAAGATTTTAATTAAGTTAAACAGTAAAATTTTCAGAAAAAAAATATCTAATACAATTTTAAAATTTATTTTAATGCTTATTTTTAATGTAAAATATTATAATGCTTTTTTTGTTTGTTTGTGCATATAGGCTACAATTTACCAAGCTATACACAAAGAATATAGTGATGTATTTCCTAGTAAAACTCAACAAGATTTACTGAGGGTTATGCGACCTCTATTAAAAGATATGGATGACCTTAAACTGAAATTTCAAGTATGCTTTTTTACTAATTAATGTTGTTTTAAAAATTTAATGAATTTTTTAAGAGAAAAAAAATTCTATTTCTATTATATGAGTTTTTACTACAATAAAATCATAAAATAGTTTAGAAATCAAAATGATCTGATGTAAAACTTATATCTTAAAAAAGATTAAACTTCATGGTCTCTATGTGTGTTCACAGCTCAAACTTCATGGTCTCTATGTGTGTTCACAGCTCAAACTTCATGGTCTCTCTGTGTGTTCACAGCTTAAACTTCATGGTCTCTCTGTGTGTTCACAGCTCAATCTTCATGGTCTCTATGTGTGTTCACAGCTCAAACTTCAATTTAAATTTTTTAGCTCCTTATAATCTTTAATAAAGTTAAAAAGTTGTTTACCTTTTAGTTGTTAACTAGTTGTTTTCCTGATATTAGAAAGACTTCCTAATATCAGGAAAATCTTTATTCTGCATTACATTTTTTTAGGTATTAGATTTATCTTGATAGATATTAAATTATGTATAATATCTATGTATGTATGTTTTTGGATGAGTGAGTTAAGCACTCTTAATTTTAAAACTAATAAACTGTTTATGCAATTTGAGAATGAAATCATTACTGCTGATTTGGCATCCTACAAGCATAAGGAATTATTACAAGAGTACAAAAATATTGAAAGCATTACAAATTTACTCCAAGTTCTTTGCAAGGTAAGCACCAATTATTATCAAAGTTGTGATAAAAAGCGCTGTCATACATAAAGTTTAGGTATTAATTGAATCTCTATGATCATATGTGCAGTGTATCAAAACATAATTTGCTATTGCAAAATTATTACCATGCACACACCTGATTCTTATGCTGGTTTAAATTGAAAATTAAAGTCACACCAACAATGAATGTTCTAAAGTTATTTTTGAAATGATTCTAATTAAGAGAGAGTAAAAGAAAACTTAAATGGTCATAATAATTTGTCTTTCAGAAGCACTTAATGACATATACTATACAAGTTAATGATATTTTTTAAAAATTAGTTATATATATTTTACAAATTAAAGATATACCTTTTAGAAATTGATGATATACTTTATACAAATTACTGATATATTTTTTTTTAGTGTCATAAAGAATTATCCTTGAGTAAAAATGTTCGATCAAATGATTTTGTGACTGCTGCTTCTCATCTGAATGTTGTGGTAAAATTTTAAATTGTTTAGTAGGGATTAACTTATTAGGGAAATTTTGTAAAAAAGTTTATAAACATTTTCTCAAACCATTTAAATGAAATGCCGGTGTGCAGATTGAAATAAGTGAATTTCATTTATTACAATTTAAAGATGATAAAATTTTACATATCCTAATTCACAAGTTAAATACAAAATAAACAGTAAAAATAGCTACAGCAACTTTTAAGAACTACATTACTGTAGTTAGATATGGAAAAGATGTATGCAATCTTAGAAAAGATGTATGCAATCTTAGAAAAGATGTATGCAATCTTAGAAAAGCTGTATGCAATCTAATAGAGATAAAAATTCATCAATCCAAGTTTCATTTGAAACTTTGTTTCTAATTTTTTTTTTCTAATTTTTTTTTCTATTATTTTTTAAAATCTTCTTTAAGAAAAGATAGATTACTTCATTATCTCCTTTCATTAATAAGCTATGTTCTTTCACTATTATATTTATGTGTTATTTCACTATTACATTTATGTGTTGTTTCACAGATAAAAAGTGTACTTTCATATTATTTTTAGTGTCTTTTCACCAATTAATAATTTTTCATTTAACTAACATAAAATTTGTATTATAAATCTTGTTGTTTTTTTTTTTACAGTATCATTTTGGTTAAATTACAATACTTTGTTAAAAATCTGTAAATTTGTAATAAATCTTCAAAAAATGAGTTTTTTAGACATAAAAGATAATTAAAATATGAAGTTTAGTAAATCTAGCAATATTTAAGTATTTAGAATTGAGTTCAATGAAAAAAATTTCACATAACTATCAGAAAAATTGAGAGATCCCCAAATCCTCAAAAATGGTATTTTGAGTCTAAAAATTTACTTTTTTAAATTTTGAAGTGTTAGGAATCTGTCATAAGTTACTTTTATGGATTAAAACTTGACGTTATTTTTTTTTCCACATATATTTACATATCACATTAAAATGAGAGAGTACTAATATAAGAGGTGACTTATTAAGTATTTAATTTATGGGTTTAAATTTTAGTTTTAACAAGATTAGATGTATGCATCCTTAAGATTAAAGGTTTAGTTTTAATTAATGTAACAACAAAGTGTAACAACACAATGATAACAAAAGTAAAAGAATTTCCAGAATTAGAAAGTATTTGCAATTCTGGGAATTCTTTCTTTTTAGTTGTCATTTTTTTTTTTTGGAAAAATTTAAAACTAATTCCATTAAAAAGCTTTTCCATCCAATATTTTTAATGTTCTATTTTCTCAACGCCATAACTACAAGATTGATGTATGAAGTATGGTTGTGGAATTATGTAAGAAATATATGATTTTTTTAGAAAACTGAATTGGCTGCATTTGATGTAAAAAACTGTGAGATAAAAATATTTAAAGCTCTAAGGGTTTGTTTTTTCTTTTGTTTTTTTTGTTTTTTTTTGTGGTCTTTCCTATTGTAAATTTTGTTGTTTTATGAATTTAAGTTTTTATTACATATTTAGATTATAAATTCAAAGTCTCTTATATAAATTTTTTAAAGCTGCTTTAATTTGTTTTTTAAAAATACTTTAACTTCAGAATGAGTTTGTAAACCAACAGACCAAACTTTGCATTAATCTAGAAGAAGCATGGGGTAACTTTGTCTGTTGGACCTTTTCCCCTAATGCATCATGGGATTCCATTAATGGTCATTTGAAAACATCATTAAAAATCAATTTACGCTCTAATGGTTTGTTTTATTTCTTTATATTTGGTTCTTGCTTTCTTGCTTTTATTGTTATTATTATTATTATTATTATTATTATTATTATTATATTATTTATACCATTGTAGGAAATTTCTTAGTTCTTGAGGATTCTTAAGAGTGATTGACTGATTGATTAATATTTTGCTTGAATCAAAACCCGTCTCAGAAGTTTTTTTTATGAAGATATTAGTTCTCAAACTAATGCTTTCCTCAAACTATACTGTTTTTATTATTATGTTCAAAATATAATATTTGTATTAAAAAATTTTTTTTTTAAATGAATCTGTTTTTTTTTACAGGTGGTAATATCAATGTAGCAGACTTGATCAAAGCTATGCAAATGGTCCAGGATTTTAAAACTAAAATAAAATCATTCAGTCAAAAGTTGTACACTTATATTTTGAAACCTTTGGTATCATTTTCAGCGTAAGTTTTTTATTTTTATTGTAACATGTTCTTATCTTTATTGTAAGTTGTTTTCTTTTGAGGTTTAAGTGTTTAACATTTTTCTATTTATCGCTTGTTTTCATTTTAGTCTTGTTCCTACTACATGTGCTGTTGAGGTAGCTTTTTGATTTTTTTTTGTTGTGACTCCTATTTGTAGATATTTTCCAATTTGTAGATATTATATAGTAATGGAAATAATAAATTTTAATTGTTGTTGCTTCTCAAGCATGTGTTGCACTCTGTTTTTACATTAAATTTTTCTATACATTCTAAAACATGGTAAGTTTGATAAATGTTCTTTAGATGTTTAGTTAACTATTTACAATCAAAGTAAAAATGCATGTTTTGAAGTTGTCAAAAAAATTAAATAGGTTCCAATAAAGATTAAATTAAAACCAAATTCTTTAATTATTGTGCAGCTGGAAATGCACTAGGTAAAGTTAATATTGTGGTAGTATTAATATATATAAACACAAATTTTATATGATTGTTCTAACTAATATTAAGGGCGCAAAGTCCCATTATACCTTGGCTGAACTCTTAGTAATTTACCTACTCAAAAACAGGGGAATTCAAGATAAATAGGATGTTTTATTGGAGTAGTTCAGAATGCTTTTAAGCTACAAAAAGCGTGAAAGCTAAAAGTAGGAAAAAAGAATGACTTACCACAAAGATAAGTTGATTATTTGTAAAACTAAAATCGATCTGTTTATTTATAGCAACACCATTGAAGAAATTAAAAATATCATGATGAACATTTAGAACATGTTTAGTAGAAGCTCATTTACAAGAACACTAAGAAGTGTGTTTTTCTGTATGGTGAGAAAAGGAATATTCTGCATGGGAAAATAAGAAATAAGGCAATTTTTTGTGGACAGATGAATTTTAATTTATGAATTTTTATTTGGAACAAAAGTTGGGGGAATTTTTTCATTAGCCAATAGGAAAGTCTTTAAATTTTTTGTTCTTTCCCAATAACTTTCATATAGCTGAACTCTGGACAATGACTTGAATTCTTTATCGCTGCTATCCTTTCCAGCAAGAGAATGACTAATGATCTGATGTCTTTCTCTGTATCTTTTTAACACAGCTTCTTTTATGCTTCCTGCAAGATAGGAGTTATTATCTTCTAACTTGTTAATAATTAGTTGGATAGCTCCATGTGCTTGAAACAAAATAGCTTCTCTGTTGCAAATTTTTTTCATGGCAACTTCTGATGGCTAAAGAATCAAAACTACATTGTTCAAAAGTTGGTTTTCATCACTGGTAAACTTTATGTCTATTCCAATCTCTTTAGAAACAACCTGAACAACATCCAAACCTGAAGAAATCTCCTACTCATGATGATCATGCTGTTCCATCTTTTTATTTTTTGCTATATTTCTCTTGAATTTTTTCTTAAAGAAAATTGTTTTTTACAGGGGATTTTCTAGATCTTCTCACTTAATAACTGACTTTGAATTTTAGAACTTGAATACTGAAGCCAAAGTTCTAGATTTCAATTTAGTCTTGTCTAGGACAAAAGGTACATTTGAATCCACATAATTTTCTTCTTCCTCCTCTATATCCATATCCACTTCTACCTCCATGTCCTTGCTCAATTCATCTTGTATTTCTACATGTTTGATATTAAACACATCAGTAACTACAAAATGTAATCCATTTGCAAAACACAGTTGGTGGGAACAAGATAACATCCTTCCAATTTTGATCATAACAGATACCCCATCTGTTGAGACACACTACTTGTTCCCAATTTAGACTATATTCTTCTATAACTTTCTTGAAAGTAACTTTTTAGCCTCTTAAGATGGAAGGCTACCATCTACTTTGATCAACCCTAAATTGTAAGATTTTCCTCCCAGATGGGCATTGACATTTAGTAGCCTTTAATTATTCACACTTTTTGGTCAGCGTATTTCTTTGTTATCAAACTAAAGATTAATCAGTCAAAAACATTTTAACATAAAAGACTGTTGATAAATACATATACTCATATTTCAAATAAATATAAATGCCATAAAAGGATTAGATTTAATAATTATTAATGACTTTATAGATTAATCTTTAATTTATTTTACACATTTGTTTCAAAAATTTGCAAACAAGAAACACAAAAGTACTCCCAATAAATTATCATTCAGGAATGACACGTTTTTAGATATAATAGAATTCTTAAAAAATATAGGTAAAAAACCAGTAATTACCGGTAATTAAATAAAAAATTTAACGAAAACCAATAATCCAAAATTCTGGCAAAATTCCCAATGCTAGTTCCAACATAAGGATATAAGACAGTTGGGTTGGCTATCACAATTCCCAGATTTAAATCCAATAGAAAATTTATAGAAAGCTGTGAAGTATGAGGTAGCAAAATAAGAGTTTTAAAAACAGCATGGTATGCTACTCCAGTATTTGTATGCCTAAATTTGCTCAACAACATCCCCTAATGGTTTAAAGCAGTTTTAAAAAATAAAAAACATGCAAAATGTTCATTTTTTTTTAGCTTGTAGCTTGTTACTTAATATGTAATTAATAAATTGTATGCATTGTAATGTAAACAGTTGTAACATTTTGCAATGTAAACAGTTGCAACATACTGCAGTGTAAATAATAAATTATCTAAATTTTCCTCTGTATAAAGTTAATTTAGCATTTCTTCATTTATTAATTTTTCCAGTAAATTCTCACTACCTTTACTAAAATTAATATTTAGATGAAAAAAACCAAAGAAAATGGAATTATTTTTTTTGTAGATAAGATATGTAACACTAAAATACATATGAACAAAATATATCATTTCAATGACTGTCATTATGACAGTAAAATGTACTATTTCCAAATATGTTAGTCATGTTTCTTTTCCCTTTATTGTAAAAAATGCTAAAATAGAAAAAAAAACTAATCTGATGATGAAATGAGTTTGGTCTGAATGTTGTAATATTTTGATTAAAAATCAACAAAATGAATGTTATAACAATATCATCCCCAGCAAAAAAATTTACTG
>QPEY01000098.1:732842-757544 GCA_014706445.1 Hydra viridissima | reverse complement strand
ATCCCCATGGGTAATGGGTATTATTTACACACTTTTATACTGCAATATTTTACTTAAATAAAAATAACTAAATATAGTATTCTAAAATGAGAAAGTTCTGCTTTGATTGAAATTTAATTAGAGTTAAAATGTTAAAAGTTAAAAATATTTTTTGTGTGGTCTTTATGTATGTATCTATATATTTAACTACATTTACATTTAATAAACTAATTTGAAAAATGATTGAATTAAATACGTTTATTTTTAATTCTTTTATGTTTGTCCCATTCAATGAGACATCCCATTATGTTTGTCCCATTCAATAAAATAAAACTCTCTTTTTTCCAATAGCCAAATGCAAATCCAATTTTTTTGTTTTACTATATCATTTAGGGTTTTCCCCTAAATTACTTTTTTGAAACTTGTTAAGAAATCTTGACATTTGAAAAATTTTTGATTGTTATAAGTTCTAAGATTAAACATTCTAAGATCAAAAAAAATGTAAAAAATTTTCTTTCTTATATAAAATTTTCTGAAGTTTTCTACGGAGTGAAACCTTATTTTCAGAGAGCGGCCCAATGGTAAATAGCTAGTGTTTCTAAGTACGATGAGTTAAAAATGCGTTGTACCTAGAGCCACTGATTTTTAAAGCATTCTATTTGAAAAAACGTTTTTTGTTTATGTAATCATTCTTAATGTAAATAGTATCAATAAAAAAAAAAAAAAAATTAACATAACGCTGTGATCTATTTCACCATTTTAAACCTATGGCTTTGTTTTTGTGCATTGAAAAAATCTGGGTAGACGAATAAAATCCGGCTCTAGGTAGACGTTTGTAGACGAATCTCCACTATCTACTTCCAGGTAGTTGTTTCCTATTTAAATGTTGTTTGCTATAAATTTGGGAACTTTTTAGGCTTTATCCCTCCTGGATCATCAACCTTGACAAATTATGTAAAAGACATCAATGTTCATTTTGCCAATAAACTGGTAATTTTTTGGATGATAATTCAGTGCGCTTTTTTATTAATTTATACTAAATATAATGCTTTTTTTNGAAGGCCAATTTTTGCTTCAATATTTTTTCGAAAACAACAATAGAATACGCTATCTAGTTATATTTTGAGATCAGTGGTTTAAAATATACTAAATTATAGTAAGAGTAAAACACTTACTTTAAATGAGCTTTAACTCCACTGGTGCTACCTTGAGACAGCTTAATCACTTTTTTGCACTTATTGCACTCAGCAAATCCTGATTTTCTGCCAGAGCCAGAGATGTTATCCTCTTCTCTGTCTAGCTTGGTAAAATAATTCCAAAGAGACATTGTTTCTTGAAGATGGTTTGATTCGGTAGTGATTTTGGTATACTAATCAGATCACTGAAGAACTTTGAGGTTGTTAGTCTTTCTTGACTTTTGTCAAGCTTATATAGGAGACTAATTTAATTTTAGAGGGTAATTAATTATTTAACAACTATCTGACTTGATAAAAACAAAGTAATTTTTTACCATAATAATTACCGCTTATACAAACTTTTATCACAATTTACCGAAATTACCGATTTTTACCGCTTTTACGCAGTTTTACCGTATTTACGCAATTTTACCGTTTTTACGCATTTTTACGCATTTTTACCGATTTTACGTATTTTTACGCAATTTTACCGTCTTCTGTTACAAGAAAGCGTAAAAATGCGTAATACGCATTTTTACCGCATACGGTAAAAGTGCGTAATACGCATTTTTACCGCAGTGCGGTAAAAATGCGTATTACGCACTTTTACCGCATTTTATCGCATTTTACCGCAATTTTTTTACCGCCGGTGCGGTAACGCCGATGCTTAAATTCAATGCTCAATTTTTTTAACTTGATGATAAATAACTTGTCTATTTAGAAATTCTCTTTAACTTTAAACACTAACTGCAACGTTTTAACAATTATTTTTAGATACATAATTGACAATAAATTATGTCAGACCGCCCCTTGCGCTTTTTTATATATAAGCAAAGATGCTGACATTAACTTTTAAATTTGTTGAAAAATAGTTTGTTTTTTTTGGCACTAGCATCAATTAAACTTGACATATAGTTTTTAACTATACAATTTTTATTTGATATAAGCGCATTAAATACAACTTTATTTGATAATATCGTTGCATTCTTTTAAACGTTTTTTTTTTCTAGTACTATATTAACTTGATTTTAGTGCCAGGACATTCTGTCAGAAGCTCGAGAACTAATGCTGATTGATATTCATAATATGATTCAAGTGTCACCCAGCTGTGATCGTGCTGCTATCTCTATTTCCGAAAATCAGCAATTAGATAAGAAAATCAAAAATATGGTAAGCAATTCATTGTGGGAGATTTCGTTAAGGATATTTGTGAACTTGGTCGTTAACTAAAGTAATATGAACCACTTAAGTTACATGCTGTTATACATTTCTGGTATTGGTTTTACACGCAGTATGTATATTTGTTTATTTCCAGTTAGAGATGTCGTTTTATTGTTTACATTTAAATAGTAATAAAAATGATGGCCTTATCAATAGTAATGAAAGTTCAAACGGTAGCCGACGATTTCCATCTGATTTTTGCAGCTATTAGGTCTTGAGTCGATACAGGATGAATTTTTAAGCGTCGATGTATTTGCTTTCCCCATTTGCTATGTGAGTGAAAGCATTCAGAAGCTTGTCGATTTTATTTACTCGCAGATGATCAAAGCAACTGAATCACAATATCCTATGTAAGTGTTATAGTTTTTACTGAATTGATTTGTAGCGAAATCTTCTATGAAAATATTTGCATCTTTTTTGTTTATTTTTCATATACCTTCTTTATCACACTTGTAGCGCTTCAAAGATTTTTTATTCTTGCCGCGACATTTTCGAACTATATGTCAATGTAGTTCCCATCTATCACAAAGAAAGTTTGGTATGCAACTTTTATTGTCTTTTGTATTAAAAATTTTGCATAGATTTTTTGCAAACTTTAATAGGAATAACTAAAAAAATTGAAGGATCTTTTTGCGTTTAGAAACTTCCGCAATTGGCCGCTCTTCACTACAATAACTGCATGTACCTTTCACATCATTGCATCACGCTTGGGCATCAATTCAGAAGTAGCTTACCTGGGCATCTTCAAAGCGCTCTGACAACGTTTATTGATTATGTTCCAGTTTTGAGGAAGTGTGGCACCAAATGTTTTACAGAGCATATTGTGAATTATAGTTAAAATAAATTTAAAACTATTGTTTTTTTTAAAAACTTTTTTCTGTTGTAACTGTTCTCTTTAACTTTTTTTCACGGGTCTAGAGAAATCAGCAACAAGCTTTAATCACAGCGTTAGATGCATGTAACGGTTTTGTTAGCTGTGTTTCTGACGGAAGTGTTGAAACAATACAAAGAGCTATTAATCAGGTATTTGACACCCGAGATTTTATTTATAAAAATTTTATTTGCCTATCCTATGGCCAAACATTCTGGAGAAATTTTAATTACATTTTTGAACCACTGATTACATTCTACTTTTATAAATGCGTCAAGATCTATTTGGCATTATAATTTTTTTTCTTATTGGCACCGTAATAAATAAAAGCTACTTGACAAAAATGTTAACAATGAATTGCTTTTAACACGTAAACCTTTCTAGGTGTTGCATATCCTCACAAGGCTTTCAAAAGTATGGTATGATGTACTTCCTATTAATGTATTCAAACAGACGATCGCGGTTTTGTTCAACTCTGTTCTTGAACAAATCATATCAGCAGTCCTAAAACTTGAGGTATTTTCAATAATTTTATTCATTTACCAGGCTCACTGTTTTGCAAAGCCTATTGATTGGATAGATTTGACGTATGAAAATGGTGTTTGTATGTTACGGTTTGCTGTAGCAGGTAGTTAAGACATTTATGGAAAACATTTTGTAATTTATCTCTAACCAACAGGATATATCAGCTGATGAAGCTGGTCAGTTGCACACATTACTTGAATCTTTGTTGGAGAGGAGTAGCATCATAACCCAACATTGCTCTGATGAGTTTGTTGTAAGTGATTTTGGTTCGATTTAACTCTTCTGAATTTAGTATTGTTATTATTGTTATTATTCTTCCAGCGATGCTTTTTTTTCTTCCAGCAAGGCTTTTTGTTTTTTATATTAAGCTAACTTTTAGGGTATTAAAGAACACGTTCGATGTTGGGATAAGTTTAACTTGCTTATTCAGATGTTAGAAGCAAGCCTCCAACATATTGTTGCTATGTGGGATAACGGAGAGGTTTTTTGTTTGTTTGTTTGTTTGTTTTTTTATGTATAATGGAGAAAAGCGAGCTGTTTATCTTTGTGACCAATCTTCTTTACTTTAATACCTCTATTTTATGCTTAGGGAGAGTTGGCAAGATGTATGAATGATGGGGAGGTACGAACATTAGTCAGAGCCCTTTTTCAAAATACAGACCGAAGATCTCAAGCACTTGCAAAGATTCAACAAAAAACCGAAGTTTCATAAGCGTTCTGTTGCAGCTTTTTTAATTGGTTGGTAACGAACGAGTTTGTTTCAGGACTATTGTAGAGTTAAACGAGCGTGAGAAAGTTAAAAATAAGTGTTTTTGTTTCACGACGGTCTCAAAAATAAGTGTTGATTGAGCAATATTATTTTAAGCATTATTTTTCGAAGTCTGGTTATCATAGTGGAAGGGTCGGTCATTATATGTTTGCGATTTTTCTTTGTGAGTGTCTTATTTATTTAACCTTTTTTGTTTAAACAAATTTTCTCTCTTTAATATTCAATTTCTGATTTTCTCTTTTAAGTGACTTATCTTTGCGTGAAGATTTATCTATAGCTTGCTTTTTAATGTTGTTCTCCATGTTGCACACATCTTTAAAACAACAATACCTCCACAAAGGTATGGCATCGTAATTGCTTGTTGTTGCACACCACGGCATTGAGCGATTCTTATTGATGCAATTCCAATAACTCTCACCTTCATAAACAAATGGAAATACGCAATTTCCTTTTGAGTTTCCCCCGAATGTTTTTATTTTTCCTTCCGACATAAGCTCTGTGGATTGATGTGCTTGATTTGTATTTTTATGCTCTTTAGTGGCATCGAAAATTTTATTGGCATCTTTCGGAAGATTTAATTGTTTCTGTAAATCGACTTTACTATTAAACTTTTTATTATCTGTCATATCGATGGTTTTTTGAGGTTTTATGAACAACTTCTCGGACTTACTTGTAGCATTTTTGTAGGACTTTATGTTTGGAGATAAGTTCTCTGGCTGAAAGGTGTGTTTATTTTTCCCTGTTGATGTCTTATGAAAGCTGGCTGTTGGGTCAACTTTCTCAACAAATTTGTTTATTTCGTTATTGAATCCTTCTACGCTGGCGTTCAAAGGTTTTTTGGCGGAATAAACGAAGCTACTACTTTTTTGTTTTCTCTTTTCTTCACCTTGCGATTTAAAGATTGTTTCATGGAACTCTTTAGAGATTTTTTTATGGGGCTCTTTAGAGATTGCTTCATGGGGCTCTTTAGATGTTGTTTCAAAGGGCTCTTTTTCGTGTATTACTTTTATCAAGTAGTTTCCGTTTTTTAGTAATTCTTCGTCCATTCTGTCAGCCACGTTTTTTATTTCGTGTATTGTGTTTTGTAAAGGCATATCTGTAGAGTCATAGTATTCGAAGTCTTTGTTGCTTGTATTGAAATTCGGTAAATTAATATTACCTTCGTTGTTACGATGATTTTCAACCTTTAAATCGTTGTCCTTTAATGTCTCCATTCTCCCGTCTTTCAACATCACCTCAAGTGTCGATATCCAGTTTCTTCCGCTTTCGATTGGCAGTTGAGACAGTTGTTTAGTAGACTCAACGGTTTGATTTTTCCTACTTGAATTATTGGCATGATTGAATGTAACCAGGCTGTCTTCTTCAAAGCTGTCTTCAAATTGTAACTTTTTCCTGCTGTTAACCTCTAAATGAATTTAACAATAAAGAATAACGATTTTGCATCGGCCAAAGTTTAATTGCATTACTTAACTTTTAATTTACAAAGTTTAACTTTGTAAATAGGAGAAAAAAAAGAAACGATGCTAAATTCTAATCTATAGTTATTATATTTTCGAAATATCAAGATATTTATTTCAAAAAAAATTCACCTTCCTTTAGAGATGTTTCTTTTTCTTGTTCGGTATCGCCAATCAGCATTTGCCCATGAGAATTATGACTTGCTTCTTCGATGCGATTTGCAAAAACTGAACTATCATGCGAATATTTGCTGTCATCGTTGTGTCGCTCTGATTTATTTTTTTGAATTAACTGAACAGCGTTATGTTTATTATCAGGATTAAGGGCAGTTAGTGGGCTTTCGTTACTCTTTTCCTCTATCAGATTAAGTATTCCATAATCTTCGAAATCGATCTTACTATAATGGGTGTCTTTGTTCTCCTTGACGCCTATTTCGTTAACAATGGCTTGTTGACTTAATTTTACAGATTCAGCCTGAGAAACTTGTTGAGGTTCTAATGATGAATTGCTATCGTCACTTTTGACTCCGTTTGAAATGACTTTTTCTATTTGGTCTAACGTTTTCATATCTTTATTAGTCAGGTCTTTGTTACTATGAGTTAGCGAAACGGACTGATTGTAGTTCGGTTGGTTAATCAAATCGTACAAATCGTGAGCTTGTCCAAATACCTCCGTGCTTTCTTCGCTTTTAGACACGTCTTTTATTTGGTGCAAAATGTGGCTCACAAGGTCGCTAAATTCTCCTGATGTCTCATCCTTATTTATTTCGTTTGGCGTATGCTTTGGTTTTGATATAATACCAACAGAATAAATTTTTGGATTTTCGCTATGGGCTATTTGTGGAAGAACTTGAGTTACGACGGGCTTTTTCTTTACGGCTGGTGCATGGCCTTTTCTGTCTGTTTTTGTGTTTTTAGTCAGTTCTATTGTAACATTCATGACGTAGTCATCGCTAGAAGTTTTGTTTAGTAGAGGTGTGACCAAGGTATTTTCATTTTTCAAATTATAATTTGGTCTTGCGGTATTGATATATTTAACCATTTGTATTTTTAATTTGTCATTGCCATATTCATTTTTCCCGTATTTGATGGATTGTACAAAATTTTTTGCTTTTCCAACTTTCTTGAATTTTTTGTGAGATGGTAAACTATTCTTTGGTTTATCTTCATTTTGTTTAGCTTTAATTAGGTTTTCGGCGACTTTCAGCTTTGTATTCAACCTTTAATTTTGTTGGTTTTTTTTCAAAACTTAATTTATTTTTTTCTCGGTCAGATTTCTCTGCAGGGTTTTCAATAATCTTTTTAAGTATTACAGAGACTAACTTATCAGCGAGAGTCGCGGCTTCAGTCTGCTTCTTCTCCATAACCTGTGAGATAGGAATTTTTGCTGTTTCGTTATTAGAATCCTCTTGGAATCTCGGAGGATACTGCAAGGTATTGTCTAACAGAGTATTGTCAGGCTTTTTTTCGTTTAAAATATTTTTTGCTTTTTCTAGGAGCGGTTGTTCGTATACATTATCTTCCTTTACTTTTAAAAAGTCTTCGAAGCTGCAAAAGCCCCACTGCAAGTCGCGATCATAGTTACTGGTGACTGCGCACCACTTTTTTCCCTGTTTTTCTGGTGTTTTTATGCATTTGAAGTATGTTTTTTCGTGCATTACAAACGGAAAAACACAACTTCGGTTACGACCGTTTCCTCCCGTAGTCCTAATTGTAACTTCATCAATTATATTTCTAGCGGACGCCGTTAGTACACTATTTTTTTTAATACCAAAACGGCGAGGTCCCCCTACTCTCGACTTTATTAAATGTCGTGCGTAAGCTTTTTTTGACGCAAATTTATCAGCAAACTTATCTTTGAACATCTTATTCACTTCAAAACTCGTCGGGTTTAAGTCGGGCTTAAATATTGCCGTCGGAGAATTCAGTTCTTTGTTTTGATCACTTGAATCGTTAAGATACGAACGTAGTTTTTCCAACCTATGAAGCATCCCAGTATCATCGTAGTTTGCTGATAAGTTGGTGATTTTATTTTCTAAATTAAAATAAAAATACAAATTTACAGCCAACCACTACATCTGCTAAAGAGTTTATGACTGAAAAACTGACCTCTACTCGCATTTTTAATTTGTACTTTACTTTGATACGCTGTATGGTTGTAGATTTGATCAAGAGATTCCACTTTCGTTGCGTCAGCTTCACTTTCATTAATAAAATGGATGCTTTTCGGAAATGATTCCTTTGTATAAGCTACGAGAAAATAAAAAATTAACCCTATTAAATCAAAATTTGGATTTTTTTTTTTGATAATTAATTAGACTAAAGTTGAGCATAAAATTTTTTACAAAATTTTTGCAAGCAAGAAGCTGTTAAAAAACAAATTCTAACATGTTCCGTCATCTGGTTTTTCACATATTGACATTCGTTCCACTTCGCAATCCGATACTTGCCACTTTCCTACCGGGTTTACTAAAACACATCCCGGAGATTCACTTTCTTGGTAGGGCTGACCCGGCGCCCAATTTGAATAAACAACTTTTCCAATACCGCTCTCCCATGACCACCGATGAAAAAGGTCTTCAGAGAGACCTTAGAATTAAACGTTATAGATTTTTTTAATTTTTAAATTTTCGTATACACCCGCATAAAAATATATACACAAACATACACACACCTGTCCAATAGAGACCATGTTTGTCGTTTTTTATTATCTGCTTGTATACACCTTCGGTGGCATTACTTTCTAAAGTTATTAATTTGCTATTTTTTTCTTGGCACGCGCGGTTTGCGTCAGACCATGCCAACAGAGATCTGTTAATTAAGTATAGCTTTCCATTTTCTCCTTGAGTCCAAATAGTTTCGTCCAAATCGCTCCGTAACGCTAAAAGGTTATAAAAAAAATTAACGGATAGGTTGCACAAAATGGAATGGTCTACAAAATGAAACGATGGGTTTTTCGAGACTACATCTTACGCTTTTTATTTAAAATACTTAACCCTTTAAAATATTTAACCCTGATCATTTAATTCTCATGTTACAAATTGTTTTTGAATAATAATGAAGGTAAAACGGTCATCTCTTTTTCGTCATTGTTTCCTAACTTGAAATAATAGGTGGAACGCATTCCTTCTTTGGGAAATTGAAAATCTAGCAGTAAAGACAAATCACTCAAAGAAAAATACAAAACCGAAAATTATCAAGAGTGGTTAAACTATTTATCTGAACTATGCCGAAAGTTTTACAAAATTTCAGTCTCTTGCAGATGCAAAAAGCTCTCGTAAGTTAATTTTAAATAAATTAAAAAGCGTTTTAAAAACTATTGTTTAGAAAGATTGAGTTTATTCATATAACTTATTAAAATCGATTTAAAAATTTTGCCCAAATAGAAAGTTTGGCCCAAGGTTTCCTGTAAAAAGTCAATTAACAGTAAATTGATTTTAAATGGTAAAGTCTGTTTACAAATTTATCAATAATAAAGTTTAATTATTCTCAACTAAGAAAATAAACTTTTTAAAATCAAAAAAATTCCACCATGGCAAACTTACTCTTTTATCAATATCAAGAATGTTATTTTTTTTTTAGATTTTCGGAAAAATATTTTAAAATTAATTTATTGTGGTTTGTCACTTTAAAAATGTGAATTTGTTTCAAAAATATGAATTTGCATACCATGACTGACAACTAACATCCAAAACTGCCATAGAAATATACCCATAACCCATTCAATAAGAAGCGCATATTTAGAAAAAATAAAACATCATAAACGATTTATTAATATTTTTCAATTGTCGGTGCTTTTTTAAGGCTAAGTGCAGCCAGGCGAAACATTCTGTCGTTTGAGCATGTTCAGTATCTTTTTTTTTTTTTGCCAGAAAAGAAACGGATTTTGAAAAGTGTAATGATAGCGTTTGTTATCATTCCACTTTTCAAAATCAAGTTTGTTAATGTTTACTTTTGAATAATAAAATCAAGGACTTAAGTAACTGTTTTTTTTTTCCCAGGTTGCCAAAGCACTAAAGATATTTGCAAGAAAATATATTTTTTTCTCCTCAGAAAATGTTTAAATCAAAGTTTATACAGAATCTGATGATATGACATCGGATTTTGAAGGTTCCTAATACAAAAATTACTTCAGTGTTTTTCCAAGAAGCAGTGTTATTATTTCAAAGTTAAAAAAATCTCGTTGACAAGAGATTTTATATTAAACCAGGTGTAATTTATGAATAGTAAAAACCATTTTTAGTATATTTAAATATGAACAGCACGCACATTGGACAGCACATTGAACATCACGCACATTGAACAGCACATTGGACGTTCTTTTCTAACACTTTTCTTTTTCTAACACAATCTTTTTCACTAAGTTTACGTTTTTAAAAAATTAATTAACTTACATTAACAGAAACTTAAAAAAATCTGCATTTTTACAGCCATCTTAAACACCATCTTAAACTCATCAGTGAGGAAACGAGATTTTTAAAAAGCAATAAAACAAAATCAACAAATAAAAATTTTTAAATGTTTAATGAAAAGTCAATCTTACTAAATCCATAGTGCGCAATTTGTTTTGAACAGAAGTTTATCAAATAATGACGTGCAGTGACAGCTTTTATGCTCCTCCCTTTCAAAAGATGCGTAACTACCAAGTGAGACTTTGCAGCGAAATTTTAATCGAAAAAGATTATCTACAAAGATCTCTGCAGAGTTTAACGCTCAATTAAGTGCTCAAGTTAAAAAGGTTTAGAGTTAATTCTTTCATTAGACAAAAATTTCAAAAAATTTTGGGAACCGCAGCAGGAATTATTTTGAACAATGTGATTAAAAAATAGCACAAGTAAAGCTCAGGATAATCAGGATAATTTTATAAAAGATCCCCCGCAAACTTTTGTTTTTGAAATATTTGTATGTTTATGAGATCTGATATTTTATCTTTTGCTGGATATATTTTAAAGCTGGATTAAAAGCAGTTTAAACTTTTATTCAAATTTTATAACTTTTTTTTAAGACAAGAAGCTATCAATCGTATTTATTTGTGCAGGTGACTCGAAGTAACGAAAGAAATAAAAGAACAACATTTAAAAAGAAAAATAATAAACGAATCAACGTTGAAGGTTTTTTTTTTTATCGAAAACTTTTGTGTTTGTACGGAATGGAAAACTTTTATTGCTTAAGGATTTTCTTCTGTTTTGTTTTTAGATGAAGTTTTCACAAAAATATTTTTTTTCACAAAAATATTTTTTTTTACAAAATTCTTTGCATCTTGGTTTCCTTTTGATGTGTAAGTTTTTTTTAGTGTTTTAATCTTCTTCTGAGGCTTGATAATGAACTACTTCTGTTGATGATGGCAATAATGATGATCATCATCATCATGATCATCATCATGATCATGACCATGATTATGATGATCATCGTGATGATATTAGTGTTTTCTTTTTAGATCACATGACGTCGGTGGTTGATTGCATAGTTTATTCTAAAATGGGTAATATTAGCAATAGAGTTTTTGGGTTTCAAAATGATGTTGTTGATGATGATGATGATGATGATGATGATGATGATGATGATGATGATGATGATGATGATGATGATGATGATGATGATGATGATGATGATGATGATTGCAAGATTCGTTTTATTTTCGTTCATGATATAAAGTATTCATTTAGTGACACCATCCGATGCAACAACTCAGCAAAATAAAAATCGTGCAGCTTACAATTCGCCTCCAATTTCCTTTGATTCAACTTTATCAGAAAATGCCAAGACGTGCGCCTTTACAATGGCTGAATTGCATTTGCCAATAGCTGCGCACCCTTGTCAAGAATCCGGTGAAAGTATTTACCAAACATCACTGGATCTCTCCGAGCCTATTATTTCGGACAGTGATTTAATGAAGGAGGCTGTTAATGCTTGGTATTATATTACTTCTTCTTTATATACTTCGTTATATACTCTTTAATTCTATTTTTCATAAAGAAAATCCTTTTATGTTCTTTTTATCCCTGAATCTTTAAGTGATGGATCATCTAAAAAACCTTATAATGATCTTTCCTCAGACAATCACTGATTACTTTACACGAAAGATTTTATTAAGCAAAAATTTCTTAAATCTGTTGCAACAAAGCGACCTACAGAGATCAAAACAATTGAATACTATTTTTGTTTGGTTTTATGAAAATTTTTGTTCGCAGGAATTCATACCTTCATACTTTTTTAGGTATGAAGAGAAATCTTTTATGAAATTAATTGCTTATAACGTTTTCGACGAAAAATGGTTGAAAGTAATGTCTGATGACGATTTTCATCGAACAGGACATTTTATGCAGGTATTTTTTGAGGATACTAAAAAAATGAAAACTCACAACTCTTTTGGTTTTGAATGTAAACGAAATTCGTTTCAAAATCTTTAAAAAAAAAGTAATTTGTTTGTGATATTGAAAACTGCTTTAAATAATATTAGTTGTTGTCTGTTTTATGAATACAAATTTTAACATATCTTTACTAAGCATCTGCGTCTCGTTATTTTTTTATTCGAGACGAGACGATGATATCCGGGGCACAATTTTTAAGTTTCCGAAAGAAAATTTATTGTCCCGATTTATAACTTTATTCCGGGACAGTTTATTCGTAAATTTTTTTCGGGACATTTCTCGTCTCGTTATGCTTGTCCCGGTTCATTTCGAGAAAACGATTCCGAGACGCAGACCCTTAATCTTTACATAATATAAAAGTGGCGATTATGTTGCTAAATCGTAAAAGTTATGCATTTTCATACTGAAAAATCGTAAAGACACTTTTGAACTACTTATTCCATTTTTTCACAATCTAAATATTCCAAAATTGTTTTAGATGGTTTGGAAAAGTGTTAAATTTGTCGGGTGCGCTGTCTCTTATTACACGACTGAAACGACTCGAGTATACTACGTAATTTGCCGATACTCGCCTGCGCCGTATTTAAAAACGACAAGTGAACGTTTAGCTAATCTACCCATAAGTAAGTTTACTAAATTTTTTTTTATTATTATATGAATTTTAAAGCCAAAAAAATAGCGGGAGTAAAAATTTTTCAGATTTGATATTAAGACTGAAACACCTAAGAAATGAAATTGAAATGTTTTTTAACCTCCTTAAAAGCTTTAAATTTTAAAAAATCTGAGAATTGGATAAAGCTTTCGTACTTAACGTAACAACATAAAATCAAAAGCTAATTTTTGCAAACAGGTACTTATTGTTACATTCGGTGATATGACATAAATATGACATAACGTTCATTAAAATAATGGAAAAAATATTTCGAAAAAGTTTTTAAACCATTCGATTAAACTTATGAACAACCTCTCCCGTTGTCAACTTCGTCTTTTCTTTAGCAATTTCATCTCTTTGTGCTGATTCAAGTTCAATTTGTGAAAAAGTGGCTACAGTGGCTAACTGCAGGAACTTTGAAGGTACAAGAACAAAGTGCAGGAAATCTTGTAACGCGTGTTAAATGTTCGCTCGGTTCGCGGAACAGATTTTTATTACCCATTTCGGAAAAATCAGTTTTTATTAACTTTATTTTTAACAAGATTTAGTTTTACATTAAAAAAAAAGTTTGCAAATTAAAAAATTTTATAAGCGTTTGTGACACGTTAGGTCCATTACTTCTAAGCTATAGTACTTTTTACTTATTTCCTCGCTTCTCATTTTTATTGACAAACGCTATTCTTGTAATTTTATGTAAGGTAATGCAATCTGTGTACAAACGTGCATTTTTTGCTGATGGTCTACAGGCTTCAATGTCTACAAAAAAGCCTTAGCAGAGGGAGGGAAGGGGAAATAGGCGGTAAAAAGCGGCTTATGCTCCGGAGCTCTCAACTCTAGCATCATCAAAAAAAAAAAAAAAAAAAAAAAAAACCTTTCGTTAGTTTAACTTTGTTTTGATTTCAAACTTTTTTGTTTTTTACAGCAAGACTCAGATTTTTAATCAAACCGTTTAACTTCTATGCAATTATTTTTTTTATTTTTTTACATGAAGTTGTCACAAATCTTTCATTTTTCTTTTATATGGAATTTTAAACTTTTGTGTTTAATAAATCAATCATAAAAATTAATCTGCAAGAAACTTTCAGAGTTTTAGAAGATGCGTCATTTTATTCTTAAAATGTGAGAGATTTACTTAATGCAATTATCTTATTGTAAATATCTTACTACTTTTTCTCATAAATATTTTTAAGAAATATTTTGAAGAAGTCCTACTAAAAACTCAATCTTGATAAATTATAAAAATCATTAGGACCTTTCACAAACTTAAAAGTAATTGGCAGAAATAATAGATCACATTCGAGTAAAGAAATCTCCAAAAATTTTAACAAACGAAAAGTTCGTATAAAAAGTTCGTGTAAAAAAGGGATTTTTAGAAACTTTGAATTCAATTGAAAAAAACAAATGGTTGTATTCGAATTTTTTTTTTTGCACTGCGTAAAATTCAGTTTAAAAAATGTATCATTACAACAAAACAAACACGAAAAAAAAGCTACGAAAAAATCATAAAATGTTTTCGACTGTACACATTGAGTAATAAAATTTTGAAATTGTATTTTATAGAAATGAGATTAAGACCCAGTCTCTTTCTTGCGATGCGAAATCTTTCCGTGTCCAGTACGGATCTTAATAGTTGCAGATTCACAGTCTTTCACAACGTACCTTGCGGAAGCCATCAAATTCTCAGCACAACCTACAAGCATCTCTGTAGCTTCAAGATCCGCTTGAGGGTCTAAAATAAAGGAATAAAATGAGCAATTTTTTTAAGCTTCATTGGTTAGCCTATCGTCTGTTAAGAATTACAATTAGACATTAATAAAAGTAATTATTAAAATCAACAAGAAGGCAGGGGAGGAATAGGAGCAGCTAAAAAAATCAGTTACCGTTAGCACCAAACATTGTGGCTTTGACCGTGGCTAAAATCTTCAACTGTGTTGCAATCGTCGGAATGCGATCAATCGTGAGCTCCAATTCCTAATAAAGATTAAAAACAAAAGAATCAAACTTTTTTTTGCCATTAATGAAATCTTCATAAGAACTGAATGTTTTAAAAATAAACATTTAGTGAGAAGCTTACACTTTTCATGCGTTTGTCAGGACAATCCTTTGCGATCTCCCTGGCACGTTTAACGAGCTCCACACTTGCTCGTGCAACTCCTTTGGCTGTCTCGATGAGTTCCTTTTTTGAATGAGTGTTGAAATGATCTTCGTCGCTAAAACAGAAGAAAGAGTTAAAATTGCCGTAAAAGCGTCCAACCCTAAACTTTTAAAATGAATAAAACAAAAAGCAGGTTGAACTTGCACATAAACCTACGTCATAAACTTACGTAATAAACTTTGACATTTTGGCAAACAGCATGGCCATCTGGCGTGCAGCTTGGATTAGAGAATTGCCTTCCTCTTCCCATTTGCTAGCTTCAACGTGAAGCTGATGAGCAGCGACCTGGAAAAGAAAGTGTTTAACGCACAGTGGGAATTTAATTTAAAGAATTGATTATTTCTGTGATAAGCTACAAAAACACTAAAAAAAAGATTAGCTTCAAATAAATTAAAATTCTTTTTACAGCCATGCGATTATCTGCATCTGGAACATTTTCTAGAATGGAGCGCAATTCTTGAGATTCATCAGCTGCTATCAAGCCTTCCACAACTGGAAACGAAGCAGGTGGTGGAGGGCGTGCAGGTGATGGGAAATCAAGTTCGTGTTTATTCGCTTAAAATTAAAACAATCGAAAAAACTAAGGAAACGTTTTTATTCACCACATTTATAATTCTCATCATGTGTGTTTGTGAGTGTGTGTGAGTGTGAGTGTGTGTGTGTGTGTGTGTTGTGTGTGTGTGTGTGTGTGTGTGTGTGTGTGTGTGTTGTGAGTGTGTGTGTGATGACTTTTATAAAGATTATCAATAATAAAGATTTGAGTTTTTTACAATATTTAATTTCTTTTTAAGTTTTGAAAATATTTTTAATGTTTGGATGTAGAAAAAATAAAATTCCAAAATTTAATAGTTTAGTTTATTAACTTTGATTTATTCGACAAAGTAATAGTTTAGTTTATTAACTTTGATTTATTCTACAAAGTAATAGTTTAGTTTATTAACTTTGATTTATTCTACAAAGTAATAGTTTAGTTTATTAACTTTAATTCTACAAAGAAATGGTTACAATTTCTTGTTTTATTTATAAGGTTTCTTATACAAGGTGTAAAAACATGCTGCCGCATTTTTAAAGGAAGAAGGAATTTTTTGTTCCCTTTTTGTGTAAAGTTAAAAGTAAAATGTTTAGAGAGATTTTTTTCAGAGTTTCATTTAAAAGTTTTCTTTCTTTATTGATATCTCATTTTGCATTGAGTTCCAAGAATCAAGTTTACACATATTCTTCTATTGAGATTCTATTAAAGTTCTCATACCTTGATTACCCTCATAAGCCTTGATGACATCAATTATTAATTTACTTAGGGTTTAAATTAAATAGCCTCTTAAATAGCTAATAAAAACCCTTAAGATTAGTATTAACTTATTTTGTTCAGAAAAAATGAATTAGATTAACTCTAGACAATGCTTTTTTCATGAAAGCTGCAAACAATGTGTTACTGATTGGACATGCAGCTAGATAGCAAATAGGCTGATTGAATATTCATTCAAAAATATATTAGCCTTTCATGTGGATGAAGATTACAGAGAGCTTCATGTAAAATTACATTAAATACAATTGCTGAAATGCTAACCCTTAACTATAATGCTTAGTTAACTACTTTGTACCCAGTACTCTAAATAGTTTTTTTTTTTTCAACTAAGTTTGTTCTTTTGAACAATGCTATCCATATTTTAAAAGAAAAAAACATTTTATTCTAATAAGAAAATGTAATCATAATTTTAATAAGAAAATATTAAATATCATTGTATATTTACAAATTTCAGGAAATAAAAAATATACATGAAAACATGAAAGTGTATCACCAACTCATATTTACTGCTAACATCACAAATATCTGCCTTTGATTGATGTCATTTGTCTTTTTTATTATAACTATCTTGTGTTTGTGCTTTTTCTTTAGACACAAAATTTCATAGTTAACAAAAAGAACAAAAAAAAAAAACAATTTCATAAAAATGTAAACAAACTATAAATTTTTTTTTCTTTGTAATTTACTAAAAATAATTGAAAGAACTTTTGCTACAATTGCATTTTGGTTAAAAATTATTTCATTTGACTTGCTCCTAGAGGTCTGCTGCTCAAAAATAAAGTAAAAATTACCGATTTTTATCTTTGCCATATCAGGTAAAGGGGGGAGAGGTGGAGCAGTATCAAGTGCATTTTTAACTTCAACAACCTTTCCAACAAGCTAAAAAAAAAACAAAAGTATTAAAATATTATAACAACAATTTATAAACCTATGATTAAATTTTACTTCTTTTATGACGCACCCCATCACTTGTATTCTTGAACTCAATTTTCACTTGAACTGCTTTTGGATTTAAAGCAACATTCTTAGTGCATTGGACCAAAGGAGAGCTGCCTAGATGAAAAATAAAAATTAATCTCTACAGCTCATTATTAAAACATTAGAAATAACGAGCTTATCAACTCAATCAGATTAACTAATGAAATTAATTAAAATCATTTTTTTATTATTATTTACAAATGTGTAAAAAAAAAAATTGCAGAAACTAGAAACTACTACTCTGGTGAAATAACTTTACTACCTTTTAATGGTGAATAAAAGATAAAAAAAATATGAATAAAGATATTTCAGTACCATCTAAATTTTATGAATAATCTTAGAACCCTCGAAGCTGGCAGAAGCTTCGAGGGTTCTAAGATTATTCATAAAATTGGACTCCAACAACATGAAGTTACAACCAAGTTGTAAGATCCATGTCAAACTTGAGCTGGCATGGGTCAGATGGCTTATACTTCGAGTGATTCATTATTTTGTTAGGCAAATTACAAACTAGTCTAATCACATTTCTTTTCTAAACTGATCTATTCAAAATGGCAAACTCTTCACCACCCATTATTTCCTCATACTTTTTATCTTGTTTGAAAGTTTTCTGTATCTTGATTTTGTTGTTTTTCACTCTTTTGATCTTGCTGGTCTTTTAACAGCTCTACAGCTTCAGTTGAATGTTTAAGAATGAGATGGCAGGTGAGTTGAAAAGTGGATGATCGATTGCATCAAAACTTTTTATTGAGTGCTTTTTCTTTTTGCTTTACAGTAGCCTCAAACTTGTTGTTCCTAAATTGGTTGCTTTTGTCATCAGGTTCTACTTTTACAGTTACATTTTTCTTCCCCACTTGGCTTCTGTCTAAATGGTACCATATCTTAAACCTACTTCCAGGTATCATATTTTAAAATAATTATTGCTAGCTTCAATGTGAAGACACCATTTGACACATTCACATTGAAATTTGATTAATTTTACAGAGCTAAAAAATTGCAACTATTAAATTTGAAGACTCCTCTGTAACATACCCAGATTTCCCAGTTTTCACAACAACTTGTTGTACCAATATACATACTTTACACATGCATGCAGTTCAAATTTAATGCTCACTGCATTGGTGAACATTAATTTTAATTGTGCATGCTGGTAAAATTAAATGATTCACCAACAGTGAACAGTCACACCTTTCTCACCACAGTGACAACAGCATCAAAATAGCCACATTCACCACATTCACCATATTCGCCACATTTGCCACATTCGCCACATTCAGCACATTCACTACAAAATTTACAAATGAATCTACACATGAACACAGACATGTTTCCAGCAGTCAATTTCTCATGATATAAAGGATCACTTTTATATAATTTATTGCAAGATTCTACTCCTTGCTGGCTTTCTCCCAGTAGAAAAACTGTATTTCTTGTTTAAACATCATGAATAAATATTTGATGTATTAAAGCTGGCAGATAAAACTACTGATACAGTTAAATAAAAGTATTTACAACTTTAAAAGCACATTTCTCAAATTTGTTGATGTCAAATATAATACCAATTAGTGGCTTTTCCTATAAAATTTAGTTCATCAATTTGATTAACATAGCAAAAAAAATGTTTGAGAGGAAAGGTGTAGATTTATCAATTTTGGCCAGAAATAAAATTGTGTCCAAAAATCCAAACCATATTGCATTTCAAGAACTTTTTAAGGTTATTAAATATCAACCACACTAATATGTGTTAAGGTATCAACCAAACCGATATGTGTTAAAATCAGCCAAATCTGTATGTTTTAAAATATCAACCAGCCCAATATGTATTAAAATGACTCTGATTTAGCCACAAATTCACTAAAGATTTTTTAAAATCAATAGATTACTTAAAACCTGCAACTTGAGTTTTAAATTCTATAGCATATTTTTGTCAACTAAATTTACTCTCTAATGAACTAATGATAAAAATATTTGAAAATCTTTTAAAACTTTGGTAAATTTTAAAAATTAGGGATACTTACTTTCACGTAGCCGACTAACTGCAGCATTAACATTTTCTTGAAACTCAGGCTCAAGAGAATTTTCTGCTTCAGCATTAGCAACTTGAATGACACGATTAGCTAATCGAACCATGTTGCCACCTTTAGATACTACAACCTGTTAATGTGAAGGATATATTAAACTAACTTGCACCCTGTTGTTCCTATATTAGATCTTAATAAGTACTTACAGAAGGGTTGGATTGTTCGAGACCAACCAATGCATTTTCTTGCTCTTTTCTGATAGCTACTTCACTCTCTTTCACAAAATCAAAAGCATCAGTAGCAGTGTCAACAAGTGCTGTAACTTCTGATGCTTTATCAATCCAATGATTCTTAAGATTATCAAAATGAGCTTCAATGGTGGGATTCCCAGGGTTCAAAAGCAACAGTTTACCTGCATGTGAGACTTGGGGAGTAATTTCTGATAACTAAACAGTTTTATAAAACAAAAAATTATAATAGATTAACTTCAAAAACAACTTTTTAAAAATAAACCAATTTATATCTAAGAACAAAATTAATTATAATTTTTTTTTTTATGATTCTTTTATTCTTAAATATAGATTATTCTTTCCCATAAATTTAAAGAACACTCACATCTTTTGCAGCAGAGTGGATATTGTAAACTAGTTGCTTGTTTGCATGTTTCCCATGCACAGCTGTTTGCTCAGCACTCTCAATCATTTTGCTTGTATGGTATTCAAAAGCACCTGCTTTCTCTTCATACTCTTGGTCACGGTTTGGTGTATCTATATTTAAAAAAAAAAAAGATTTTTTACATAAATTAACCTGATACAATGAAATCATTTTTAATTAATTATAAGCTTTTGGATTACCTATTGCAGCTTTGGCTGCTTTTTCAAGATGCTTAATAGGAGTGGTAGTATCCATAAAGCTATCAACAACACCACGAACTGCTCCAATTTGAAGAATAACTTTTAGTTTCTCCAGCTCTCTCTTTAATTGTTTTGCAATAAATTGAGCTTCAGGAGTGTTTCCCTTGAAAATATTTTTCAAAAATTATTAAAGTGATTTTTTATCAATTTTTTTAAAAATATTTTATAAATATTTTTAAACAATTCTTTTTCTTGAAAAACAAATTTTTCTTAAAAAACAAACCATACTTTTCCTTGAGCTTTGAGATCTGCAAGTTCCTTTGTCAAACGCTGTACAGCGCTTACAGTTTCAAGGAGCTCTTGTTTTTCAGGTCCAGATAAATGCTCAGCCAGCCTTTTTCCATCTTCAATGAGAGCCTCGATAGCACGTTTACCTATAAAAAAAAAAAAAATGTTGCATATCAAAAAAGATATATATCTTTTTGTTATTTTTTTTTATTGTAGTTGAATTAATATGAAAATACTATAACAATCTATCAGCATGTTAAAATTAAATGTAAATATATATATATATATATTAAAACATATTATAAAGGTATCGTTAACAATTAACTGCAGAAAATCAATTGCCTGCTATGACTATTAGTACTAGAACTAAAAGTTAACATACCAGCACCATTAGGCTCAAATCTTGGGTCATCAATCCAGTTCATTGCTTGCTCATATTGACCCTGTGTTGTGGCAGCAGGCAATCTCCTACCAGAGGTTGTTTCATTTGCAATTGCATCATCAACAAGTTTTGTCAAACGTTGAATTCTATCATCAATTTCTTGAGCAAGCCTCATTGCTTCAGGCGATTGACTCTGATGATTAAAAATTAAGTAACAGTTTTAACCATAATCTAAATGTCACAATTGGAATTAACAAAAGTAACATTTGATTGTACTTTTTTGTTCAGACTATTTCCTTTAAGACATTAGTGTAAAATTTCTAATATACTCTCTAATAAAAAAAAACCTGTTGATTATCCTCACTTTTCAATTCTCTAATTATACTTGCTTACTTAACTATTCTCTAATTAGGCATTTTACACATAATTTTTAGTTTGGAAACATAAAACACAGTTCTTTAAACTTTAAATTTTAGTTTTAAAATAAAAAATGATAATAAGAACAAAAGTTTCAATTTCTATATAAGTTTATACATTAATTATTTGAATACAAAATAATAGAAAGATAAAAAAAAAAAAAAAAGCATTAAAAAGAAATTATTATTTTATTAGTCATACCATTCCTTTAGATCGTAGATCTGCAATCTGATCAATTAACCTATCAAGTTCATCACATAAGTTCTTTATCTTCATATCATTTGCTAGAATACCAACCTGTCGAGCTTGTTTTATTATTTCACGTAAGGCTTGTTCACCTGAAGAATATACCTTAAAATATTAACAATGCTAAATTGATTCTTTCAAGATAGATTCAAGTTACAAATGCTCTGAAAATTTCATAAGAATGCATTTTTTTAAAATTACCAAGACCATTCGCTGTGGCTTCTGAATTTGACAACCAATCTTTAGCTACTTTCAGTTTTTCTTGATACTTATGGCGAGCTTTTTGCATAAAGTTTGTAGGATCTTCAATATCATATTCATCGTCTACTTTCAGTTGAAGGACACGCATAATTTCAATGATGTCATCACTTATTTTTGTTATTAAAAAATTTCGATTTTCTTGCGCTTCAGCTTTGCCCTCTAAAAAAGAATACTTATGTTAATACTTATGGTTAAAATATTTACATAGACAGTATAGGTATAAACTATGTAAGTATGTTATGGTGAATGACCAAAAAATAAATTTTATTGGCATAGGTTATAGAACAAGGAAATGTTTAAAAAACTCATATTTAGTGAAGACATTTTTGTATTTCAGTTAAAACTTAGTTTAAAGATAAAATGTTCATTTTGTGTTAGTTTGTTTTATTTTTGTTAAAGTTCATTTATTAAAAGCTTTAAAATTACAGTAAAGTTGCAAATAATTTTCAATCAAAACACTTGGTTGGCAGATGATAAAAATCAGTATTAAAACTTAGATAGAATTTTACCTGGAAAATGAATGAAAAATTTATCAAACACCAAACTTACTTCCATTTTCAAGTGTCAACACAAAGGACTTCATAGCAGAGATCAATCGTGGAATATTTGCTCTTGCACTGTTTTTATGTTTCTCTAGTAAATCTCTGTGTGTAGCATGTGTTAGGTCTGGAATCCTACCTTCAACTTTTTTGGCAAAGCTAGTAGCACCAGGAGTAAGATTTTTTACAAATGTAACGCAATCAGGCAGAGATTCAACAATTTCAGCAACTTGTAAGTAATCTAGTACTGCACAACATTGTGCTAAAATCTTCCGCACTTCACCATCATCAAAAGTTAGAAGCAGAGCAGATGTTCCATTTAAGATCCCTAAATACAACAACCATGATATAGTGTAGATAAATAAGTAAGAATTTAAAGGAAATATGTTTAGACTACTAAAAAAGATAATGCACCTTTTAATGCTGGTATATATACATATACATATATACATACATACATACATACATACATACATACATACATACATACATACATACATACATACATACATACATACATACATACATACATACATACATACATACATATATATATATATATATATATATATATATATATATATATATATATATATATATATATATATATATATATATATATATTCATATGAAAGCTCAGAAATATCACTATACAAAATAATAATGACAATGGTAATGAAGAAAATGAAGCTTTATATAAAAAAGAAAAAGAAATCACAACTATAAAAGAAATATGCTTTGAAATATGACCTTTTTGAAACATCACTACAAAATGTTAAAATATATACCTCTTGCTCCATCCAATAGTAGCTTACGCCCAACACTTGAATATGGGTCACTCTTTAAGACTTTTGAGGCTTGTATAAGGTCATTAGATGCCTGCTCAACTCTTGTAAATGTAACAGGCATTTCTTTTTGAAGAATTTCATCCTTACTGGTTTGTACAGTTGACTTACCAACCTATATTGGGTGGTTTTTTCAAATATTTACAAACTTTAACTCTTTCTTTCAATTCATAAATATTTAAATTTACAATTTATTGATAATTATTTCACACACTTATTTATAAATGATGTTAGATAAAATATATTTTAAAATATCTTTCGTTATCTAATTTAAAAAAACATATTTTTACCAAAACAAGGTTGTTGACAGCAGCACTAACAGTATTAACAGGTTCTGATAAATCAGGAATCGCTCCTCCTTCTTCACCTTCCTCATGAATTACCACAAGACGGCCAACCTAAGTACATGTATAAAAATGAGCTGAGGAATTATCTTTTAATTGCAACCACAGGTACTATTTCTTCTATTTTGCTGATTGGCTGAAAACTAGTTTCCTGGTAAATCTAAGCAGCAAAGGGTTGCTGTTTGTATAAAAGGGCTGGATGTTATCATGTAAATGTGACTTTTTAGACAGGATTTTTTAAGTATTGTAATTTATTATGTCTTGAAGAAGAATGTACATATTAGTTTTTATGTTATAATATTTATCATTTAATACAACATATATGTTTGAAAATAGGTTTGACAAATAGGCAAAAAGAAATATGTATCTATAGTAAATGCTTAGCTTGCTGACAATTAAATTAAAGATATTGATACCATCCATGAAAATAATGATATCACGTAGCTAGATGTATAATAGGCACAAATGTAAAGAATTGAATTGAAAACATAAGCAAAAACTTAAATAAATTCATAACTAACTTGCTGAGCAACAGGTTCAAGAATCGATTCAATCGTTTTGGTGTGAAAAACGGGCATTTTTGAACACAACAAAAACTGAATTAAGTATAAAATCGAATTTCTTTATAAACATTAAATCTAGTAAAATAAGACTTTTCTTATCGGTTCATAAATCGAGATCTTAGTTTCGTCATAACTCCACCTTTCTGCACAATATAGATATATAGATCTCCTGTGGTTTTAAACAAAGTAATACTGTACTTGAATGGCTAGGAACTTAATCAAAACAATTAAAATTTTGTTTAAGTTCTTTTACACCTCGCTCCCCTCCTCTCCTTCCCCTTGTGTAATTTATTTAAATTTCTAAAAATGAAATTAAACTGTATAAAGTTTTTTAGATGAATGATTAAAAATTTTAATGCTTAAACATTTTGATTCGAAATGTTCATATTGCTTTTACAGGAAGTTTGGAGCTAAATATTGTTTATCAAGAAGATTATTTTTTTATTGACTTGGTTTTGCAGTTTGTTTGTTTGATTTTTTTTT
>QPEY01000098.1:692477-715390 GCA_014706445.1 Hydra viridissima | reverse complement strand
ACCGTTAATTACTTATTTATAATTTTTTTTTTTTAATTTCAATTTTCAAATGCTTAGAGTCCTGGTAACTAAGGGATTTAATATAAATAAATTATCAATAAATTTCTCCTAATATATATAGATACTAAAATTAAATAAGTTTTCATGATTAGACAACTAAAACTTTTCCCACTTTGTCCACCTACTGGCCCACTGTGTTACCCCCTACCCCTGGAAAGATTCTTTCACTTAATATGAAGGTTGGAAGATTTTAAAAAAAAGGTTACCTGGGCATTCCTCGTTGTTGCATGCCTCAGTTTCAATTTCAGGTCCAAGGCAACCATTAGTTCTATTTTGCATTCTTCGACAGATTCTCGTTCTTTCTCGCGTTCCTCCTCCACAAGATTCAGTGCAAGGTTTCCAGCGAGACCACAGGCTCCAAACCCCCACATGAAAATTTTCGCTCAAAGCGTCTAAAACATTTTTGAATCTTTACTTTTTTAAAAAAGTTTTTATATTAAGAATATTATTCAAATAAAAGTTTAAATTCAAAGTTTATTATATAAATATCACTCTTCATTTTGTTTTATTCCTTTCTTAAAAAAATCATCAATTTAAACATAAAAAAATATGTAACAGGTCAATAGTAACGAAAAAAAATTCTGAAAGTGAATTATTTACCGCATTTGTATAAGAACTTGATCTTCTTTATATCAAGATTGCTTAGTCTATCATTTCCCAGCTTATTTATGTTGTTTGCTTTCGGTAAAATTGTGTTTTTTTGGTTAATCGAGAATGCGTTCATTGGATAATGCATAATGCTAAAGTAATCATATTCGAGTCCCAAAGAATGAATATTGTAATTTGGAAATTTTTTAAACGCGTTTATTTTTTCTAAAGAAATTTATTAAATATTAGGTATCATGAAAAATTTATTTGCTACAAAAGCAAAAAATATTTTAAATTCTTCTTAACATAGCATTCTTGTTTCCTTAGGCTCGATTATTCTAATATTTAATATCTAACATCGGTACCGTTATTCACGTTTTCAGTTGCAATCGTCACATAATCGTCTCTATCGGATCGGCTATGCTCATGTAAAAAACCTACAATATGGCCGATTTCATGCGTTATTGCACTCGTTTGCAAGCAGCCTTTGCCCAAATACACAATTTGCTTGCCACCTTTTCTACCAACGTCAGACTCGCAACTAGAATCCAATTTTAAATCTGTTTAAATTAAAGTTTTTTTGTTGAAAAACTTTGCTTATCGAGTTTTTCCTTTTAAAAAAAAGTTAAAAATTTGCTATTCTCTTGCCACGTTCACAGATAAATTTTTATTTATCATGGGAACGAGGGTGGCACAAATGATACTGGCTTGCTTTTTCAATTGACGAATATTCAAAACAGAAATACATCAAAATTATCATTTTACATCACGTAGGATTTACCTTTTTCCACTGCTAAAATAAAATACTACATAATCTTTTTCATTTTGTCGATGTACAAAACGAATGCACGTGTTTGTCTCCCATTCAAGAATCGCTTGATCGAGATGAACTTGAGCTGTGTTCTTCTCCTCATCGCGAACTATAACGAATAATAAGTAAGCTTTGAGGATGTAGACAATAGTTGGTTTACGGTCAACCTCTACGACCTTTGGTACTACGATCAAATACGCTTAAAATTTATTTTGCTAAAATCTAAAGATGTTAATCTCGCAGATCATCAACTAAACCTCAATTGATTTACAAACAAACAAATTAATCCTAATTTATATTGATTTTAAAAGTCCTAACGAACCGTTTTTATGAAAAGCTACTGCGAACGGAATTACTCCATTTGTCCATAACTTCTTTTCATGAGCTAAAGCACCATCTTGTTGACTACCCTTCGTAGAAATCGATTCAAAGTTTAGCCATTCCACTTTCTTTTCTGTTAATAAATTATTATTATTAAAGAAAAAAAAAAAAAAAAAAAAAAAGAATAAACATAAAAATTTAACGACAGTTTATTCGGTACAGAATGTCAACATTCAAATCATCATAAAAATTTCAGCGAAAAATACTCACCAGAGTCATCTCCTTGAGTTGTTTTGTTACTGAGGATTATTTGGTTTGTCTGGCTTGCTTGAAGACTTGCACGTGCGTATTTTATAGCAAAAAATGTCAACAAAACAAAAAACTTCATTTTTCTTTCGAAACTTTATTTTTTTTTAATGAAATAAAACAAAACACATGTTTGGTTAGGGAAAAATACAAATGTTTGGTTAACTGAGAAAAAAACAAATGTTTGGTTAGCAGAGAAAAAGCTAATTAAAAGTCATTTTCGTTTTCTTTTAAAAGTTTAAAATGTATCTGCATTATGTGATGGAAGTTTTAAAATTTCTGTAATTAAAACATACGTTAAAGAATTGGAAAGTTCATTAAAATTTAATTTAAATCAAAACTCTTTAAGGTTTCCTCGTTTGAGGATGTTTACACTTTTACAAGATAATATTGATACATGACACGATTGGTGGGTGAATTAGCATTGCGTATGTTTATAAAGAGCTGTACTTAAGAAATTAGAGAGTTTACTTTCAAACCATACAAAATGCTTTCCCAGTTGTTAAGATTTTTTGTTTAAATTGCTTAATGTGTACATAAAGGCAGGGGCAGACTAGCCCGATGGAGAAAAATCATGTTTAAAATATGTTATGCATTATTCTGTGCTTTTACCTGTAAAAGTTGTAAAATTTGTTATTATCAATTCGAATAAATATATAATAATTTGTCTTTTCTTTTAAAGGATAACATTTTAAAACAAAATTTATTTTATAAATATTTCAATGAAATTTGTAGTTACAAGTAAAGGAGAAGGGAGATTATGTTTTCTTTTCCTTTGTTGTGAAATTGATGGAGGATATTTAGAATACTGGAAGGGCGCTTACTCCTTACATCTTTCTAATTAATTTCCTTTACATATCCTTACGTACTTAGGGGTGACTGTCAGATGAAGTAGTTTTTTGCACTTATTTCTCCAAAGCTCAATTTAGGCAATCCAACAAGATGGTTGATGCCTTTCATAACATATGTGTCTTTGCAGTCATCAATAACGTTTTAAGTCATTAATTAGTGGATGAGATACATGTTTAGCTTTTCTACAGCAATAGTAAACAGTGAGTGGAAGACACAATTTTCGCTCTTCTGTACAAGCAGTAAACAGTGGATGGATGACTCATTTTCAACTCTTTTGTGCATTACTTAGTTCTTTTTGTATTCTTGATTTTTCTTTCTTTATCTAAAATTTTTTGTTGGGTAAAAAATGGGAGTTAGGTTAAGAAAATTTTAAATGTTACATTTTATTGCATTCGCAAAGATTTTTTGAAAAACAGTTAATGATAAGTTACAGAAATATCAAGTTTTCATTTTTTTAATTGTAACATAAAGTACCACGGTCTTAGTTTCTAGATATCAGCGTTAATAAATCCAGTTGAAAAATTGCAAATTTTACCAACTTCTTTAGGTTTGCTGTCGTTAATTTGTATCAACTTCAGATTTTATTAAACTTGTTCAATAACAAGAGACACAAAAAAATCTCGAAAAAGATGGTGAAAAGAAACCAAGTCCAACTTCTTTGAGTTTGACAAATGTTTACCTTCAACTAACATAATTGTCATTTCCTGTCTCAAACATCGTTAACATTTTTTAAAAAAAGTTCCTTTTAATACAAAAGCATTATTTTTAAATATTGAATTTCTTAGATTGCTAACTTAATTTGTTGAATTGTTGAATTGTGGGTAAGGTATTTATTTTTCAATTTAATGATAAGTTTTTTTATTTGAAAAAAAGCTTGTTCTAGTCTTCTTCTCGAAAGTAAGACTTAGTGTCCATGTCCTAATATCATTGAAATTTTATTGAAGAATTTTAATAATATTTTACATTTTTGATATTTATTAAAATAAAACTGATAAGTAAAATTTTGTACCATTTCGTAACATTTCGTTCCATACGTAACACTTCGTACCTCTATGTAAAACGCTTTTTGTTGAAAAATTTTGGTTTTATAAAGATAGCCAACAGAGATTTCTCATTTATAGAGATAAAACGGTGAATTGGACGTTTTTCACTCATACTGTCAAAAATAAAACAATAATGAGGTCATAACTATACAAAAAAAAAGTCAAATCGCTCAGAAGGATTTAAAAATGAGGAGATTTTCTGGGTTTTTGGCTCCAAATCACTTTTGGAATAAGTCCTAAATCCATAAGCTCCATCGTCATGCTTTTATTATGGCTTAGTATATCCTGGTGATATCGCTGCCTTGTTACTCTGAGCAAACCCCCATATTTTTTAAAGGCAAGCACCTTAAATTTTTCAAAGGCAAGCATCAAGGATGTGGATTTTATTAGAAATTCTGCTTTCCATTTGAGTGTAATTCATAATGAGAATCTGAACCAGCTCCTCGTAGGTTTCCCTGTGATTGTTCATGAATGACTACACCAAAACTTTCCTATGCCGCTTTCTCTGCTCTCTTTAGCTTCTTGATTACGTCACACCTTATGATCTTCCTTATTTGTGGTCCAACGAAAACACTGACACCGGCATTAACCTTTATAGTAAAAAAATTTCAAACTTTTTTTAGACTCAGGCCTCACATCTCTTTTAGTAAGATTCTAGGTTGTTTCTTATATCATATATTTTTAGATATTTAACCTTTTAGTTAGGTATGTAAACAATTGAACCCTTAGCAACGCCTTAGTTACCTTTTTGAAATCACTATAAACCTATCTAGCATATTGGTAAACTTATTTCATGTTAGGTAGGTCTTTAGATTATAATCATTTTCATATAATTTTGTCAAATACAGTTTGATATTTAATAGCATTGAGGGATATATCAACATATAAAATATGTACCACAGTGTGCTCTTTAAAGGGAAGTTGTTCTATTGTTAAAATAAGTTTATTCAAAATTAATATTTTTTTGTTCTGTAATTTCGTTGTGCGGAAGCCATGGTGAAAATTGGTAGAAAAAAATTAGCATTTTGTAGTTTACCCTTACGACACAAAAAATCAAATCCAGAGATTAAGAAAAATCACAATCAAAAAAATAATAAAAAGTTATGATAATTATATCATAAACTTTACTCTTTTAAAGTCATTAATGACTTTTTCTTGAATGTTGCTCAAATGATGTTAGTTTAGTTGACCAGTTTTTATCTCAAATGGGGTACGTGGATAAGTTAAGCTTGGTAAGAGAGCATGCAAATATATAAACAGAAGCTTACACATTCACAGAATGTTTTACACATTCACTGAATTTTCGACACATTCACTGAATGTTTTGAGAATATTAAAGCTCAATATTGAAAAGAATGTGAAAGGAACAAAAAAATTTTAAAAAAAATTCAAGGCTCATTTTTTTGAAGTGAAAAATGACCTGTAAATTACACAAAAAAAATTCAAGGCTCATTTTTTTGAAGTGAAAAATGACCTGTAAATTACACAAAAACTTCTAGCACAATGGAGCATCGCAGTAGAAATTTTTCGACATTCAGTGCAAAAGAACGATTTAAATTACATCCTAGAAAATGGCAATACGTCACGATATCCTAGGAAATAGCAATACATCATGATATAATGAAATATTTAAAAGTAATCCCTATAAGAAATATCTTCATATTTAGGAAAATGTTAAAGTGTGTAGGTCATGTCAAGAAAAATGTTACAGTGTGTAGGTCATGCCAAGAAGCGTCTTGCGACAAGACTAAAAAATCTGGTCAAGGAATATATAAGAACGTCAGGGAACGGAAAACTTGTTAAAAAAATATTAAAATCCAGATTTCCTATGAAATGGCCATACTTTAAAAAAAATTCTATCTATGTTATGAAAAAGTCAATTTTAACATTATTATCGTACTATCTTTTAGCAATACAGATTTTCATGTTGTCAATCTAATGATAAATCTTCTTATCGTAGAGATTTCTAGAGTTTATTTTAAACAAAAAAAAGCCACAAATCGTGCAAAACCAAGATGAGCATAGATGAGCATAGATGAGCATCTCGTTCGCTCGTAGAAAAAAAACCACGATGAGCATAGATGACCATAGATGAGCATCGTTCGCTCGTAGAAAAAAAAAGGACTTTTAGTATTGATGAAAATATTTGAAGGCATTGAAGTTTAAAATACAAAAAGCAGTTCACTTGGAGCTTTTTAATGATTTTTATTTTTTAAATGGTTTTTACAACACACTGGATCTTTTCTACAAACCCATCCAAAATTTTATCAATTCGTTTCAAATTTTTAGAAAATGTTCCTTCTAATATCCTCTAGAGGATAAGCGAAGCAGTTTTTTTATCTTGTATATTTATTTGATAGTTGAACTAAAAGGTAAACGAATTTTGAAAAAAGAAAAAACTTTAACAAAATGTAAACCTTAATGAATTTTAGACTCTTGAAAAAAAATTCTTCTTAGTTTTCTCTTATCTTCTATTATTTGGTGTATAGAGGAAATCTGTAATGTTATTCAAAACGTTTTTTACAGACTTTTAGGTCAGAGGTCTTCCATAAGCTTTATCAACGTATGGTCATTTTGTGAATTCGTTTTCGTGAGGCCCATCAGGAATAACGCCATTTTGAAGTTCGATAACCTTCCACTTATAATTATACTTTAAGGCACTTAGCATTTGGCTATAGTCCTTTTTCAGATGCTCCAGATGCTTCCAGAACCCCCCTTGAATAGACGCTATACGTTCGGACTACAGCTGATTCATTAAGCCTCGAATATAACAATTACACTGTTGCATAAGAACAACCCATCTTGCTGACTGAAAAAGCTTGGTGACTGTCCATACTTGTCATAATTTGTGATTTTTTTGTTGCACTGTTTAAGTTGCACTGTTTAAGTGTCAGAAGCTCAGCAGTGAGCTTAGTAAGACTAAGGTCATTCCTTATTAGTAAGACTAAGGTCATTCCTTATTAGTAAGACGAAGGTCATTCCTTATTAGTAAGACGAAGGTAATTCCTTATTAGTCCGTTCAAATTTCTTTCTACATTGAAGCCTTAAGCTCCAAAACTGCGCAAATCCTCTTTCTGACGGTGTTTGATGTAGAGAACTTTTTTGTAAATTTAAATAACAAGATTAATACAAAAAAATAAAACTTAATTTAAAAAATTGTAAAAAGTATAAGAATTATTTTTTATGTCGTGGTCCAAGTAAGACCTCTTTTTCAAAATTTCGCTGAGTTTCATAGTCGCACAAGTCCATCATTTTCAAAATGGATCTCTATAGAGACATTGAATTCTAGTTGACAGGTATTAGTTTCTATTTACATCATTTTTATAGTAAAAGTTGAAGCAACACAGAACTTATTTTTTTTAGAGAAACACAAATTAAAACGTTTTTCTTGAAATGAACGTTGATAGACCTGTGCTGTTTTGGAACTCATGGCTGCAATTGTAAAATTGTATTATGGATTTCCATAGTGTCATCACACTCTGACGTGTTGATCCCTTCAGAAGATGGTTGATCCATGTCAGAAGGGTTGAAGCCTCAGAAAGTTCAAAAAATGACTAAAGGATTCCAGAAAATTCTTAAAACATTGGAACATTTTAAATGCTTTTGGAGAGTTTTTACAATTACAAAACTTTCTAAAAGTTTGATTAACACTGAATTTTAATAACTTTCTAGAAAACAGATTAATGAGATAAGTCTCATTTCCGTGTCAAGAGCTGGTCTAGTAGTAGATCAGAGAATGTTTAAATTTTTATTTTTTTTCGTGTTGGTTTCGTTTATAAAACCTTTCGCTCATAAAACCTTCAAAAAAGTTTTAAAAAAACAAATATCATCTTGTTCTTTCGAAGATTTTTTAAAGAAAAATTCCAGAAATAGTTACATAGAGAAAATATAGAAAGGTAGAAAATGCAAAAACTAACGAGATTGTATTTCAGAACAGATAAATTCGAATGTTAATATTAACAAACATAATAGTTAATAAACATAATATTAACAAACATAATAGTTAACAAACATAATAGTTAACAAACATAATAGTTAACAAACATAATAGTTAATAACAAAAACAACAATGTAATAATCTAGATCATATTCGCATCAGCAAAAAAAAAAATTTTCTGATAAAAAAAATTCAAGACAAGCATAGAGAATAAAGTTTGTTTTTAAAGCGAAAATTTTTTTCAATATTCGCAAACATTAATCTATAAAAATTAATCGTCGGATAAAACAGAGACTGCAAACAAGAACGTAAAATAATCGTCAGATAAAACAAAAATTTTTCGCCAAAATATTTTCCATGAAAAGTGTGTAATAAGCAATTTTTTTAATATAAAAAATTCGTTGATTAAACACATCTCAGAAGATAAATTAAATACTCAAAAGATGGTGAACCAAATAGTACTTAGGGGTAAAAACTCTACAAAATTCAAATTTAACTTTCTGACGTCTCTCAATGCTATATATCTAAGTACATACGCATAGACTAAAATTTCTACACTGTTGATAATATAGCATCTGCGACAGCGTTCTCTTTTCTTGAACTGCTAGTTTAACATGCAAGTAGAAAAGAAAATCCGTACAAAACTAGTTATTATATATATATATAATTTTATAAATTAGACTCTTTCAAATTTATCTTCCAGTCCAGCAATTTTTTGTCGTTTGGGAATATCTCCTTTCCTCCATAAATATATTTCCTAAAAAAAAAAGGAGTTTAACAGTTTCTGAAAAAACAGACAAACTTTTCATTAAAAATCTGTAAACTACCTGCTGTTTAAAATAACGCCGTTCCTCCTCATCAATAAGAACAAGATTCAAAAAATAACGCGTCGAAAACTTCTTATTGATGTCTTTCATAGTCGGCGTCAGTTCATAACCAGAAAGAAACAGTCGAATAGGTATTGATTCACCTACACAGAGAAAAAAAGTACAGTAGGTGAAATTAATTAAAAAACAAAGCAAGAAATTTTACTACTTTATTTGATGCATTTGCACGGGAAGCAAGGGAAACCCATAATATAACAGTCTTCTTTAAAAAGATAGTTACCTAGAGCAGGTTTTTTTCTGCTATATATTTTCTGCTATAGCTTTCACATTAATCGGCGTATAATTTTCTGTGGTTAAAAGGTTTTACAAATTTTTACTGAAATTGTACCTTTAAACAACGTTTAACGATCGTAGAGAGTGAAATGAGAAAATAACTACCTTTAACAGGTGCACCGTCCATTATTTCATATTTTGCAATTGTTTCATTTTCAGTATATGTATTCGGACCTAAAAGAATAAAGCTAGGTATACCACATCACCTACAAACTGCAAGGAATTAGTTTAAATAGTGTCACAACTTAAAATGTTGATAATACTGACCTGTGCCAGCTATTTCCCGTTTAATAATTGCCAATTCCATGTGTCTAATTTTAATGCGAACCAACAGAAAGTAGATCTTCCCAACAATAACATCCTTTAAATGGTATCTAGAAGTTTGTAAAAAAAATGGTATCTAGAAGTTTGTAAAAAAAATGGTATCTAGAAGTTTGTAAAAAAAATGGTATCTAGAAGTTTGTAAAAAAAATGGTATCTAGAAGTTTGTAAAAAAAATGGTATCTAGAAGTTTGTAAAAAAAATGGTATCTAGAAGTTTGTAAAAAAAATGGTATCTAGAAGTTTGTAAAAAAAATGGTATCTAGAAGTTTGTAAAAAAAAGAACAAAAGTAAAAAAATTTGTTTTAAACTTTTCATTTTTAGCTGTAAAACATTTGAGAGAAGAAACCTTTGAGAGAAGAAAAAAAAGCAAAAAAAAAAAGCAAAAAATGAAATTGAATATAGATAACTGAATGTTCATTCTGATTATCTAAATTCAATTTATGCATGAAATGAATCCCACAATTACTATAAGAAAGAATAAAGCTTGTTTTTTTTTTAATATTGTTTTTATCGTTATGTAATTCTAAGTAAAATTATGGTTTTAAAAAAAACGTAAGGTAAATTTTTGCAGCTTACTGAACAAACTTACCTACAGTCACCATAACAGAGAACTACAAAGACAAAAAATTTAATGAGAAGCTGAAAACCTCTTACTTTGATTTATTGTATTCAAACTCTATGTGTAAACAGTCTTCTATACCAACTTCCATCTTAATACTAAATGAAATGGCATCTTAATAGTTAGTGTAAAAAATCAAAAATAAATTTTTCAATTTTATGGGTCTCATTCAAAATCAAAACAAATGACATAAAAATAATGACAATTTTTAGGTGAGAAATTTTCTCACATTATTCATTGACTTAAATTTAAAGTTAAAAATATGTAAAGAAAACAGAAAAAAAAACTTATGACCACTACTACAAAAACTCAAAACAGCGCCAGAGGATCTAAAGTCATAAAAAGTTGCCATTTTGTTGGTTTACTATCTGTAATTCACAGCTTTTTTAATGTTGATTAAACTCAAGTTAAAAGTAATGCAAACATTTATAAAACCTATTTTAAAAGTAGAATTGACTTTTTTTTTACTTAATGAGAAGTTTCAGGAGACTAAAGATTAAACCTGTTGTTCAATTCTGGATATGTGGATAGTGTATGAACAGCAATATCTAATTCTTGTGTTATGTCTGCAATTCTTCTCATTATAGTTACTTTTAAGAAGTATCTAGATATAGAGGTCATAATAACTAATTAAGTGATAAATGGTCAAAATAAATCAAGATTACATATAATCACAATTTCATAACATATTTATGACAAATTTATGATAATATCAACTTGAGAAAAAAAAAGCATCTGATAAACATAACGAGAATCTGATAAACATAATGAGAACATAATGAGAATGTAACAATGAAAATATAAAATATTTTCACATTAAAAAGAACAGCGATGCAGTATTTAAGAGACTGTAATTAAACAAATGAAACTTCAAAAATTTTTATTAAAAACTAATGATTAAAAACCTACCTCAGTCTAACATTAGTTCCATTATAAGATTCATAAGGTTTTTCAACATTAACAAATTCAAATTTATAAGAACTACTCATAGACAATTCGCCAGGTTTCACAAGATCTTTAACAAGAGAAGTGAATTCATGGTGGTTACCTCGATCATAAAAAAGCTCTGAAATAGAAAGAGGTACAATCTCTTACTATTGATATTACTTGCTAAGTTTTTAATCAAAGACAACAAAAGTTCTGCAGTCTTTAAATAAAAATTTTGTGAACACCTGCAGAAACTGTGTGTGATCTCAGAAATTAATTTTTGTGAGCAATCATCTAAAACAAGCTGCTTTGCAGTTAACAAGAAAATGTATCAAGAGTTTGCAAGAAATACTGATTCGATTTATAAAAGAAATTTTATGACCAAATCTTTTGGTTTGACAAAACAAACACCAAAAATACACTCCTCAATACTAATCAATTCAAAAATTATCCACTTTGACACAACCAAAGCCATCCAACGAAGGATTTTTTTTTTGAAACATGAGTTTGGCTGTTTATATTAGAGGAACTTTAAAAAAATATTTAACAAATGTAACTCTTAAAAATTTTTTTGTTAACTTTTTGATCTTAAGGATAGTATAGCACATTTTATATAGTTTTGATTTGTTAAAATAAAGGAGAAGGAGAGTGAGGAGACGGAAACAGGAAAGGAGGAGGAACAGGAAGAATAGGAGGACCATGAGAAGCAGGAGAACAAGGAGGAGAAGAAAGAGGAGAGATATAAATAGTGTAATATCTAATAAAATCTAGTCACAGTAGCACAGAAAATGAAAATTTTTTAGCAGATATAAAAAAAAAGCAACTCATCCATCTTTTATTTTTTGGTGTTTAGATCGAAAATCTTTTGTGAATTCAACAATTGAAAGAAACTCAAGAGTAAAAGAATGGGATTGTTGGCAAATGCCAGTTGAGAGTCACATTTTGCATATTTATCTAAGTCAGTATTGATTTAGAAAAATATGAAAATTTTACTGTTCTTCTGTTAAAAAGGCATCAAGTGAATTCTTTAGCTTTTATAATGCCTAAATGGTATAAAAAGACATTAATAGGGAAGACAAGCAGGAGTTGGTAGAGCCTACCAACAGGTAAAATACAGAAACTATGGGTAGTTTATCAGATTCTAATCAAAAGCATTATACACCAAAATTCAACTCTTATTATTCTCTCAAAAAGAAATAACTGCTGAATTTATTACTTGCTTTTATACACTAAAGAAAATATGTAATCAAGCAACATATTAAGATGTGACAGCCATAGAGTGATTGGTTCAAGAGGCTTAAACCCTACTGCAGTAGTGAAAGCAATTCATTCAATTTTAAAACACTCTTGGCACTTTATACTATAAACTAAATCTTTGGTCTTTTAGATGACAAACTTTTTATGAAAAACCTTTTATGAATGAGTTAAATAAAACCTGGTAACTCTATTGAACTAGTTATTATCATGTGATGTTTATATTTTTTTCTAGCAGCTTCTATTCTACTATTGATGTTTTAGCAAACATATGGTTGAATAACTTAACACATAAAAAACTAATTATAAAATAGTGCCATTTTGTAACACCAGAATTGAATGCTCACAGACTAACAGTGTTTTCATTAAATGAGAGACCTAGATAGCAATAAATTTGTTTACCATATGCTTTAAAATAAACCTATAGAACTAGCTTTAACAAATGAAGTAATTAATAGGAATTTTAGTTTAAAAAAAAGAAAAGAAAAAATAAACATTAAAGTGAAATAAACACTTTATAAATCACCTACAGTGCTTCCAAAGAAACTTATTCAAACTTGAATGAAAAATCTAAATTTTTTTTACAACAATTCTTTGTAAAGTCGTTTTGTTTGTCTACTACTTTCTTGCCTTAAAAACAATTATGGACAATTTTTAAGGCCCCCTATGTTTTGTTACTTTTCTGCATGCCTAACCTTTTGTTTTTACAGGTGTTTATTTCGATAGTTGCTCGTAGACATTAAACAGACTGTTTAATCATCACTCATCATCATTGCAAAGAAGTTTAACTTCACTCCATTGAGAAATCAGTAACAAATTCAATTTAAATTTGTTTTTTAACTACAATGTTCCTCCATTCCCTTGTTTTTTGATGAAGTCTGTTTTGAGACATTAACTATTGCATTTGTAACAAATCATATAGAACATCATATAGTGCAGTAGGACATCATAAAGTGCAGTAGAACAGCATAAAAATCATAATACTATAAAGTAATTCTAAGTAACACTCTTGAATGAAATTAAGTAAATTTTTTTTGCTATTTGAACTTTTTGTTAATTTTCTAATGTTTTGATACTTAAGATACTATTTTATTTGATTTTAAACATAATTTAAGCTTTTTACATAATTTCATGTTTTAATTTAATCATTCATGTATAAAATGAGGATTTTGCTCACTTCTTATTTTTCTGTACCTAATAACCTATGTTCATCATATTTATTTCATTTCAGAAAAAAAGGTGAACTTATTACGGTGAATTATTACAAAGGAAAAGGTGAGAGTATTATATGAAACTTAAAGAGAGAAAATATGTAATTTTTTTAGAAGATAAATGGGTGGCCACTTTTTTAACTTCTTCTAATCTATAAAAGCACAAAAAGAACACACACACAAATGTAAAAAAGTTGATGGAACTAGAAAAATCAAAATAAGATGTACCATAAATAGGATAAATACCTGAAACGAAGGAAAAATTCTAAATTTTTCATTAAAAAAATTGTTGAATGGTCATGAAATAAATTACCAATTTGTCCAAAAAATTCAACTTTAATTCCATGATGCTCTAACTTCTTTCCTGGATATTTTAAGTTCACATTCACCTGAAAATTTATTTAAAATTATTGCAAACAAAATTTGCCCAAAAATTCAAAACATTGTGAAAAAAAAGCTATTTTAAAGAGACTATTTTAAAGAATGATTGCACAAAATAATTAAGAATGTCACATTAATTTTTTTTTCAATTTTGTTGAAATTTAAAAAAACTCCTTTCATTACTTTAACTATTGAAGTTTTAGAAAACATTTTAAAAATTCTGGAGATTTTTTTTTTTTTTTCACAAGTTAGTCTTCAAAACTTTTTTTTTATGCCTAAATTAAAAATATAAAAAATTTAAAGTCTAAAAAAATTTGATATTAAACATTCCTTAAAACTGTTGATACTTTTAATAAAATAGTCCTTGGAAAAATTGGTTTAAAATTACTCTACAAATTCAAAGTTGGTCCTGAGGTAAAAGTATCCCAGGGTCAAAATTTATATTTAAATAAAAAAAAGAAATTGAAACTCAAATCTGAATTTGAACAAATTTATCAGTTTCAAACAAGAAATAAAATTTTTTAACACTGCTTGGAAAATTTTAAAACTAATGTTAAGACCTCCAAATTGCAATGCTAACAGGGATAATAGAATACCACACTTTTTAGCAAGCAAAAGTATTTAAAAAAAGTAAGTGCAAATGTTTTCTTTAAAAAAAAAACTTCATGAAAATGATTATCATTATAAACCATTATATACTAAAAACTTTAAAAAGAAATTGCTCTTTTTCATTTATTTAATTAAATTAGAAATAAATGGTAAAAAAAAATCTCCCTTTTTGCACAAATCAAACTTTTCATTACAAGTATAATGTAGTTTTTGACCTTGGGATCTTTAAGAAAAAAAATTTTGAATCAAGTTTAAAGTTTACAGTTCCAGCCACAGTTTCTCCATCATAGTAGAGATACATTTTTTCTCGCTTTCCATCTTCAAGTTTTACTTCCACTTGTTTTCTGTTTTCTGCATCAGCAAGTACGATGGATACCTCAGCAGTTTGACCAAATCCAAAGAAACTCTAAACAATTCTTTTATGGTAAACTTATTTCCTTTTTTAAAAAAACAGTTAGTTAAGTTAGATAACAGTACACATGGAAATATAACTATAGCATGGAGTGAACCATTTTCTAATGAACTTGCTTAACACTGCATATAAACAAATGTTTGAAATACAGGAATAACTTGAGAATTTCTTTAACCATTAAGCTACTAAGATTGAGTAACAAAAAAATTTAGCAAACTCAACTCTAAAAATTGAATTTAAAAAAAGCTAAATATGCCAGGTCTTCTTAAAAGGCAATGTTTTTTATTTCTTTGAAAATTATCAAAACTTGTGAAAAGTAAATTTATAATGGAAGCAAAAAAGTTTGAGAGCTGCAATTAATGATCAAACTCATTTTTCAAAGTTCAAAATGTTCAACATATTCATTAACAAAATAGCTAAAATAAATTTGTTATTGTTACAAAAGTTTTCTACATCAATTCTTTAATTAATTTAGGTATTTAGTTTAGAAAGCTTGAGTAAAAATCTATGAACAATTTATGAAATGTTTATCTTGTAAAAGAAAGGCCTTTGGTTATATTATCAAAGGCAACTCTTTTTTATTTAAGTTTTAAAAACATTGTAGAATTGGAACTAAGAAAACAAAAATAGAGACTACAATAAAAAGCTAGTGTACTAACTTAAATAAAAATGTCTAACAGGCATTTAAATTATTATCATGCTTATCAAATTGCTTTTTTTTTGTGAAACATGCAACTTGCATAGAAAAATTCAAGCATAGCATTTATAATCATTATACTAAGAACTTATATAAATATATAGTTTTATAAATGTATAACTTTACAAATATCTAAACTAATAAATTTTTATATACTTATAGTAGTTATATATTTATAAGATATACATTTATGGATGTTTACATATATACAAACATAATAATTTCTATACTCTTACCATATCTCTAGATGTAGTTTCTGGTTTACCAACACAAGGATAATATCAAAAAAGTAAATGTGCTTAAACTAAATAAAAGATTTTTTAAAAGCTATATTTCTTCATTAAATGATTTTTTAAACTTTTTCTTAACTTTTTTAAATGGCAACTAGGTTTTCTATGGTTAATTTAAAAACTCTTAATTTATGATTACTTAGATAATTTTATTCAATATATTACATTAGCATACTTGAAGATGTATGCATTGAAGATTAGCATACTTGAAGATATATATATATATATATATATATATATATATATATATATATATATATATATATATATATATATATATATATATATATATATATATATATATATATATATATATATATGTTTAATTGTAATGTAAACTATATTCAAAGAATGCAATTTGACCTTAAACTATCAACTGCAATTTAATTATTTCTGTTTTATTAAGAGATTAGATATCTAAAGATAAATATGATTGACCGACTTCAATATAATCAATGATTTAGAAAGTGTTAAACTACCATCTACCTCGAGGTAATTATGCCTATATAACAAAACATACTTAAGGAAACACTTATGACACTAAAAAAATTTTCATCAAATTTTGCTACATAAATGGATAGCATTAACATTCAGAAAAATTATAATCCATATTAAATCATACGAAGGTGATGTCTCAATTTTTTTCTAATTTTAATGCATGATATATGAACGCTAAAGCATCATAATCGCCCGATCCTCGTACATTTTTCGAAACCGGCTTATTAGCATATTTGCACCCATCCTCCCCTTTCCTCCCTTAATTTTACGATTGTTTTTAAATGGAAATCGTCTACTCATCCTAGAAAACACAAATTTAGAGTATAAAGTAGAGTATTTGAACTGCTAAGCTGTAATATTTTAGTTCAAAAAGAGAAGAACTTTTCAGTTTATTGGTGCATGGGAGAATGTGCAATACTGATCAAAAGTTCAGCACACTTTTAAGTTAAGCTAGGTTTCATTCGGTAAAATTCTATTTTCTTTTTGAATTTTTTTTTTTCTTTTTTCTTTTCTTTTCTTTTTTTTTTTTTTTTTTGTGTATATCAATTAAATAGAATAGAAGAAAAATAAAAAAAAAGTTGGATTGTTATTTTTTTAACAAACAGCAACTTTAGCCAATTAATTTTTTAGTGCCCTTCTATATTTTTTTCGGCGATTTTTGACTGTTTTGTCAATTCAGTAATCCCCTTCTATATAAAGTTTTAAAAAATTTTATTTTTGATGAATTTTTTTAAATAAATTTAGTTAAAACTCACTTGGTAAGAGAATGAGGAAAAAGCTGGTTAGTCAGAAAATAAACAGCTTACAACAGAATAGTAGTGAATTTGTTCGAACTCTTAAATCTGTACCCTGTTCATAAACATCAAGAAAATTAAAAAAACTGTTTTTTTTTATTGCAGACGTTAGAAGAGTTTTGGACATCGCAGTGCAACTACTATTACCAATAAAAATAGTATAAACAGCATCACAAGCAAAAACCATATGTATGTAGGAAAAGAATTGCACAGGAGCTTAACGTGGCTCTTGTAAAACAGGTATTAAGACTTAAGAGTAACCTTCTATACATAGGTTAATCTACAGAAAGATATGCTGCTATGTAGCGGCCAGAAAACTCTTGATATAACAAATCTTAATATAACAAATTAATTTTTACTGAGAGATTTTAGGAATGACTAGTAATGTCAAAAACAAAAGTATTAAGTGACGAATCAAATTATACTGTCATTATTCGAAGAAATAGAGTATTTGTCCTATGATACATAAAAAATTTTTCAAACTCACTCTCCTGCGCAGCAATTACAACGACCTTGGGCTCAATTTTACGATGATTCAGCCTTTTTTTTCGGTTGCTTTAACTTAAAAATTTTATCTAAAGCATGCCACGTGTTATATGTATGTTTTTTGGATTATTTTAAATAGCTTAAATTATCAAACTTTGATTTTAAATTATGGAAAAAATTTATTTTTACTTATTTCACTTTCAAAGAAAATATTACAATTAAATATCTTAAGTGTGCGAAAATCTTAAGTGCGCGAAATCTTATGTGCGCGAAATCTTAAGTGCGCGAAATCTTAAGTGCGCGAAATCTTAAGTGCGCAAAATCTTAAGTGCGCAAAATCAGCAACATTTATCACCAAAACTGAACATTGTATACAACTTTCAACTAGATAACTTATTATTAAATAATTTTTGATAAGCTTTTTCATAACCACAAAAGCTGTATATTTTTTCGTAACTATATAAGTTTTATACATATCGGCCCCTTCCCTGTTCTTAATAACTGTTTTTGGGTAAAACATCTCACTCTCTTTTTTAAGAGGATTAAGATCTTTAGCTCATAAAAAGAATACTAAGTTACATCTATAATGAATAATATTTATGATGAACTATATTTATAATGAACAATTTTTATGATTAAAAGTTATTTAAGTCATAGTTATTTAAGTCACATTTAATCTGTAATCAAACCAGAATTTACAGATGTTGCATCGCACACTAATATTTTCCAGGCATGAAAATCATCCTGAAGTTGCTTAAGTTTACTGAAAAAGAATTTCAAGATTTGTCTTTCTGGTTTACTATCTTTCTGGTTTACTATCTTTCTGGTTTACTATCTTTCTGGTTTCGACTTACAGATTACACAATATGGTATTCCCTATTTTTGTATCTTTTCACCGTTAAAATTGAAGACAAAAATTCCACATTTTGGAGTTTTTTTTTTTAATTCATATTTAAGAACTTTTTTGTTATTGCAAATCATTTTTTCAGTCTTTAATAACTCACCATCTTTTTTTGACGGGGCAATCAACTGAATGCTACTTTCACCAGCGAACTTGTAATTTTCTTGTCTTGTTACATAGAGTCTGGCATAATTTGTATTTTCTTCTGTTACTCGTTTTAATTTCATCTGGAATATAAATTGGATATTACATTTGTTGTTTCAGCGTCTTCGACACCTGATTCGTCATGCACATTACAATTTTTTAATTACTTCCGGTTACCTTGAAGTATAAAAGGTGATCAGGTTTTTTTAGAGTTTTTAACAAAAAAAACCCATAGAATTCAATCAATTGACAAAATGTTCATAAAAAAAAGTGCTAGTGATAATTCAAGCATTTTTTGAATTATATAAATACCCGGATATGAGAAATACCTGGATATGAGAAATACCAGGATATGAGAAAACTATTTAAGCTAATGCTCTTTAACAAAATGTTAAAGAGCATTAGCTTAAATAGTTTTATACTCAACAACAGCAAATTAAAAAAAAAGTTATATGTGAAATAAAAACCCACCCAGCTCCTAAACTTTCGGGCCACAAGCGTCATCCCATTGTGCAGGAGCTTGTGTGCTAGGGCAATTCCCTCTTAGGATTCTTTCTATGTAGGAGCTGTTTATTTTTCCTTAGTTATCTTTGTATTAACCAATTGTATTTAAGATTCTATATCTGCCCAAATAGCAGCGCTCGTATGGGCCTGTGCCGGCTACGCCAGTTCTGGCGATCCAATTGCGAGACATAAAAACTCCATAAAAGGCACGTCGTAGCCGATATGAACAACTGTTGTGCCGTAAAAGATTCACCAGAGCTATTTTGACAGATGGCATCTGTCACTTGGTCTTTTTGCATCATCCCAGTCCTGGAGATCCAATAACGGGCCGATGTATATACACAGATGGCAAGCCAGAGACGGTTAGCCACAACTGGACTGCTGCTATCAAAATAGCCAGCTTTGGACTCTCAAGATGGTGCACAATGATCAGAAAAAAACAAAACTACGCAACTCATAATTTTACTTTAAAAATCAATAACAAAAACAGAATATTACTTATAATTATAGTTTCAAACTATTCTAAGAATGTTAACTTGTAAATTCCTGTAGAAAATATGGTAGTTGAACCCTTTCAAATAAATTGACATATTGTTATTAGAAAAAGATTTATTTTACAATTAAAAACTTTTACACAAATGTTAGAAAATTTTAAAAGTTCATGAGAACGAGTAGCTCACTCTTCATAATCACTCTCAAGCAAACTTTCGGAAAGGTTAAGTACAGGTGTTTGTAAAAGATCTGCGATTTCAGGTGACAATGGCTTTTTTTTACTAAACAGTTACATATATATATATATATATATATATATATATATATATATATATATATATATATATATATATTTAAAATACAATTCATTTGTGATTTTGATATTTATCTAGCCTTATCCCTTCAATCCAACAGCTGCAGAGTTATGCAAAGTTTTGTACTCAATTGATTTTGTCTTCTTAAGTCGTACATAAAACTTTAAATTATTGAATTTAACATCATAATAATACAATAAATTTATAATAATTGGTGACACTTCTAGATATTTTAAGAAAATTATGAATGAAAATTAGCTGTATTTCCTAAGAAGTAGTTATTTAGTTGCTATGAAGAAATCATTCTTTGGTAGCTGTAAAATTTAAAAATATCTTATGAAGTATTATTATATTTCAACTACACATTTGTTTACTACATTTTTAAGCATTATCATTATATTAAAAAATACTAGTTTTCTAGACTTGTTTTAAAGCTCATATTTTCTATGGAAATTTTTTTCTCTTATGGTTTTATCAACTTAGTATTGAATTTCTTTTAAAAAATTATTTTAGGTGTAAGGTATGGTAAATTTTATTTAATATTTTATTAATATAAACTATTAGCTTAAAGTTAAAGCCGGAAATTTAAATAATAAAGTTAATTTTTATTCTTTTATTGTTGCACGATTTTAGGCGAAACGGACTATTTTGTGTGGCCGAATAAATGAACGGCTCTATGAAAACTAAGAAACTGATGATAATGTATAAGTTTGAAATAAAAATTTTTCTTTTTTTGTTTAACATAACATTTTTTACAACGGAATATTACATATTTATTATATCATTACATATTTACGTAAATTTCAAATGTAAATATATTTTTTTTGTTTAACAAAACATATTCTTAAAGTAACATGTTGTGTGTTAACTTCTGTTTTTCGTTTTTTTAAAATAAATACGATAAAATGAAATACAAATTCTCAGTAAAACAAACTATAAATTTTAATTTTAGTTTATTTAAACTTGGTTTTTTTTTAATAGTAGTGAAGAAAAATTATTTGTATAAATTGTCATTTTAGACCAAAGAAATTCAGTTATTAGGTCTAAAATGATAATTACTAACAAACTTACAACTGTTGGCAGTTACCAACAAAGTAATTTATTAATTGCTTGTGCAGAAATCTTAAATTTCAAATAATTAGTATTTGCTATACAATTTATGTATATTTTAGTTCTTAACTACCCAATGCTGTGTGCTAGAAGGTTAATAAAACATCTGCATGATAGGCAACTGAGTTTCTTTTAAAGATAAAATATTTTGGCAACTTGGCATCGTGATAAAATTATTCAATTTCTGTATGCTGTAGCCATAATATGTAATAGCAAGTATAAGAGTATACAATACAGGTAAAAAAAGTATAGTAGATGATTTAAATATTTCTTTATTCAAAGATTTATCAAATAAAACATTAAATTTTTTTAAAGGTGTTTTTACATGCATTTATATCTTAAACTAGGAGTGATTATTCCTAAACTTTAAAAGATAATTATTAACAGTTAAAGATATAAACTTATATGTATCATACATTTTTTGACAGCATACAAAATGTTATCGAAAAGTTCCCTTAAATAATTTTTAAAGTTGTTTTGAATAACAAGTCAAAAGCAATTGACTTGATTATTGAGTTGGAATATTACAAAGAATAATATATAAATAAAATAATATATGATGTAAAAGTATTTATATTTTGTATTTAATATTCTTATTAAATAAAATATCCATTTATTACATTCATGTTTTAAATAATCCTAGAAGGAACCTCTGAGTTGTTTGTGTATGCATACAGTAGCGTGCAAAAGTTTAGAAACACATACTTTTTTCAGTTTTTAACGCATAACTTTTCACAAACTTTCTCAAATAACCTGATATTTTTACCGAATGTGCTCTATATTATCACAATTCAAAATCCATTTCACAAAATTTTTAAAACTCACCGGTCAATTAATTTCAACTAAACTTTGGCACGCTACTGTACATACATAGATACATACATACATAAATACATAGATACATACATACATATATACATACATACATAAATACATACATACATACACACACATACATATACACACATATATGTAGGTATATGGAGTTGCTTCAAAGAGTGGTCAAAGTGTAAAAGAAGCAGTCAGGCGTATGGTTTCCGCACTTTTTGAAAATGAGGCTTTTAAAAAGTATAATTGGTCAGGACAAGGAGAGCTTAAAAAAAACCATTTTGTGACTTGAAGTGACAACTTGTTATTCAGAGTAAGAAATCTTTTTTATTTTTAGAAAAGATGCATCCGAAAGTGATGTCCAAGAACCTGTTGTTCACTATTTGGTAGAGATCGTAACGGTGGCAGAAAACAAAGAGCCATAAGAAAATCTGCTAGGATAAATAGTTTTGAACATTGTTCAATACAAATCGTTAGGAATTATGTACACAGATTGATTTTACATTTTAGTTCTAAATCTTTCTTAAAGGGATTTTATTAATAAAAAAAATTTTAAAATAGGTAGCCCCTTATAAAACGTTTCTGAAGAAAACTAAATGTATATAAATCAATTTTTTTTGATTTTTTTTATATGATAACTTACATTATATAGTTATATTATAATTAATATCATATATACTATATTATAAATTTATATTACATATAAATTAGAAATCTAAAACTTTGTTTTGATTTTTGAGTGATATGTCCGTGCAATATGTAAAATTTTATACAGTTAACTGATGGATAGGAGCGTTATAATATTAACAATTTTCTGTTTGTGGCCCGTCACTGATTCTGCTCTGGTGAATCTGTAGGCCAGCATTGGATCTTTAAGGATATGTCAGTGGTGGCCCTTTAAAACGCCAGAGCCTGCAATAGTTAGCCAGCCCTGGACCATATTTAAGCCAATGTGCATGGTGGCACTGCGCCAGGTCTGGCAGGTCTGGTCATGTTCCGCAGCCAGAACCGAACCGTTGTCGGGCCACATGAACGTTGTGT
>QPEY01000098.1:669579-689802 GCA_014706445.1 Hydra viridissima | reverse complement strand
AATAATAATAATAATAATAATAATAATAATAATAATAATAACAACAACAACAACAACAACAACAACAACAACAACAACAACAACAATAATAATAATAATAATAATAATAATAATAATAATAATAATAATAATAATAAATAAATAAAACAATAAATAACTCAGGAAAATCACTTCTTGATTTTAATTCTTGTCAATTTTATTGAATAATTTTGAACTTCATTAAAAAGTTTGATTTGAAAGGACTTTGCTTCGATTAGTTATTTACTGTTAAACAAATTTTAATTTTTAATGTTCCATCCAAATTTCACATAACTTTTATATTGTAATCAAATCTTGATGTATTTTATCTGACGAAATGATTCAAATATAATGCTATTAACTAAACAGTGAAAAACTGAATGCTTTTTTAATACAAAGGCAATTTTAAATTATATTTCAAATGAATGAATTTCTGTCTTTTAGAAAATATCTTTTATCTCAATAAATCAAAATACTGCAGCAGCTATGCAGTTAAACACAGGGGTCAATTGCAGTTTTAGAAAACAGAACTCTAACAGAAATTGCAATCACTTAGACAACCAAACTTTACTACAAACAAATAAACTTTAAAAAAGTTGAAACTTTTCAACTCATGAGTATGATGTCATGAGTATATTAAGGTCTTGCATAAAAGATTTAACACATTTTTTGTCTTTACTACAAAAGAAATTTTAAGAAAGGCTTAAAAAATACCTTTTTTTTATGAAAATTTGTTTCTTTGAATACTTCTAACTCTTCTTCCAAATTTTTTAACATTTTGTCGTCGACTTCTTGTTCTTTTTCCAACTATAGTTACAACCATGTATAGAAACGAAGAATAAATTTTAAAATTTCAAAATTTCTTTAGAAGATAATTTATTAATGTAAATAATTATAAGTAAAAAAATTTATTGCAAGAGAAATAATTTCCATGTTAAGTAACCTAATGTTCAAGAGGAAAAAAATAGCTGAGACAGCAGAAAAAAATACTGCAGCTAAGTTTATGACAATTACTGTCGTGGAACACATTTATATTAGAGAAATAAAAATTAAATCTTTTGGTTTTTAATTTTAATTTTAAAAATCTCATTGATTTCATATCTTAAAATCACATTTGTGATGGTGAAAATGGGTTGAAATGTTTCTAACTAAATATTTTCTTGTTTTTTTTACTTAAATAAGTTATTAAAATCTTAAAACTAAATTTTAGAAGTATTTTAATTGATGTAAAGAGTAAACAACAATACCTCAATTTCTTTGTCTTCAACAATCTGAAACTGACCAGATAGTTCTTTAATCTTAACATCCATATTTAATATGTTGGGGTATTTCCACTCTGAAACCATTTTTCCTATATCTACCAAAAAACCAGGGACAAAACAAATATTAATATTTAGTTCATGATGTGATTGTTTTGCCACTGTAATATTGACTTTAACTTCAAAGCAAGCACCGGATGCAACCTCAAGAGAGATGTTAAAGCACGCAAAATGTATTTCAATAATGTTATCCATGACATACAGGAGAATATCTTTAGCAGCTTTTAAACCAGCTTTTATACTATGTTTGACTGAAGAAGCAACTGCCTTGCCTTCTTCAATTATATCTTTGGCCCGATTTAATATATATTGTGCATGATTAACAAGAGAGATGAGCATTTTGTATTTAGCATCATTCCACTGAACACAGAAATAGGAAAAGTATGAAAATATTGGAATAAATTTTATAACTTTTATTTAATCAAAATATTTACACAAATATACCTCTTGATGTAATGTTTTAGCTTTTCTCTGACTTTTGGCAATTTTTTGGTCAATTTTACATCCATAGTTACACCACAAACGAGAAAAAGAGTCAACTAAAAATGTTTAAAACAGGTTATCCTCTTGATTATAAAAAAAGCTTCAAAGTTTTTTCATTACGAAAAACTCAAAATTATACCATTTTTGCACTTTTCATGACACAGTGTTTCAATGACATCATCATAAGCCGATATCTTGTTTGCTGTCTTAGACATTTTCATCTCCAACCTTTCCAAAAGTTTTTGCAATCTGTCCAGTTTTCTATTGATTCTTTCATACCAAGATACTAAATCACCAAATATTTCAATTTATGTTAATGTTTTTTTTTATATATATATAATTAGTGATTTTATTTTTTTTTTCATTATTTGACATTAATTCTTAAAAATAAATATCTTTTTTAAAAAGTGTATTTGTAATATTTAATTTCTTTAGTAACTTTTTTTACTTTTACACAAGCAGGTTATCAAAATGTTTCACCTTGCCTAGCATCATTTTTTCTGGCAAGCTTTTCAGCACTAGCAGCATTTTTAGCTGCTGATGATATTATCTGATTAGCTTCTTTACTTGCTTGTGATATGGAAATACATGAAGCCACCTAGAAAAGAGATTTCTTTTAAAAAATTATCAGAATACAAATACAAAAATATTGACAGTATTTTTAGTTGATTGACAATAAAAGTTTAACAGTAGTTACTAATAACAACCAAAAAAAACAAACAAACAGATATTTGAACAAAAATCTAAGTAGAGATTGTTGTCAACATAACTCATTTTTTCTTAAAGTCTTTTTAACAAAAAATGTTCTCTTAGAAATAAAACAATTACAAAAATTTTTTTTACTAATTTTAAAATTTTTAAAGCTTTACAAAATCAAACTTAATAGCAAAGTTCACCATAAAATCATTCTCTTCAAGCTTCTTATTCTTTATATATGGTGTTTTTACAGCCAAGGAGGCTGTGGCAATGCCAAACAAACTGCCTTCTGCAGTGAATCTAATGCCTTTGTCACCAACATCAATATCTACTTCTGCAGATATTCCCAATATATCAATTCCTGCTTTAATGACAAACTTGGCCTGTAGGATAAAGAATGATTCTTTAAAACAAATAATGATTAAACAGCAAATACAAAGATAATACATGAAATATTACCGAAGTAAGACTCAAACTAATTAAAATTTTAGGACCCTCCCAATCTCTAGTGCGCTTAGATCGATAAACACAAAACATATTATGAAATAGACAAAATGGTGACAGCTGAACTTCAATATGAATTCTCTTCTCGCTAATTTGAATGAATGAATCAACTTTGTAACCAAGTATGTCTATTTCTCCTCGCAATGTAAAACCAGTTCGAATTTTAGTTTTAAACTGTGGAAGATCTATTCCTGTAAATAAATTTTTAAAAATATTTTAAAAATTAAAAAAGATTTTTTGCACAGAAAATAAGTCGATTCATGTTAAGCATCTCATACAAAATAGAAAAATTTTCATTTAAAAAAATAAAAACAACCACTGAATTACAATTGTTAATAACATTACGAATGCAGTATGAAATGATAAGAAAAGAAAGTTAAAAAAAGGAAGATGGCATACTTTAAAGTGGAAACCACCACATGAAAATAATAATCAAAGTTAACATTTAAGTTAATAATTAAATTAAAAATGACCATTTGGATTGGAGGTAAATGCCACTGTGAGTCCTTTTGGAAAACCAGTATCAAGATACACTTGTTGGAGATTTAGATCATAATTAAATGCTTTAGCAAATGCACCAAGTGAAAGTTTATTTATACTAGCATATATAAAACTATCCCAGGGTCTCAATAAATCAATTCCTATAGCTCCTTTTACTTCAATTGCTTTGCCAGTAATTCCCAAATTCATTTGACCATGAAGAGCTGGAAAAAAAATATTTACACAAAATATATATGCCTATAATATATGTTATTAACATTGATTTTAAGTATAGGCAAGTGTAAACTTTTGTTTAAATTAGAATATTTTTAAGTTTATCAGCTAAATTTTTTATGGTATATGTTTATATCACATATGATTTTAATCTTATCATGTTATCTTATCATGTTATCTTATCATGTTATCTTATCATTTTAACTTTTTTTTAGTGTTACCAATTCATAATTACATTTTGAAATTTTTTATAATTTTTAAAAATTTCAAATTTTTAAAAAATGTATCTACAATAGTACTGCAGAACAAAAGCAAAATAGAGTAAAAAATTGAGTATCAATTTTTAGGTTCAGTTTTTAACCAAGTGATGGTTTTTGACCTCTTTTAAAATTTTTTTTAACTTATAACATATATAACATAGTCATTATATGATTACATTCAGTAAAAGCTTAAAAGTAGTTTTATTTTTTCAGTTTTTCTTTAATGATTTTTTTTTCTTTGTTGATTTGAACTGAAATTTTTACATATGTTGACTTGCACCACAACTTATATTTTTAATTTACTATTTGTTAAAACCATATTATCAAAATATCATAAACATGCTAAAGTCTAGGAATGAGTTGACAATATCCTTCAGCTGATTTAAATGTAATATCTAAAGCTTAAAAAATTCCTTGTAATTTAATGATGAACCTAATACTTGGTAGGATAACCTAGTGTCAATAGCTACTTGATTACTGTGGTATGGAGTCTTAAAATTTTCTAAGTTTCTTTAATTGATGCATCAGATGATTTTGGACCTACCAACCAACTATCAAAATATTTCAATAGGTAATTTATAGGATTTTGGTCAGGACCAGGGCAATATTATCCATGGAGCAGAGGGAGAAAATACAAAATAATAAAAAAAAAACTTAAAGCTTTATTTATTGTTGATTTTTTAACATTGTATTTGTTTAAAGTGCACAGGTATTATTAATCATATTATTTTTTCATTTCTATATCATTTATAATTTATTCTTTTAATTTATTTTATCAAAGAAATTCCATTAAAACTATTATTTGAGTTTAAAGAATATATATATCTACCAATACTACTGTGCATAAGATTTATCACAAAACAGGACAAATTTATTTAAAGAAAACTTCAGGTAGCAATTTTCAACCATGAAAACTATTTGTGATGTGTATAAAAGACTCCTTAAGCAATCGCTGTTTCCAGTTTAGTTGAAGTTTACATTTCATCATGAAACAATTTACCCAATTCTTTTGATTCTTTTAAAGAATAACTAAAACAATTTTTTTGGAGTGATTATTGGAGGACTAGATAAGGTAAAGTCAGTGGCACAGATACAGTTTTGTCAACCAGAGAACTATATAAAAAACGAACCTTTGCTATTATTTTTGATAAGCTTTAATAGAGCTAAAAAAACACCTTTATTGATTTTTCTTATTATTTAAAATCATTTTATGCTGGAAAAGCAATCCTCTTCATAGATCTTCTCTTAATACCATAAAATTATGTTTTTAACTTAATTATTATGGTATTACCCCAATCGTTGCTTATAGTTACCCTAAACTTTAGGGTGAATACAATCTTTGCATGTTTTTATAGAATTATTGATGATACAAATATACTGAGAAAATTTTAAAGATGAAAGAGCTTTCAGCAGAAAAAGTAAGGAAGAACATTCAAAGTATGATAAAATTAAATTTTATGGTATTATCATTTATGGTATTGTTATTTATGGCCTTAGAACTTAAGTTGATCCATTCTAACTTCAATAGGACAAAGTGGATGTATAGTCTCTACCAAAATCCATCTCCAAACCATCATGCTTCTTTTACTATGTTTCATAGACGGTAATTGGTTCCTCAGTTTAAAAAACCTCAGTTTTTGGCTAGGAGGACAACAAAAATACTTTATTCTGTCTAAATTCAATAGCATGAATTTTGACTCATCGCTATGGAGAATATTTAACAACTCTTCAGGAGTCCCATATAAATACATTTTAGCAAACTTGAGCTTGACAATCACTTTTAAAAATAAAGAACTTATTTGCTGATCACCTACTAAACAAATTAGCCCAATGAAGGCATTTTTTTGATATGCCATCATTACATTTGCTTTGTAATACAAAAACATTTCTGCAAACTGTTGACTTTGATACATTAAAAATGTAATACTACTTTGCTATGAGTGCTTTTGTAAATATTTAAAAGTTTTTGTAAGTAAATCTTTTTTACAAAAAAATATTAGTTATTGTGCAAATCAACTTTTGTGTAAATTTATGAGTTATGGTGCAAGTTTACTGCAAAAGTTTCAGTTCAATTTAACAAAAGGAAAAAAGTTATAAAAAATTACCAAACTTTTGCACACTACTGTATCTTTTGTATATATAAACAAATAATGATTACTAACATAACATATTTACAGCCTTATAACTAACAGCATTCTATACTTAAAATGGTAACTTAACATACCAATTTCATTTGGAATAAACATGCTTGGTTGCAAAGATACAGTTATACCATTGTTGCCCACAGCAAAATTGGGAATTCCAAAGGGTTTATGCCACATACCTTCCATTTCCCCAGAGAGTTTTAAAGATGCAGTTAAAGTTACACCAATTGAAACTACAGGAAAAAAAAAGATTTGACTTGTTTACTTTATTTGTTTGCTTTGCAGAAGAATTTTAAGACAAATCAAATGGGATAATTACAGGGCACTTAAAACTATAGGAAAAACTGTCAAATAAAAAATATAGAAAATAAAAAGCCTCCTAAAGTAAGGCTATAAGTTGGTAATTCTTATTGATAACTAGTGAATATCATTTTAACTTTTGATATGAAAGAGTAAATTACATCTTTAAATCATTGATTTGATTAAATCTCTTAGTTTTAAATTCTTAAAATCAAATTTTTTTTGCAGCTCTTTTACAAAAATTGTGTCCAGTAAGACTATTTTAACATTTTTATTAGAATTCACATAATAAGTTACCTACTTTACAACTAACAATTTTACCCCAATGGTTGCTTATAGTTACCCTAAACTCTAGGGTAAATACAATCTTTGCATGTTTTTATAAATTATTGGTGATACAAATATACTGAGAAAATTTTAAAGATGAAAGAGCTTTCAGCAGAAAAAGTAAGGAAGAACATTCAAAGTATGATAAAATTAAAGCTTTAATTTTGTAATTACCCCATTTGAAATAATAAAAAAAAATTTCATTTTAAGTTATTGTTCATGCTTCTTGGACGTAATTATAATTTACTACTTTTAAAAAATTTTTTAAAGGAGAAAATTTAATGTTTTAGCTCAAAAATTTTATTACCTTTAAAAACCAGATTTTCTGGCTCCATATGCAAAGTAAGCTGTCCCTTTAATGAGAACTCAGTGGACAATCCAACAGTAATTTCAAAATATGCCTTATTTAAACGAACTTTTTCTCCAAAATCTAATGCACCACCATCATATCCAGCTTGAAAGAAAAATTCAGTGCCTTTAAATCCAGCATTTACAAATAACTTTGCATTTGGCTTCATTTTCTTCTTCGCCAACTCGCATAAACTGTTTTCATTACAATTTTCAGGCAACCCCAATTTTCCACTAAAGTAAATACCTGTAAAACAAATGACAATTTACCAAGAGCACATATTTAGTATTTGGTTATATTAGTTTATTTTGATCTGTGGCTTAAACTGTTAAGTTTTTTAAATTAATTAGATATTCAGTTTATTACACAGTAAGTTTTTTAACTTTTTATACAGATACATTTTTATTTACCTTATATTTCTCTTTTCACTATACATCTACTCATTATAAACATTACCTTTTCTTTTTCATACACTTCATTTTGCACTGGTGTATGGATGCTTTGATTTTTTAGTCAGCAGATTTTTTTGATCACTTATTTTTAATTTACTCTATTTAAATGATGTACTTTAAAGTATAGCTTTATGTGCTTAATGTTTCTATGGGTTAACTAGGGTTGTGTAGGTTAAAATCTAGTTCATTTTTTTTTGTCTCTGGACCATTCAAAGATTGATTGATTAAATTGATAATCAAGATGTAAACTTGCTGCTTTAAATATGATTTTTAGCCATTTTACATCCAAAAATGCAATCAAGAATATTTTAAACTTTATTGGTATTTCTATTTTGTTCATAATTAAGCTTAAGCTGAAATAGTAAACTAAAATGTACTTAAAACTAATAAATATATGCATGATAGTTTCCATGGAAACTTTGAACTAACTATGATTTTTCAAATGCTTTTCTTGTAGCATTTGGCAAGAGATTATTAAACTACTTTGCTACCCAGAAGGTTCTAAAATCGGCCTGAAATTCAAACTTGGAAAATCTACTAACTTTGCATTGCCAAGGTTTAGCAAATTTTGCATTTTTAAAAACAAAAAAAAAACATTTTATGATTTAATAGATGATTTAATTAATATGATTTTATTAAGAGTAATTTCTACATCATTAAAATGAGCAAGAGTACTTTCTACATCATTAAAGTGATTTTTAATTAAAAAAGTAAAAATTATAGATATTTGTGTTACATCAGAAACACAACTCAAATTTGAATTTGATTCTTATTAAAGTTTCCAATTCTGAAATGTCAATGTAAACTTTGGAAAACAAAACTTAATTTTTATTTTTTCTTTTAAATACAGAAATTTGCTGCAAACTTTGATACACAAAGTTGCATTGCATCACCATTTTGAAGTGTGATGATCAGTAAAATTAAAATTTTAATTAGATCAACAAATACATTTCAAAATCCAATAACATCATAAAAACACTATAAAATGTAAACAATACAAGCATGTTTTCCTATAAATTCTGATTTATAGAAATTCATTGTTGTGGTTGCATGGTCAATTCTTAAGATTATTGATTGAATATTAAAAGCGCCAAGCAAAAAATATTATTTTAAACTTTTGATTTACTTTTAATTGTTCAAGAAATATGTAAATAAAGTTAATTTTGTTTTTTATATTGTAGTAAGAAAAACCCAAAGAAAATACCACAAAATGGAGAAAATGTAGTCTAGAAAAAGTAAAACTTGTAATGTAGTTTATTTTAAATTCAGTTAATGATGTGAAAAGAAAAATCAGGAATGAGATAAAAAAGAAAATGCAGAATAAGTATACAGATAAAAAGAAAAATAAAAGAATTGCTGTACAATCAAAGAATAAGACAAGTCATTTCCTTGTCCTCAGTCAAAGTTAAATTTAAGAAAAGAGCAAAAGTCAAAACTGATGTAAGCCTTGATTTTGCAGAGAGTTATAAATGTATTGCTCAAAATGAACCAAAAAGCACTCATTATGGTTGGAATCCAACTTCATTTTTCCACTTAGCTGTAATAATCTCTTAAGTCACTTGTAGTCTTTTGCAGTCACTTGCAATTGCATCAGACTATGAAAAGCATTCTAAATGGCTTTTTTTTGCACCCATGCATGGCAAATTCATTGTTTTCAAAATTGGAGGATTTATCAATAGATATGTGAAATCCAAAGCATTGTCACAAAATGTTGAAGTAAGCACAGTATCATAATTTGTAAAAGCTGCAGATGTCAAGATTATTTTAGTTGATGTCATGAAAATTAAGAAACAACCAAGCGTTTAGATTGTCAAAGATAATTTCTATTTTATAGTGGAAAGTTGAGCAAAGAGCTGTAGGAAAATAATTCATGAAAAAGAACAAATAATTATACAAAGCCCATATGTGTATCAAAACATTTCCATAAGTGAAACTTCTGTTTAAAGTATTTTGGAATTTTTAATTACATATGCACCAAAATTAACCATATTAATAGAAAGATTTTAGCAACTGTTATGACTTTTGAAAAAAATTAAAGGCATTAAAATTCAAGTGTGAAATTTACAAATGTTACAACAGTAGCTATGGAATCCACTATATTCATAATATGATAACTGATCAAATTATCATTCTAAAAAGAATTTTTTATTCTAAAAAGGATTGTCTGAAAATTCCTGTAGATGGAAAATTTTCTATTCTGTAAAATAGGTCTAAGTAATCTTTCTTATTTTTTTTAAGAAAATTAAAGGAAACATTTTAGTTCAACAAAAAATTTTTTTAGCAAAGAACACTCATTACTACTTTGACAATAGAGTCTTGTTTGCTCCAATCTTCTCATTGTCATAAAAAATATTGTTAATCTGAAAATATTAGTTATGCTTTTTGTTATAAGTTAGAAAACTTCATCAAAGCATCTGATTTTATTTACAATAAAAGTAAAACTGGTTTAAATATCCTGTTGCAAATAAAAAAGCTATGTATTCAGTATTACTTTAAATGTGTTGACATTCTTGGAATATATTTATTGTTTGAATAAAAAACTCTATCTCATTATGTTACATAATGAGATAAAGTTTTTAAATTATCATACTGCATTACCTTTTTCTGGCTCCCTAATCATTTCCTTTAGATCTGGAAGTGTGAACAAATCTTTCTTAGTATTTGAAAGAACCAAAGCTAAAAAGTGATTACTATAAATCAATATTCTTAAAAATATTATTTTAAACAAAAATTCTTGTTTAAATATTAAAAAACATTAAAATACCAAAAAAAAGATTTGAAAATTTTTTGTTCCATGTTATGCAATCATAAAATGTGTTTTAAACTTATAAAAGAAACCTTTCTTATAAAATTTCAAAATGAAAATCTTACCAACATCTAAGTTAACCAGCCAATTTGTTCCACCAACTCTTTTGTCAAATAGACTGTAAATAATGTGATCAACTCTCACATTATTCATCATTACAGCCATAGCCATCTCAAGGTCTTCAACTTCAACTTCTTCGATTTTTTCACGAAATTGTCGCATTAATGATTCATTATGAGAACTACTTTTCATGTCTGGATCTTCTGATGCTAAAAATGTTTCATTAGAATATTTGCTGGAACTTTTGATTATATGCTTTTGAATCTTTTCTTCTTTATGAGATTTATCAGTTTCTCTCACTTCCCTCAATAAAAATGCTTCAAATTTTAAACCATCCCAACCAAATAATATTGGGTTACCATACACTCTGTAAAACAGCATTTTTTTAAAGTTCAGAATATTGTGTAAATATGAAAGCATTTAAACTCTTTTACTAACATACCATAATCAATTTTTACCTGAATTCTTGAGAAAGGCCTTCACCAAATGAGGCACTGAAAGTTAAATTTTGAATTCCAAAATTAAATGTTTTTGAACTGTCTACAGTTTTTTTAGCAAGTTTCCCCATATTAAATCCTTTCATTAGTTGAATAGATGTCAAAGCTGCCAATGAACCTATTAAAAAGATCAATATATATATATATATATATATATATATATATATATATATATATATATATATAGTATAGTAAATAAAAGCTATTGAGACAAAATAGATGTTAAAAATGATGATTGATTTTCTCTGAACAACTAGTAAACAAAAATTTTTTATAAGTTTGCAAATGTTCACATTTGCAAACTTATAGCTAAGTTTTATTTTGAAAAACTGCAACAATTTTATGATAAAAGATCTTTTTAAATAAGATGCAAAACTCTCTAATACTTTTACACCTATCATTTGTAAAATTTAATGTTGGTTTATAATTGGATTGTCTTAAACCATAGTGTACTAAGTCATTTTTTGCAAAGTTAGTACTTGAAATAAGGGTACCAAATCACAATCCAAGTGAAATTAAACTATCTTGCTTCTCAGCACTGTGAACTAAAGTGTTTGTTGCATTTACACAATAAAATCATACATAACACCATTTTTTCTCAGATGTAAGTTTCTTGACTTAGTTCTGTATAATTTAAAACAACTCAATAGTATTTCACAGTGGCATAGTTAGATGGGAACATACATTAGAGATGTATAAGCTACTTAAAAATCTATTCAGTTTTGTAATTAAGACTGTACAAATTGTCATCTCAAGATTAGCAATAATGATGCCAGATGATGACTATGTTGACAAAAAAATGACAGTCACACAATTAAAGTTTTAGAAATAACAAATAGAAACACAATTGTATATAAACCAATAAATTGATAATAATTCATTTAGTAAGGTTCTCTACAATTCTGTAAGTATTTTATGATTTTAAAAACAAGTCAAGACCAGAGACAAACATTAAGCAAATAATGACTGACAAAACCTATTTCATAGAACCATCAGAGTTCAAAATAAACACTAAACAACTTGAAGCTAAAATCCATTGTCTATGTTGTAACAATACCTGATTTAAGAAACATCTGCAGACACATAGAAAAGAAAGGTTGAGAAATTCTAATTGATTTTCTGAGAGAATTCAGCAGATTTCTTGAGATTTTTTGAGGGGAAAATTTATTTTGAAAGGTAAAAAAAAAAGTAAAAGAATACTTTCAAAGAAAAAGAGAAGGATCGAAAGGAAGCCCTTTGGGCTGAAAATGTTAAGTACTTTAATTGAGAGTATTTAAGTATTTTATATCATTATTATTTGTATTAAATTTTTGTTTATAAGCCCTATGCAGATCTAAAGTGTTAGAAATCAAGGAGTCTACTGTTGCATGAACCATACACAAACCACACGCATTCAAAGCAACCCAACTTCATAAAATCCCTAACAAAATAAACCAATAATAAGAAAACACAGCATCATAAAGTTAAACATTTGCAGCTCTTACCAGTTAATATATAATAAAAATAAGTATATTTTTATATATACCTTTTAAATCAAACTTATTTTCTATCTTTTTAATATGAATTTTAGCACATGCCCCAGCAAGTTGCAACTCAGCTTCTAATGCAAATTCAAAGTTCCCTTGTGCATCATAAGTGATTTCAAAGTAACCATGTTTCACTGATAAGAACTTTGTGCCAATAAAAACTTCACCAGGCATTGAAATAGCAATCTCAATCTCTTTGGTTTTTACATTCACATCATATTTCTTCACTATGATGTTAAAGTTGGATTTGAAAACATATTTTTGTAAGAGTGTAACTGCTTTTGGAACTAATGCAGCCAGCACATTCATGCTATCATAAAAGATGTCTTCTGGAAATTTAAAAGAAATTTTTTCTTCATTAACTATGATTTGCACAAGCATTTCTTCAGGAACATTTTCTAAATGATCTACCACTCCAATGTTTTTTAAATGTTGTTTTATGGGCAACTTAACATTAATCACTATTCCTTTTGTTAACTGTGTAGTGTTTGTTAAGAAATCTCCCAAAACTTCATTTAGTTGTGATTCTTTAATATTTGCCATGTCTTTGCTTGCATATTCAACAGATAAATTAATGAAAATATCTTTTAAAATTTTAACAAAACTCAAATCTTTTCCACTGATTTCAGAAATGATTTTTAAAGGGTCAATCTTTTTCAGCATTATTACAAATCCAACTCCTGCTAAATCATCTACTGGTTTTTGAATAACTAGGATACCAGAAATTTCACCAAATCCAGGGATATTAGTGATAGAACCCTTTGCAACAATTTCATAACTTCCATCTTCAAATCGAATTGCACTTATTTTAGGTTTTTGTATGACAGCATTTGAAAATGTTCCACCGCCTTTTAGTAGGTTTTTATTGCTTTTTTTAGTTTCACCAATAACTTTTTCACTGGCCACACTCTCACTGGTAAAAAGTTTCCAAATCTCAGCAACATTAATATTATCAGTAAAAAAACTAAACTTTGTCTCTGTTGATGAAAAAGCTTTTTTAGCTTCAAAAATAAAATGATGACTGGAAATTCTACATATTCCATTTAATTCAATGCCAATTTTTTGTATACTAAATGATTCTGCCAGATCTATATAGTTAAATTTTAGGAGAAGCTCACCTTTTGTTAACTAAAAAAGAAATGAGGTTATTTTCTGAATAAGTTTGAACAAAATTGATTGATTTATTATTCTCATAGAATTTACAAGTATTGCATTGAATATATATATATATATATATATATATATATATATATATATATATATATATATATATATATATATATATATATATATATATATATATATATATATATATATATATATATATATATATATATATGTGTATAAATCAGTTAAACCAATTGATTTCTAACCTCAAGTTTTTCTTGAATAATATCAAAGGATTTTGATGTTTTGCACTTAAACTCCACATCACCTCGAAAATCACCACAAGTATTTATGACAAAATAATCCACTTCAAAAACATTAGAAGGAAATACACTTTTTGTTAATGTTTCCAATTTCTTATCTGGTTTGTTGATTAAATGGTTGAATACTTTTCCCAGAGATAGTTTTTCTTTGCATGATTTGTCTGGTTTAAATGTCCATACACAACCATTTTTGGTATTATCTACAGAACACCCTAAAAGCTCATACTTCACACCAGAAGGTATCTTTGAACTAGCCAATGATATAAGTGTAGGCAATAACTCTAAATTAAAACAACTAAGAACTATAAAATTTAAAAAATGAATTTAAAAATTAATTAAAACATGTAAAAACTTACATATATATAGACACACATAAAAGTTTATTATGTTTGTATTCATCTCCTTATGGGTCAAGATTGGTACTGGGATTGGTCTTAGGCTCAGGCCCAGATTAAAGAGAGGATTATTTTTTCAGGCTTATAGGAAAAAAAGAAACAACCGAGGTTTAGATTTTTAAAGAACTTGCTAGAAAAAAATCCTAAAAATATAGTATGAGAGTGTAAAATTAAAGAGTATGAGTGTAAAATTTCAGTTAATATTATCAAAGTAAATTTTATCAAAATTATCTTTAGTAGAGAGATATTTTTAAAAAAATTGAAAGGTATTTTAATGTTTAATTCTAAATTTGCAAAATGAACATGCACCAAATAAAAAAGAAAGCTTAGTTAACTCTTTTGCTTTTATTTTATTTATTTATTTTTTTATTTGTGCAGAAATATTACACAAGGAAAGTCAGTTGACAATTTACCTACTAATACAGAAAAAAAGAAAAGAGGAGAAAAAATGTATTCATCGGGTGTTAGCTAGCAACAGCAGCTTTAATATAAAGTTTATCTTAAATTTTTTTGGAGTTAGTTTTGAGGTGTTTTTAGTTTAGAACAGCTTCTGCTGAAAAGATTTAAAGGTTTCAACATCAATGAAATAGTTAGTAACATGAGAAAGATATACACAGACAATGCTTAGTCAATCTTGACACGTATTGAAATATTATTTATAATAATATTCAGGATGAAACAGATATTCAATCGGAAAAAATATTTTTGTAAGACCGATGAAATAGGATTGTAAGTTAGATTTAATCCTCAATGAACTGAAAATAGAAAATACTTCACTATTTAATGAAGCAACCAGTGAAACTCCTAAGTGATTTTAAACTTTTTTTCTTTTAAAACTGTTAGAAAACGAATAACAATTATGATTCGCAATCGCTTTAAAAAAATATCTAAATTAATAAAACACATTAAAGATAATTAAGACATAAAAATCAAAAATTCAAATGTTTTCCAAATACTGTACCGCCTTAAGAAACTTACAATTCATAATTATAGTCGTAGTCTGGTGATCATGGTATTGACATTAAATTGTCAGAACTGTTTACTTGTGAATTCAGCTATAAAATCAAGACAACAAGTGCAATAGGGCATCCTGTACTTTTAAATTTTTATAAACAAAGTCGGCCCCAAGCTTTTTTTTACCTTTAGGTACACACATTAAAGGTGGACATATATAAATTTATCAAAACTAAAGCAACATTTGCAATAATAGACCTTAATTTTTGCAAATATTAACTCAAATGGGGGAGGGGGCAGGGAGCGAAATTTAAAATGTGGAAAAGTATCCCATGTGGATGATATAAAAAACGATTTTTTTTCATCAGATGGGATGTCAATAAGTAAGGAATTTTTCAGAAAATATGGAGTGGCGTGTAAGCCCCTTTTATACTCTATGTATAGGTCCCAGGTTTCATAAATACTTTATCTACAACACTATATCAAGGTTATAAAATTTAACAAACAACAGTTGAAAACTCATTTCTCTATCTCCATAATTTATTTTATTACAAGAACTAAAAATGACTAAAATGAATGTTAAAATAATTACAGGTCCTTCTTGCTATTAAAAAGAGGCATTATCGCTATATTTTCTGCTCTCGCTTGGATAAAACCATCTCTTCTCTCAAAAAGAAAGACTGCCTCTGAAGCTGCAGTTACCTAAAAAAAATTAGTTGTAAAAATCATAAGGAAAATTGTTTTTCCTTAACTGCCTTCTCAACTTCTTGTTCACACAAAAATACAGAACTATCATAGGGCACTCCAGGAATTTTCTAGATCATTATTGTTCATTTAACCGTTTAAGATGGCTTCATAATATTCTGTTCATGCTATAAGGTCAGTCAACGTGGTTGCATTCAAGTTTAAATAACAATCTTATATATTCTTGGAGCGTCCTATTTACTGATGTTTTTTTTCCAGAATTTTCTCAACAGCGAATTCCCTCTCAATTTTGTTTTTGCTGCAAAGTAATGTTTGCAATAAGATTTTAGAATGAGAATACCACGCTATTTTTCAATAGTTTTTTGTGCATTTTTCATCTTGAAGTTTGATAAGGGTGAGTTGGTGTTCAAGATGTGTCATGGCCCCTCTTTCCAACTAGGCTTTTTGGAACCACATAGGGAAGTAAACTGATACAAGAAACTTAACAATTAATTTTAAGTTTTTTAGCTCATCTCCTTCTAATCCATGTTTGCATACCCATAATAAAAATAAGGAAGAATCTGTGTTGAGCCACAATGAATGGACTATAGTGTCTGGTTTTTGGTTTGCCTAACTTTCAGCAAGAGTTCCTGAAATTACTGGTCTGGTATATTTTATAGGCATACTTCTGATTTGAAGATAAGCCAGGAACTTCAGATATTGGCTTGAAATTGTAATTTCTTTCCATTTCAGTCACTTTGGAAAGCAACTTCCCTTGGGGTCTAGAAAATCCTGTCTTTGAAGTTGTCTTACTATCAAGCTCTTCTATCAAATGTCAAAGGCAAAATTCTTTTGTGTGAAGTAATATATTAATACCAACATTTATGTATCTTCGACATCATACAAATTAGAAAAGTAAAATATTTCATTTTCAATATGTTCACCAGGTTTAATTTTTGATTTTTTAGATTTTTATGATTTCTTCTTTGTTTAAATAATATATTTACCGTACTCATCAGTCAAAGTGTAGTGATCTTCATTTTAAATTTGAGGATAAAATTTTTTAGCTTCCTCATTAAATGTGAATACAATGGTTTAGTCACTTTTTCCATCAAAGAGAATACAAAAACATCTTCAGACTTAAATCTCTCCAATAATCTGACTCTCTGACATAAACTTATCTTTAGCTCTATGCAATTTATTTTTGCCCAATAATAAAAGAGAGTTGATCCTGGAAGAACTAATGCCTCCACCAAATCCTTTAAATACTCTAAAGCAATTGCAGTAGTAGTATTTTAAATTTTTTAAAATTTTGCTTTAATTTAAAATCCTTACTTTTATCTAATACATCAGTAATTTCTATGCAATTAGAACATTTTAAGTCACTATTAGAATACCCTTCCCTGTTGTTATATTTTTCCAAAAACTCATATCTTCTTTTTAAATGGCTCTGACTTAACATCTCCTTTTATTTGGCCTTCTTTAGATACTGTTCTTACTTCTCTCTATTGCCTTTCATTTTTTGTTCTTTCTTCGCTCTATTGCTTTTCGTTTCCTTGTAATCTCTTTATAATCTTATGATCCTATCTCATTTGACCTTCTCCCCTTCTTTTGTTCTCTGCGCTTCAATAAATTCTAACTCTATCAAGGGAATCCTTGCTGATTTTTAACATATATAGTTGATGTGAACTTTTCTTTCACATTTCAGACGATGATTCATTACGGAAAAGAATAGAACATTTGCAGTTAGTTATATCAAACAGTTTCAAAATACACTTTATTATGTTGTCAATTTCTTTCTTTTTGGTTTTCTGCGAATATCCTGTACATCATTGTCCAGCTAAGGATGCTTCCTGAAACATAGATCTAGCTTGAGTTGATGTAAAAAAACACTTCTTTAAAGTATTTCTCTCAAAGCAAACCAACACCAAATCAAGCTGGATCTATTTTAAAACTAACATTAGCATCTAGTACTAGTAGCATAAACTTGCTCTTCAAAAGTATAATTATCACAATACCACAATCAACAGCCATTCTATCAAAGCTCTTATTGGTAATGAAAGTTCAAATTCACCCTAAGCAAATTGATAAGCTCTCATTTAAAGTATGACCAACTTATAATTCTGCTGAAATGGAATCCACTTCCTTATCAACCCCAATTTTGGAATTTGTTTTGTTGATATAACAATTCATGATTCTAAATACTCCAATGTAAGACTCCAGATTTTCAGTCTCAGCACTGAAGTCAGAGTACCTCTTCTTGTTGGATTTGCTACATTAAGCGTAAAGTCTTTGAACTTGTTCGAAAAACTTACATTTCACTTTAAACCTAAAATCATTACAAGCCATCGACTTCTGTTACTACCGAAATATCGAATCTAATTGCCTCGGAGCAATCCACTGTATATCATTTACAAGAGCCGGATGAGACTGAGTCATTTGATCCCCCCTGAAGATTGACCTCACACGTCCATGGAAATCGAAAACGATATTGTACTCAGACAATCAACTCGAACCCGCGCGCGAAAGCGAATCGTTTGCACTTTTATACAATTGACCGAGTTACTTGAAATTTAAAATATCAGGGTGAACTTTTTTATGTTATTAATATTTCTTCTTATTGTTTAGTAAATTAGAAGTTATAAGAAGTCTCTTCTCTTTTACTGCGGTTCGAAGTTATAATAACTCGATTTATTTTAAAAGACTGATGTAGAAACATTATTTATTATGATTCTTTACTAATAGAAAATCAAGCGTCGATGTTATATAACTATCAGGCGCGGGTTTAGCTTTTTAAAGAAGTTAGTTAAGAAATGTTAACGCTTCTAGGTATAGAGAGGGACGGGGGATGAAGCCCCCTTCAAACGAGGGGGCAACTTCAATTTGCCTTTTCGTTTGTTGAGGGGAAAAATTTAAGTTGCCCCCTTGGGTTCAAAATTTTTTTAAAAAAAAAACAACTTGTTTACAAACTCTTACAAAAAGGCTCAAACGATGTTTCATTACGGACGCTAAAACGAACATCGACCATTGGACCTGCTCAATCTGCTAAGCTTTAGTCCCTCTCCCATCTTCGTAAAGTTGTCGTAAAAAAATTTCTTTTTCTTTTCTACAAATACTATCATGATCACTACTTAAAGGAGCTACTATCTCTAGTTCTATCAACTAAAATTCATTCTCGCTATTTAGCAAAGTCTGAAGCACTAATTATTTCAGACACCCCTTTTTATGAATTTAAAAAAGAAGCATAGGTTAGAATTCAAAAAGAAACAATTTAATAAGAATTTATACGATTTCGAAATCGTCAGCCAAATAAACGGGCCAGGTTAGGCGCGCCGAATATGGTCCGAAATTAAGCTACCGATAACAAAATTAGAATCCACTTTACAAATCTCTTCTTAAATTCGGAAGCCGGTAAAAAACGAGCAAGATGGGGACTTTATACTTATAAAAATTCCTTAGATATCGCTAATTTACACCCAAAAAACCACAAAATAAAATTAATGTATTTTTTTTTAATTAGAAAGCTTTTTAATTAAAAAGTGTTTACCAAAAAAGATGTTAGTCGACGCGCCTAACAAGCCTAACCCGAAACCCGCCCCTGACTTTATTCCATTTGAAATAGATCTTGAATAATAGGTAAAGAAAAAAAGCAATTATTAATCATTGACAGCCTGAAGAACTTTTTGTTTTTTAGTAAATATTTTTAAGGTTTTCATTTTGCAGTAGGGATGGCAAAATCCCGGACATTCTAAATCCCGGGATTTCGGGGTTGAGTAATTTATCCTCGGGAAATCCCGGGAAATCCCGGGATTTGATAAAAAACAGAAACAATCATTTGCGGTGAAGCATATGAAGAACAAAGTAATCATCAAACGCTGAAAAATGATTAATTTATTGATAATATAATTATATTAACAAGGAATTATTCATTTTTCATTTTTTAGTTAACTAAAATAGTTCATTTACTAATGAACCTAAGTTATTGAAATTATAAAACAATTCATTAAAAAGATAGCACAATATAATAAAAATAATAATTAAAAATAATATGAATGTAAATGAATATACAAGAATTTTATTTATTTTTGAAAGTACCACTTTAAAAAACTGATAGCGACAATCTTTTCGTCGTTTAATCGCGTTCGATTTTTTAAGCATAAAAACCCAGTTACACTTTCTACCCTTATAGGTTATAGGTTAAAAATATTTACTTAAGTTCTAATTTTTTTAAAATTTCTAAAGTTCTTAAACTATTTCAATTTACGTTTCTTTATCAGATCTATAATTCAAACTGAATCTGTTACT
>QPEY01000098.1:624423-659177 GCA_014706445.1 Hydra viridissima | reverse complement strand
GCAAAAAAACTTAAAAAAAATTGATAAAAAAAAAAAGGTACAAAAAAAAAAAAAAAAAAAAAAAAAAAGGCCAGTTGAATGTAATCGTTTTGCAAATGTTTGAAGAACGCTTATTTATAGAGTAAAATCTCACAACGCTGTTTAAAATGAAAATTTTCCATCTTAAACACGTGGGGGGTATAATTTAAAGATTAATCATATTGCTTCCTGAATCTAATTAAAACAAATCGTTAGTTGTATTTAACTTTAAAAAGGTTTTTTTTTTTGCAATTGTTTTACTTTCAAAACTTACAAAACTGTTAGAGACCATGAAGCATACAATAATTGACAAGCATAGTATGTTGGCATGGTCATTTACAATGCGGTAATTAGTTAAATAGTAAAACCGCAAGTTTTACTATTTAACTAAAAAAAACCCCGCGTTTTGTATTCACGGACTCGCACCAGCAAAATTTACACGTGAAAAGCGGATTATGAATGTAAATCAAATTGCGGAGAATTGTTGACGTTCGTTGCTTATGTAGGTATTTTAATCTTAAAAAAGGTTTGCAAAAAATCATATCTAGTATCTCTATGCTGATACATTTAAAAATTTTATGACAGCGTAAAATAAATCTAGTGAGTAATTCTTTTGTTTTAAATAGATTATTTGAAAACTTTTTCTAAATTATTCGCTCAATAAGTTCGCAAACTTATTTCTTAGAAAGTCGTGCTAAAACTCCCACTGTAATTTCCTTAAAGGTTAATACTATATTCTATAGTTCTTTCAGTTTTTCCTTATAAATCTCTCTGTTTTTCCAACTTCTTTAGTCTCTTAACCATCTTCGCTTTTTCTCATGTATTTTGTCATTTAGTTTTATTGGTAAAAACCGTTAATGCATATTTTTACCAAAATCGTTCTTCTCTTTGTTTATGCAACGTTAAAATTTGTTTGATTAGTGTTTTTAAATGAATTTTTAAATGAATTTAAAAATAATAACAGAAACACCTTCATTTGATTTTAATATTTTCAATAACAAAGTTTGAAGTTGAAACCTACGATAAAGGTAGAAAAGAAGCGCATGCGTACAAATCAATTTAAAAGTGACAGGTGAACGCTTGTAACATTTTCTAAATATTAATAGCTTAATTGTATTTTTAAAAAAAAATTCGCCTTTTTGAATAACTATAGTTCTTAAGTGAAACTTCATATTATTTCATAGAAAAGTTCAAGAATCAAAAGTTGTAAAGTTTAAAGAGATTCACAATGACGCATAGCGTCACTTTGCTCCTCTTATAGCGTGTTCCTTGCGTACTTTGAGTTTTCTAGAAACATTTCGTTAATACTTAAATACGTGAGAAATAAATTCTTCACTAATTTAACAAATGATTGCACAACAGCGAGCAGATTGTTGTGACCCCCTGAGCACAGTGCAATAAAACATTGATGAGTTCACTTTTGACCTGTCAAACTGCTTTGCGTCGCTTTAAAACTTCATTGTAAATATTTTATAATTCAATCCAAGTACTTTTGCTCGACAAAATCGCGAGTGGATTTTGGAAAAGTTTTAGTTTTCAGTATGTTTATGTGAAGTGAATATGTTCTTGAGAATACACACCAAAAATTTTGCCAAGTGAATGTTAATTATGCATAACAAAGTCAGAAATTTCGAAGAAAAGAAAAAGATAAGTATTGTGTGAGGTAAAAATTACTGATTTATTAACGTCTTGCTATTGCGTATTTGAATGTGTATTCAATCGTTGAAAACACGGGGGTAGCATGCTAGTCGAGGATGACGCGTTTCAACGCGGTCGTTCTAAACGAAATTCGGTCTAAATATTTTTTATGTGACTGATGCTGAAAACCTTCAAAGTGATGAAGATGAAGCCGAAGTATTCGGGTAAGATTTGTAAAACTTGGTAGCTATTAAACTTTGTATCAAATGCAATTTACCTTTGTGTTACGTATTTAATGCAGTCCTTGCTGCGAAATAAAAATCAAAGATCTCTTATGCCAGTAAGTGAAACAATATATAGAAAAATTTTCTTCGATTCTTTTTTCATATATATATATATATATATATATATATATATATATATATATATATATATATATATATATATATATATATATATATATATATATATATATATATATATCTGAAAAACATATATTAATATAACAGATCGAAAAGTTCACACTTGCGAACAAAGCCAATACATAGCAGTAAAAGAATTTCCGTATTTCGAACTTTACATAAAATTTTATATTTCACCGATAAATTTGTTTCCTCTTGTTTTCTTTTCTATTCGCGGAAAACGTTTTTTTTATTATTTCATTTCCTTTCATTTTTCATTTTAATTGTCGTTTCTATTGTTTCTCTTCACACAAAGAATGAAATCGATCGAAGATCGAAGTTGATAATCCATCAGTTTTTTAGTTGAGGTTTGATTTTTTTTTTTTTTCAAGTTCTAAGAGGTTTTTGTAAATGACTTTTTTGCAACTTTTATTAACAATTCAATTCGTTTGATGTCAATAAAAAATATGCTCGGAAGGGAACGAGTACACCCGTTATGAGTTTCTTACACATAAAAAGCTTTAGTTTCTTAAAACAATTAAAAGTAGCGGACTGTTTAACCTGCTTCTTTTATTGGTAAGGAAAAAACGGAGTGATCACTTTTTCACCTTGATAATCCAACATCAACAACGATAAATTCAATCTCAAAATAAAGTTTAGAAAACTGGACATCCACAATAACAAAGATTAAATTTGTTAATCTTGTCGATTAACTAAATTAATATTTGCTATTGTGGATGTCCAGTTTTCTAAACTTTATTTACAACTTGGTTTTTGTATTTTACAATCGTTAATGTGTCCTCCGTTAAAAAAAAACAATTGAGAATGAAAAACATTCAAAATAAACCCGATAAATAATCAAAAGTTAAGATTCTCAACATGGAAGAAAACAATATGGAGACCACCTTTATACTTTTTTAAAATAAAATCCAGATAACGCTTTAAAAATGGTGTACTTTTATTTAACTCTTTTTTTTTTCGTCTGTTTCAAATCCTACGCACGCCTTGTCAGTAGAATTAAGTGCGCAAATAACGCGCCGATCACTGGACACTATCGAGTTTCAAAATAAATAAAGTTATTAAATAAATAATTAACAAAATAATTTTGCTTGTAAACATTTTTCAAAAAAAAAAATTTTAATTCGGTCAATTTATTATTTGCTGGATGATTTCTTCTTCACACACATTTGTCTCCCTAAATATATACTGCAAACGACAGTTAAATCGTGGGAAAGAGCAGGGGTCATTCTCATTGGTGAGTGATTTTCTCATAGTTTGTTTACATAAGAATGCTAAAAGAAATTGAAACAGCCGATAATTGAATATCAAAAAATCAGCTGCAAACCGCTTTGTTTAGATAGTAACGTTTAGTTTCTTAAAGGTTTTTGTTTTTTTATTATTTTTTTCTTTCCAATAAACGTTTGCTAATCAAACAGAGTTAAGTTCTACTAGCCGAACAACCGATTAAACGACAAGATCAGGGTAAGTCTTATGAAAAGCATTTACGATTACATTTTTTTGCAAAAACTTTAAAATTGTGACGCTCAAGTCTCGCAGAACAGACTTTGCAACTAATTTTTTTTCTTATCGATACCGCGTAAGTGGGTTTTATGACGGGTTATTTCGCAACTTCGATACTTCTTTTGTTCTTTTCCTTTTAGCTGTTAGAAAAATTCGGCTTTCTCTTTCTTTACGGATCATCGCTTTTAGATTTTGCGGTTCGATGTACAATCATTGTTTAATGGGCAAACTTTAAGTTAGACGAGACTGGCTCTTTCCTAAAATACTGAAGTGGAGTTTGATGTGTTTTCATCGGTCCTCTCAACCAATGATAGGAAACATTTTAAATTTTAAGAAAACGTAAACAAAATTTACACATGTTGAATTTTTAATTTTGCATCCAAATGATTTTCTTTTTTTTTTTCTTGTAGTTTTGTTGTGTAAAGATCTTTTGTATGAATAATGCGTGAAGTCGCATTGCTATAAATAATCGAAGAAAAATTCTTTCACGAAATTTTGCATCGAAGCTACGTTTATACAAATAAGTTGCCAATTGACTAAACAAAGAATTTTCAAAGCTTATCAGAAGCATGCGTAAAAGTTGCGCAAAATTTTTGTACGAGTTTACTTATGCTCAAAAAATTTTTTGCTTCTTAAGACGTTTTTAAAAAAACTTTTAAAAGTGTGGAAAAAACGCGGAATGTTTATTAAATTATTTGGAATAGTTTATTTTACGAGTGTAAAAACAAGTTTTAATTCTTTTATAGATTTGGCAAATAAAAATACTAACATAATGTGTTGCCCATTTTGGTTCTCCGCTTCTTGTGGGGACGATGCACATACTTTTACATTCTCGAAGGTGATACTATCCCCTGAAGAAACACAAACATACCAGGTTCCATGGGAGGAACAACAGAAATCTATAGCAAAACAACAAAATAAACGCCTGTGTTTGTGTTGGTGTTGTCTGTGCACTTGTTTGTGGTAAGTTTTAACTTAAACATAATGGATTTGGATTATATATGTATGTATGTATGTATGTATGTATGTATGTATGTATGTATGTATGTATGTATGTATGTATGTATGTATGTATGTATGTATGTATGTATGTATGTATGTATGTATGTATGTATGTATGTGTATTATAGAATATAAAATAAAAGATATTTCATGAGATTTAAATTTATGCTACATAATGCATAAATATATTTTATAATTATATATATTCTGTAATATTATACTAAACATTTAGTAAACCAGTTTCAAACCGACGTAATCGTAGAGTGTCGAACAATAAAATGGAGAGGCGCGCAGTATGCTATAAAAAGCTGATTGGTTCAATAAGGTCAGTTCTATAGTTTATGACAATAATATGAGCGTCCATTTGAGTTTATTACCTTAATACCCACTTTCAAAAATTTAGGCCGAATATTGAAAAAGTTAAACTGTGGTCAACAAATTTTGAAGCGCTGTTAGGCGACGAAGGTAATTGCATTTTAAAGATCGAACTAAAAATTTGTATTTTTTTTTTTTTTTTTGCTTAGTTTTTCCTTCGACAAGTTTTGAGATGCTCAATGTAAAAGCCTCTTTTCTTTTTTTTTTGCTTTCCAAGATGGACGCCTTCTTTTCGAGATGTTCCTCAGGCAGGAACATAGCGATGAAAATCTGCAGTTTTGGGTAGAAGTTGACCGTCTCAAATCAATACTGAAACCAAACGAGAAAAAAGCTAAAATGATGCATATATACTTCGAGTTCGTGCGTCCAATGGCAGAGCGGGAGGTATGTTGATTTGCATTTCTTAAAGAACTTGCCCTGAAAACATGACACGAACGGAACATACTAGATAAAACTCTTCTGTGTTAAACTCTTGAATTGTTAGTTGTTTTCGACAAAAACTCATTTAAGTAAAACTAAGTTGGTGTATGTACGTGTCGGTCCGACCCTGCATTAAGTGATGGAAAAGTGCCATTTTATGTTAAATTTCTTTCTTAATTTTCCAATAACAAGAATGTTAGAATTTAAATGATGATCCCATCTGATTTAGTAAACTTGTTAATGAAGACCTGCGTTATGGTTTTTCACAACCTTAGTTTTGTAAATCAATTGATCTTTGTTTTTTACTGAATTATTTTAATTTTTTTCTATAAATCTTTCTGTTGCTTGTACTTAAAATAATTATGAATTTTTTGGCCCTACAAAGTGAATTATCAATCTCATTAAAACATTTTCTCTTTACATTCAAAATGTGCACATAATATATTATCATAATTATTCGTGTGTATACTATTATTAATCGTTTGATTGTTTACATTCAACATGCGTCCATATTACACATTATCGTTTAGATTCTAAATCAGTGTTTCCTAAACTTTTTTGTTCAATTCCTCCTTTTAACTTTTTTTTAGAAAAATATAAATATCATTCCCCCTGGTACTTGAAGTTGTAAATTAGAAGAAAGACATTCCATATTTAAAAAATACCATTTTTAATTTGAATTTAAAACAATGCAACTTATAAGTTTCTTGCACACAAGGTCTTTAATATCTGGCTCAGTTAGAGATGGTGCGTTGAGATGAAGCGGTGTGAGCATCTGGCTTCACGTGTAGTTTGTTTTTGTGTTCGGTTTTAACGATACTATTTTGGGTAAAGCTAAAAAATTAGTTTTCATATTTTTATAATTTAAAGTAATTGTAAATGAATCTTCTCTCTATTTAGATCAATCTATCTTCAACAATTCGTAAAAAGATCGAAGATGAGCTATCAAATAACCCTCCAGATGGCGTATTTGATATTGCTCAAAATCAGGTAATTTTTCTGTTTCTTTTGAAAGCTATTTTATGTTTATCTATTTTGCTCATTCACAGCTTCATTTACACTTTTACATACAAAATTCCTTTTAGGTGAGCTTGCTTATGTATCGACAGAGCTATCCACGTTTTCTTGTTTCCGATTTGTTTAATGCTGTTATACAAAGTGCTCACACTGCTAACGTTGGAAAAGTTACCTGATCACTTAAAGCATGTTTTTGCCTTGTAGTGCAAGCGTTATCCACTTTGCTGGTTTTATTGAAAGATTTGAGCAAATATTGGTTTTGCGAATCTTTTGAATATACTTGCTGTTTTAAAAAGAAAAGCTAGAATACTTCGCAACAATTCAACCGATTTAAATGTGTACAAACTCGAAAAACTTTAATTTTCCTGTTTATATCTTAAAATCGCGGCGAATAAAAATTGTTCCGTTTCCTTTTAATACTTCAAAAATTTGTTTTTCTGTCTCGTTTATCAAGCAAGTTAAAGCTTTTAAATAAAAAGAACCGTAGTTTCAGCTCTAGATCACTTGAACTTTAGTTTAGAATATCTCGTCGTTTGAAAAGCTGATTAGTAAAAAAGGATTTCCTCAAGGAATTGACTTTTAATACAAAGTAGTGCAATTGCGTTACGATTAAAGAATATAATTGTATTTGTTACTACATGTTAGATTTGTTTAAGATGATTTGTATAGAGCGAGATAAACTGAACTGAAGAATTTCATCCTGGAGTCCTCGTTCGCAATAGAAAGCATGTTCATAAAACAGAATCAAGAAATCTTTTTTGTCAATCAATAAATAAAAATTGAAGTAGTTTTTGTTAACGCAAAAATTAAAAATAAAGAAGTGAACGCATAAATTATAAATGAAAAACTTTTTTTTAGGAAAGTCTAACTTGTCCTCATTACTGTTGTACATTGATTTTACATTCCTTAATAGAAAAATGTTTTAAAGATATCTGGGTACAACTTATCTAAATTATAAACCACCACATTTTCTTAAAAAAAAAAAATTATTAATGAATATTTTAAAGTAGTGGGTTAATTGGAGACTGTTTTGTGAAACATGATCCTATTGATGCGTGCAAACCACAAAAAATTTGGCAAATCATTGAGAATCGACAGCATTATGAGTTGAAGTTTATCAGTATTAAAGTTCGCGGTTTTCTTTTCACCGATACTGTCATAGTAAAAAAATAACTGCCCAGTTTTTGCCGTCTGCTGATATTCTTATACAGAGAAAAAACACAGTACTGTGCGAGAAGAAGCAGAGTGCATTAGACATGGTTAGGCAAGAGGATCTGCTGTTTGAAAGTCGACTCGAATTTTTTTTCCATTGAGTATATTAGATTCAATGCAATTCGAACGAGAATTTAAAATATTAAATTTTAATTAAAAAATAAATGTCTCTGACGATTATTTTTGATATATTTTTTCTAAATTTATTATTTTANATGTATGTATGTATGTATGTATGTATGTATGTATGTATCTATGTATGTATCTATGTATGTATCTATGTATGTATGTGTATTATAGAATATGAAGTAAAAGATATTTCATGAGATTGAAATTTATGCTACATAATGCATAAATATATTTTATAATTACATATATTCTGTAATTTTATACTAAACATTTAGTAAACCAGTTTCAAACAGACGTAATCGTAGAGTGTCGAACAATAAAATGGAGAGGCGCGCAGTATGCTATAAAAAGCTGATTGGTTCAATAAGGTCAGTTCTATAGTTTATGACAATAATATGAGCGTCCATTTGAGTTTATTACCTTAATAATACCCAGTTTCAAAAATTTAGGCCGAATATTGAAAAAGTTAAACTGTGGTCAACAAATTTTGAAGCGCTGTTAGGCGACGAAGGTAATTGCATTTTAATGATCGAACTAAAAATCGGTATTTGTTTGCTTATTTTTTCCTTCGACAAGTTTTATTAGATATGCTCAATGTAAAAACCTCTTTTTTTGTTTTCCAAGATGGACGCCTTCTTTTCGAGATGTTCCTCAGGCAGGAACATAGCGATGAAAATCTGCAGTTTTGGGTAGAAGTTGACCGTCTCAAATCAATACTGAAACCAAACGAGAAAAAAGCTAAAATGATGCATATATACTTCGAGTTCGTGCGTCCAATGGCAGAGCGGGAGGTATGTTGATTTGGATTTCTTAAAGAACTTGTCCTGAAAACATGACACGAACGGAGCATACTAGATTAAACTCTTCTGTGTTACTCATTCAAGTACTCATGTAAACTCATTTAAGTAAAACTAAGTTGGTGTATGTACGTGTCGGTCCGACACTGCATTAAGTGATGGAAAAGTGCCATTTTATGTTAAATTTCTTTCTTAATTTTCCAATAACAAGAATGTTAGAATTTAAATGCAGATCGCATCTGATTTAGTAAACTTGTTAATGAAGACCTGCGTTATGGTTTTTCACAACCTTAGTTTTGTAAATCAATTGGTTTTTGTTTTTTACTGAATTATTTTAATTTTTTTTCTATAAATCTTTCTATTGCTTGTACTTAAAAGAATAATGAATTTTTTTGGTCCTACTAAGTGAATTGTCAATCTCATTAAAACATTTTCTCTTTACATTCAAAATGTGCACATAATATATTATTATAGTTAATCGTGTGTATACTATTATTAATCGTTTGATTGTTTACATTCAACATGCGTCCATATTACACATCGTTTAGATTCTAAATCAGTGGTTCCTAAACTTTTTTGTTCAATTCCTCCTTTTAACTTTTTTTTAGAAAAATATAAATATCATTCCCCCTGGTACTTGTAGTTGTAAATTAGAAGAAAGACATTCTATATTTAAAAAATACCATTTTTAATTTGAATTTAAAACAATGCAACTTATAAGTTTCTTGCACACAAGGTCTTTAATATCTGGCTCAGTTAGAGATGGTTCGTTGAGTTGGTGCGGTGCGAACATCTGGCTTAACGTGTAGTCTGTTTCTGTGTTCGGTTTTAACGATACTATTTTGGCTAAAGCTAAAAAATTAGTTTTTATATTTTTATAATTTAAAGTAATTGTACCAATTTTCACTTTCCTTTAAAAATTCAAAGTTTTCCACTGGGAAGGAATTTCCCTCCGTTTTGGAAAAAACTGTTCTAAATGAATCTTCTCTCTATTTAGATCAATCTATCTTCAACAATTCGTAAAAAGATCGAAGATGAGCTATCAAATAACCCTCCAGATTGCGTATTTGATATTGCTCAAAATCAGGTAATTTTCCTGTTTCTTTTGAAAGCTATTTTATGTTTATCTATTTTGCTCACTCACAGCTTCATTTACACTTTTACATACAAAAATCCTTTTAGGTGAGCTTGCTTATGTATCGACAGAGCTATCCACGTTTTCTTGTTTCGGATTTGTTTAATGCTGTTATACAAAGCGCTCACACTGCTAACGTTGGAAAGGTTACCTGATCACTTAAAGTTTTTGCTTTGTAATACAAGCGTTATCCACTTTGCTGGTTTTATTGAAAGATTTGAGCAAATATTGGTTTTGCGAATCTTTTGAATAATGTTTTAAAAAGAAAAGCTAGAATACTTCGCAACAATTCAACCGATTTAAATGTGTACAAACTCGAAAAACTTTAATTTTCCTGTTTATATCTTAAAATTGCGGCGAACAAAAATTGTTCCGTTTCCTTTTAATACTTCAAAAATTTGTTTTTCTGTCTCGGTTATCAATCAAGTTAAAGCTTTTAAATAAAAAGAACCGTAGTTTCAGCTCTAGATCACTTGACCTTTAGTTTAGAATATCTCGTCGTTTGAAAAGCTGATTAGTAAAAAGGGATTTCCTCAAGGAATTGACTTTTTATACAAAGTAGTGAAATTGCGTTACGATTAAAGAATGTAATTGTATTTGTTACTACATGTTTACTTAGATTTGTTTAAGATGATTTGTAAAGAGCGAGATAAACTGAACTGAAGAATTTCATCCTGGAGTCCTCGTTCGCAATAGAAAGCATGTTCATAAAACAGAATCAAGAAATCTTTTTTGTCAATCAATAAATAAAAATTGAAGTGGTTTTTGTTAACGCAAAAATTAAAAATAAAGAAGTGAACGCATAAATTATAAATGAAAAACTTTTTTTTAGGAAAGTCTATTTTGAAAGCCTGCCCTCATTACTGTTGTACATTGATTTTACATTCATTAACAGAAAAATTTTTTAAAGATATCTGGTACAACTTATCTAAATTATAAGTCACCACATTTTCTAAAAAAAAAAATTATTAATGAATATTTTAAGGTAGTGGGTAAATTAGAGACTGTTCTGTGAAACATGATCCTAATGATGCGTGCAAACTACAAAAAATTAGGCGAATCGTTGAGAATCAATAGCATTATGAGTTGAAGTTTATCAGTATTAAAGTTCGCGGTTTTCTTTTCACCGATACTGTCATAGCAAAAAAATAACTGCCCAGTTTTTGCCGTCTGCTGATATTCTAATACAGAGAAAAAACACAGTACTGTGCGAAAAGGAGCAGAGTGCATTAGACATGGTTAGGCAAGAGGATCTGCTGTTTGAAAGTCGACTCAAATTTTTTTCCATTGAGTATATTAGATTCAATACAATTCGAACGAGAATTTAAAATATTAAATTTTAATTAAAAAATAAACGTCTCAGGCGATTATTTTTGATATATTTTTTCTAAATATATATTATTTTAAATGTTTTTAGTATATATATATATATANATTATATTTTATATATTTTTTCTATATTTATTATTTTATATTTTTAGTATATATATATATATATATATATATATATATATATATATATATATATATATATATATATATGTATGTATATGTATATATATATATATATGTATACACTAATCAGCTTTTTGTGTAAGAATATATATATTCTTACACAAGCTGATTGAAAAGATATTCTGATTGGTTGGTGACTAAGAAATCTAAGTTTACATGCTGATTTATTAAGTATAATCACTTTTGTTGATTTTTGAGGTCAATAGAAACATCGAAGAAGGTGCCAATAATTAAATTTGAAATATTTTATCGTCATGATTACAATCAAAATTGTTCGGGATAATCAGTATTTCACTGCATCCAGTATAGAAAAATATTGTTACTGCTTCGTATTTCTCTTAAGTGCTTCTAATTCACTTGCCATGTTCTTTCGAATAACTTCATTTAAACGAGCTTCTAGCATTTTTGCTTCTCGCCTTGCAGACTCAACTTGTCTCTCTAAAAATGATGTGTCTTGCAAATCATCGTCAAATCCACAGGGCACAATCTTTCCGGGACTTAGCAGCAAATTGATTTTCTCTAAGTCAGAAAGTGACAACGAGGACTCCTTTTAAAAAAAAAAAAAAATCTTTTAATGAATTGGTACTTAAATGGCTTCTCGATTAAACAGAACACAGAGGGGGAATAATACCTTGCATTTTTCCAAAGCACTTTTAAGATCCTTCGAGATCTGCTCGGTGTTGAGCTTAATAGCTTCTGTCTCAAAGAGCACATTTTTTAGCAGTTTCTCAGTGGATTCTGTTAGTCGGCTAACTATTTCTTGTTCCTGAGAAGACGAGGTTGGTTTACAAGCGACTCCACCTTGATCAGCTATCACCTGAAAGCGATCATTGCATTCAATTAATTAAAAGTTAAAAACAAAGACGTCATAAGTCTCGCGAGTTTTATATTCACCTGAGTCGGGGAATGCAGTATCGTGGATGTTGTGCCAGCATCACTTTTTAAAATTCTAATAGGTTGGTTTTTTGGAGTACTCTTTATTTTCTGAACAGTCGGAGGAGATTTTCGTATCGAAGGAGGAGAATTTTTTCCTTTCTTCTTATTCTTAGCAGCTTTTTTAAGACGTTCATCATCAGTCAACTCCGTTGTGTCTGTTTCAACTCGGCTGACTAAAACCTGCAATTAGCAATTAACAACAGCTATATTATCTCTCATTTGTTAACACCAAGCAATGAACGTAAAGCAATACAATTTTTTTACCGTAGAAATTTGTTCAAAACCATCTTTACTTTTCTTTTTTTTCTTTTTATTTTGTTGTTTTGAATGAACACCGACTGCTGTTGTATAATCACTAAGACTTAAACCTCCTGCAATGCAGATGAAAATAAAAACAAAACCTTGTTTGACCAAAAACTTTCGAAAAAGAGCAAAGCTAAAAAAAAAAAAAACACTATAAAAGTTGAAAAAAATCAGTTAAAAAAAATCATACACACCCCCGTTAGTAATTGATGGAAAGTCGTTGCTAAAATCATCAAGTTCACTGACACGTGAAGAGGGATTAGCATAAACAGATAGCTGTTGTCCCACAGGTAGCTGCCTTGATCCACTGACGGTGGTAAAGCCGTCTGAGAGTATGCTGGACTTAAGAGGTTTAACGTGCGCTGTTGGCTTCTTTGCTGTAGCTTTGACTTGATTTCCAAAAATAGGTGATGACTTTTGTAGTTTTAACGGCTCAACAGAGGATTCTTTTGCGGATATTTGCAGTGGTTGTTGTTGATGGTGTTTCACTATAATGTCGTCTTGTTTACTTTTTGATGGTTGGTTTCCGCTGACAACAATATTCCACGATGCCATTCCCTGTTGAGGCTGGTGATTTTGCTGCTGTAAATTGTTTGTAGAACCCTTAAAACAGAAGATGATTTTTGTACCAACTTCGTGTGCAAGACTCCTAGCAAATATATTCTCACTTTGTTATTTTACCTGGTTTACATTTTCTCCTGGCAAAGGAAAAGCCATATTGACTGCATTAACTTCCTTACTCTCATCTAAATTTGACAATCAGTAAATAACGATTTAAGCTTATTAAACAGAACTCTAAACATTAAAACCAAATACTTGCTATTTATACCAGAGAGCACTTTTGACCACAAAATACTAGGATCTTCATTTTGTGTCACAGCTGCTAAGTTGTTGAAAGGAAGAGATGTTGATCCAGAAGTAAGATTTGAATTAATGCCAGTATTTTGTAGAACGGGACCTTGACCAGTTGATGTCATACTCAACAAAGTAGAAGCAGGTTGAGGTATAGCTTGAAATGGAGGATTAGACCCAGAGAAACCAGGTGGAGGTGGAAGACGTGTACCTACAAGAGTGTAAAACAAATGTCCCCATCACACCATATCAACTATTAAGAGTAAGAATCACAAAATAAATTAATAGAGCATATTAACACAGTTTTCTATTTTAACATAACTATTATTGTAAATAGGTTATTTAATCATCAGCTGAATGTAGCTGTGGAAAATTAACTCTTGGTTTTATTAATCAAGCTTATTATTGTAAATCGAGCTACATTTATCACCTGTTTAGGCTCACCAACTGGAGCACTTATAAAAGATTTAGATTAAAATACCACACATTAACAGCACAATTATTGTAAAATGATTGTTTTTAACAAATAGAGATGAAACTTAAAAAGATTATTGCTTTAAAAATTTTTATGGAAAAAACTTACTGCTTGAATTCATCCATAGTGATTGTGGAATTGGTGTGTTTCCATGAACATAAGCCGATGATACCAAAGTACTAACTGTTTTCTCTGCTTCATTACAAATAGAGTCTGCAAAAAAAAACCCAGTTAAAAGCAATTAAAACGTTTAGTGAAAATAAGTTTAGATAATGCATGACCACTAAATCTATGTGCATAGTTCACAAGGGCATAAATTTTTTTACCAAAAAAGAGAGAAAGATTTATATACAATTTTTCTCTGTTTATTATAATAAAATCTCAATCTTTTTTGATAATTTTAACTCTTACAGTTTTTCTAACTAGAGAACAGGGGGCGACAAATCGTTTTTTTTTATGGACGTTGACGTTCGCATCTTAAATTATTGACGAACGTCTAATTTAAGAGATACATGTCAAATAAGTGAGTTTTATATTCAAATAAATTTTTATTCTAGTTAATAAGTTTGGATATATCAAAGATGCTTATTGAGTTTAATCAATTGTCATATTTTCAAAACAATTTTTCACGCAAGTGCGCGCAAATTATTGATTACTAATATGCCATGATTGTAAATTGTTATCTAATGATACAAAACTTTTTTTTTCAATTTAGCTCGTTAAATTTATATACTCATAAGATATACGTATAAACGTGAAGAAATTAAAATAAACGGAACTAAAGAAATAAATCGCAAAATGACGTCTCATTAATATTTATTATATCAATTTTTATACTTATATAAATGGATTAAGACTCGCTAGAACTTTTTAATTTATGACCATCCAAATGTCTAATACCAACTGCTGCGTCAATCCAATTTTTGACATGTTTTTGGGGCAAAAAGTCCTCAATTAACCAACCATCAAGCTTTATACGCATAATATCTTCTAAGATGTCGTCATTTCTTCTTCAAATCATCAAGTTCAAATGACATCTTTAGATAATTTTTTCCTAATTTGTCATATTGGAATAAATAAGGTTAAAAAAATCCAAACTTTGTTTTTTTGAACCTCATCTGTGTCCATAGGCGCCGAGTTCACGGGGGCAACAGGGGCAGTGCCCCCCCAGAAAATTTACACCAATAAAATATTATCACGGATTATCTCGGGGGCGAATAGATACTCTCGCCCTCATGATAATCCGTGATAATATATTATTAGTATAAATTTCCTGAGGGGGCACTGCCCCTATTGCCCCCGAGAACTCGGCGCCTATGTTTATGTCATACTGGCATAAATGAGGTTCAAAAAAATAAAGCTTGGATTTTTTTAGTTATGGGACAATAATTTGAGCATGAAAGGGTTAAAAACTTTAAGAAGTTTTTTATTATGCAAACAAACATTACTTCACTTTAAGGAAAATAAGAAAAAAGAGCACGTATTTAAGAAAGCAATCGTTAAGTTTAAGCATGGTTTTTTAAAAAAGTAACTGCAAACGCTGTTATTTTTAGTAAAATTTTGAATGCTTTTGTTAATGCATGCAAAAACCATGCTCAAACATAATTACTTTCTTCGTTCCATTGAAGAAATTAGTTTCAGCTTGGTTTCTTTTAAAGTCTTCGAAAATGCGTTTAAAATTTTCTTAATTGTTTTTTTATTGCAATTAAACGTTTTTTATAACGAATAAAAAACGATCAATCGCTTAATTATTTGGAAAAAAATTACTTAAGTAATGCATTCGTTTTGAAAAATTTTAAGCGAACGCCAACGTTTGTGTAAGGAAAAGTAAAGGAACATGACGTTCGTTTTTCTGTCTTTTTTTTAGCAGACGTTCGCACGTTCGTCGATTTGTCGCGCCCGGGAGAACCTTTTGACTTGGAAAACTAAGATTGATGTTGAACTCCTCTGAAACCAATGGTGTCTTGATGAGCATGACCGATGAGTTAAACAAGAATGGCATTGAGAATTCTCCAAATGATACCTATAGCTTTCCCCATTGAAAAATTATTAACTCTTCTAAATAGAGAATACAAAACCAAACAGAAGACACCAAAAACCGTTCAAGAATTTTGTAAAATATGGATTTGTCTAAGATAGTTGATAGAGTAAGTGCCCAAATGTTCATATTGTAAAAGTCATAAGATACAGATTAACAGGATATTGTAGGAATACAAATAAAAATACAAATAGTCAAAATTATAAATACATATATTAAAACAATGGGTCAGAAGGTGAGTAATTGAAGTTATAGGATATAGCAGCCTAGATGATTATCTAAAGAATCCAACTTGATTACCATTACAGATGCTAGATGTTTGTCATCAGGTGTACAAACAACTCTTTTTGGGCCACTGCCAGGCTTTCTTCTTACACAACCAGACATCTGGAACTATGAGATCACAGTGTAGACAATACTTAAAGACTTATTAGGAGTATTTGTGCTGTGCAATTCATGGGGGAGTCAACAAGTGCATTGATATTAAATTATTATATGAACTACAGCTTTGGTTACATAACTTATAAATAAGGTTATTTGACCTCAACTATTAAAGACTCTGCTGACCAAAAGTCAGTTACTCATCAGAAACAGAATTATAAGAAGCTAAGATGTACTTCCTTAAAAGGACAACAGTAGAGGTAAAGAAATTCAACATAACCAATTAATATTAGAAAATATTTAAGGAAAAAACGTTTCTTGACCAGCAAAATTTTGCCAGGCCAGCAATTCAAATCCAAAGTTGCTAATATAACAAAAAATATCTAGTACTTTCTGTTTTTGATTGGTTGACAAGCATTCTCCTCTGGCTCACAGTGTAGTGTAGTCACTGAAATTCTCTGGCACAATATGGTAGCAAGACTTTTTGGGGCAGAAACATTATTGAGGTACACATTAAAAGAATTCTACATCAAAGAAGATAGAGAAATTGCTAAAATAGTTGAGCAGTTACACCAAAGATCTACATAACAAAGGAAAATAAGAAAGTAATATTTCAAAAAATATTTAACAGGAACTTCAAGAACACTGATACACCCAAAATAGCTATAAGATGGAAGAAACATTGATAAAAGCCCAACTGAACTTAAGAAAAAAAAACAAATATTCCAGAGTAGTTCATTAAAGACAATTAACAAACATTCACTACTTGATTCAAAAGTTGGTTAGTGAGCTGTTCCCAAACTTATCAACTGAAACGATTTGTAAAATTATTACATACCAAGGAGAGAGGAGATACTGTACTATACTTAAAGCAAGATAGTTTGATGTTTAGAATGTATCAATATAAATTGTTTTGAAAACAATCTTTAGAACAAAAGAAATTGGAAAAGTCAAATAGAAAGCAAATCAAATTTTCAGAAATATTTAGATTGCGGTGTAGAGTTAAAAATGATTAAATGGAGAGCTACTTGATCCGCTACAATATTTCTCACTTAGAAATGAGTTGTATTCTGTATTGTTACATTCATCCCCTGTATTACACTGAAAAAAAAAAGATGTTGATGATCAAGTAAACCTACAATCATTTTTATGTGCATGAAATTCTACTTGCCAATTTTTTGAAAGTGAATTAATTTTTTCAAATATTTCAACTACCAAACCACTAACCCTGGGATTTCTATTATCTGGATTCATTCTCAGCAATTCTGATTATATAAATTAAAAATTTATAAATTCTCTTTTTTTGTCCTTCCTGTTTTATTTTTTTAAGAGCTTGATCAAATTATTAAGAAACATGTTTTAAAAAGTACTAAATATACCATAGGAACTTGGCAACTACTAAGTTAAGATCATTACAGTACTTTTTTTTGTCTTAAAGGCATTCAAAAAATCATAGCGATCATACATAATTAAAAAATAACCATTAAGGCACAAAACCCACAAAATGTGGTAAAAAAAAAAAAAAAAAAAAATCAAAACAGCTTACTTCCAAAACTGATATTTATATTTGGAAGTAATGCACGCAAGCCATCTTGCCAATTCTTATTTTCTGTTGGAGCATTGGCTAAAGGTGTAATGTTTAGTGGTGGTTGTGATACTAAATTAGACTGTTGTGAATGTAGCCTTTGAAAACGAACCTGGTTCATAGCTTCATGACTCTGTTGCTGCTGCATATGGGGAAAAGATGAATAAAAACCATGAGGTTGCATTTGCTGAGGAGAAATAAAGCGAAGTGGAGATGGATTACATACAGGATTAAGAGTTGTTGATGACATTGGTTGCTGAAAAGAATTAATCACTTGGGAAGAAGGTCGAGGTGGTAAAACTTGTTGTTGACCTAAATAATCAAAGATATAAATAAATAATTTAGTAAAACCTTGATGCTAATACTACTTTAAAAAATTTAATAAACCTACTATTGCCAAATAAAGAATATGAGTTTCCAGATACATTATTTTTTAAATTAGATGAAAAAGAAGATGGCCAAAATGAATCCCATGTAAATGAAGGTTGAGGAGGAGGATTTAGACCCTGTTGTTTTTCAATAGCAATTAAATCTTCTAATCCAGAAGTACTTTCTCTGAATGGATCAAAACCTAAAAAAAAACAAAATAAAAAATAGCTGGTTTATTAATCAATAACTTACTTTTTACCACCTTATCCCTTCTGCATAGAGAACATTTTACATCTGCCAGAACCAATTTATAACAGCCATTTTATTGCCTGTAATTACTGCTGGTGGTGTTATTTGCCATTTACATTATTACTTTAGCTTAATAACTATTGTCAGTAAACAGAAAAAAAAAGTTCTACTTTTAAACTGTATTTTTATACTTAAATAGATTTTAAAAAAAGGTTTTAGAAAATTCAACATAAACAACAGTAACATTTTAAAAGTTTGAATCAAGAAGCTTAATTAAAACTGCTGAACTTTTCTTTTTTCTTTTAATCTCTTTACTCAAACTTTAGAAAGTCTTTGTTTCAATAGAAATTACTAAAGTTTTATGCAACTAAGAATAAGTATTGAGTTGACAAGATTAGACAATTGAATGTGTTTCATGTTATCATAGGATATTCTCTGATAGGATCATCACTAATTCTGCATGTAAAACACAAAACGCCATACAAAAACTTGTTTTTAATTCTTTTTGATTTATTTAAGATTTTTTATAAATCTTAAAATTTATCTTAAGATTTTGTAAACTGTTCTTCCAAAAGTAAGCTTATTTCTGATTTAACAGTATCATGTGCAACCTATTGTCAGTACATGAAAATGTTCTTTGACCTTCATACTAAATGTCCTCTGACATGTATCTTAATCTGTAAAAAGCCTCCTTTATCAATACAAAAAACTATAAAGTTTTAAATAGACACTGTAAAGAATAACTTTCTACAAGTAGCATTTTGCTAATTATAAATTCCAATAAAAACATTTTACAGAAAAATCTGTAAAAAAATGGAATGAATAATATTTTTATAAACTATAGAATAAGATAAATAATAGTTTTTAAAATATAACAATTGAATAATGATCTGAAAAACAAAAATAATAAGAATAATATGAATAGAAAAACCAATCTTTATAGATTACTATAAAGAAGTGGAAGAAAAAATAAAAAAATCAATAAGAAAAATAACTCCAACATATTATATATAAAGTAATTGGAAATCATTACTCCATCAACAAAACAGTGATTTAAGTGATTAAAATTAGGAGAAGTTTAAGTCTAATACTTTTTACACATATTTATTGCATAACCTTACAAATATAAATATATTGGTGCTGATCCAAAGTTGGTTGAAAAAACTTTGGCTTTTTACATTAATTAGTAAAATTAAATAAAAATCCTCATCAAAAAAAAAAAAAGGTCAAAAAAATCAAAGAAATTAAAACAGTAAACCTAATTCATCATCAAAAGAATTTATCTTGAGATCACTGAGACCAAGGTCAAGCATGCCAGGCCACATTGTAAAACTGCTTGTTATTATTTCATCAGCTGATTGTAATGGCTCATTTGGAGCAGTTTCAACAGATGTTGCCCAACCTGCATTGTTCATAGAATGTTAAAACAATATGTTGATATATAAGATACTATTCAAGGCATATGCAACTATTTAATTAAAGAATACAACAAACCTGTTGAGAATTCTGGAGTCAATGAGTCACATTTGTTTTGTTGAGATAAAGAGAAATCTTCATTTGAAGAGCGCAAGCTTGACTGTCCAACTTCACTTAAACTCTTTTGGAATTTGGAAGATTCTGGCTGAGATTTTATAGATAGCATTGATTTATTATTTGTAAAAGATTTTGATAGTGATTTTTCTTTTAACACCTGATCATTTTTATTTTCTAAATCTTTTGGACAACTATCGCAACGGTCATCTTTTGAAGTCCCCCAAGATGCTTGAGAAGGCAATAATGAATCTGCATTTTCCATATCGTCTCCCCAATTATCAAGAGAAGATGGTTCAATATTCTCTTCCTCCAAATATTGTTTATTGCTGTTTGGTATTTGCTGCTGCTGACGCACTCTAGCAGCATAGTTCTCAAGGAGATTTTTTTCAAAAATCTGGTGCTTTCTGAATATAAAACAAATAAAAAAAAAGAAAAAACTCAACATAATGCTAACAGTTAACTTTAGATAATAATCACTTTCTATGCTTTTGAGCATTCCATACTTTTTGATTAAGAAAACATTTGATTACTTTTTTAATTGTTAAAATGGATGATTTATACATTTCTGTTGCAATTTATACTTTTCTTTATCAAAGTGATTAAATAATTTTTTTTGGAAAATTTTAAAAAAAGGTGCTAACTACAAAAGCAAAGTTTGTCTGTAATAGTTTCCTAATTTTTTAAAGCATAAAAAATTTTTCTACATATAATCTAATCTTGAACAATCAGCTTCCTAAACCAAAAATCTTGCACAACTGATCTCTTAGAAACATTTAATACTATCTAATTGGACATTTTTAAAGCTTTTGATTCTGTACCACACAGAAGACTTTTAATTAAACTTGTTCTTATCAGCCTTAAGTGTGAAGTTCTAAATTGGAATAAAGCCTACTTGAATCAGAATAAACAATGACTTTATATTAATTGTGTATGGTTGGTTGATCTGATGTTTTAAGTGGCATTACACAAACTTTGGTACTTAGGCCCCTGCTGTTTGTTATCTATGTCAATGATTTGAGAGTGAATCAGTTGCTGATAACCCTGGTGCCCAACTTAATAGCAAGAATTAAGTTACAAGTTTGGCTCAACTTGGTATAAAACTTGATCATTGTATTGAAGTTAAAACTCGATACTCAAAGATGTTGTGGTCATTAAAGAAATAAAAATAACAAGTTTCAGTTGTTGTTTTTTTAAACACTAATAGAAATAATAATCAAATAATAATAATCAAACCAACTTAAGAGTCCACTTTTGAATGAGATTTAGAATTGTATTTCTCAAATGATCTCAACTTTAATAAGCATGTTGAAATTTGCATCTCAAAAGCTCTCAGGATTCTTGCAATGCTCAAAAAAAAAAACATTTAAATTTGTAGGTAAAAATATGGTGCTAATGCTTTTTTAAGTCTTTATTAAGCCACATACTAAGTTTGCTCTAACAATTTGGTTGCCCTACCTAGGAGAAACTAACCTTCTAGAATCAGTAGAGAAAAGCAACAAAATGAGTTCCAACTCTAAGAAAACAAAATTATTCAGAGAGACTTGAAAAAAAACAAACTACATTGTCTTGAATTTAAGAGACTAATAGGTGACCTTATCCAAATATACAAAATTATCTATGCACTAGATATTGACAACTCACTCAACTTGCAGACAACTACAAGATTCAGTGAACTCAGTGAAAAGATTTTGCCAGAAGCATAATTTTTTATTCAATAGAACAGCAAAATACTGGAATCAATTCTTGTAAAACATAGTAGTACCATCATCAGTAGAGTTAATAAAATTTAGTCTAGAAACTTTGTTCAACCATAAATTCAGTAACTTACTTTATGTAACTGGTTGTTTAAAGTGTGGTCATTTAATACTACACTCACTAACTAATATCTAAAATATAGCATTGCAAACATTTTTTGTTTGTATGCATGTGCATGCATGTGGATGTTTGAGCATATATATGTGGGTATGTGTATGCATATATGTGTGTTTATATGTGTGTGTATATGTGTGTATATGTGTGTATATGTGTGTTTATATGTATATGTATTTATATGCAGTTTTTATTTTGTATAACTATATTGAATGATTAATTAATTACAACAATAAATCTAATATAATAGTGCAAAATGTTTATAAAAGGCATTGCATATAACAGGGAAAAGTTTGATCCAAATAAAACTGTCAATTCACAGGTGTGCTGAAGGAATACTTCTGCATACACCCTGTGATCAACATAAGCCTCAACGATGAAGAATGTTTTATCAACTGTGACCTTTAGAACTTCTCTACTTCATTTGCTTTTATAAAATCCTTAAAGAGATTTTTCCCCAAATAAAAATTCTTAAGACAACTGATATAAAATATAGAGATTTCTTTATTCTGATTTATGAAACAAGCTAAGAACAATTATTCAATCATTACTTTAAAAAATAATAGGTTTTCATTAATAAACAAGATCAAACAGCAAACATTTTACAAACAACCAAAAATGCAAGTTTAATTAAATTTTTAATAACAATTAATAAACAGTAAAAAATAATTTTCAATTAATTTATATTAAAATACCCAGCCTGCATATCTTCTTTAGTAAAACTGGCTGCTTCTTCTCCCACATCATGAAGATACATGCAGTCCTAAATTAATGATACTTGCTTTGTAATTATAAAAGCAAGACGGATAAAAATGTTTTACTGGAGACAATCAACATAAAACTGCTGACAAATCTTTTCAGTGTTCAAACTTTTCTCTATGACTTACTTGCTTTGGACATTGCATACTTCGAAGATAATGAGTACAATACTTAGTAGTTCCCAGGGATGCTCTATAAAAAATAAATTTAGTTCTAATAGTAACTCAATATAGTTGAATATGTTATATAATTTACAGTTTCCACATCGAGCCACATTATGTGGCGAGTGGGAGAGGGGATTTATTTTTTTAATAATTTGTCATGGGGAAAAAGGAGGGGGAGAAGAGGAAGGGAGAGGGGGAGGGAAGGCTGGTACATAGCACAAGTTGTGCTGAATTTAAAAGTAACTAAATTCATCAACAACTAACATCATTTTTACTTTAAATTCTCATTGGATTTTAAGCATAAAGTAATCCTGAAAGGCAAGTAAGTTTAGCAGCACAATTAGTCTGAGCCTATTAAATCCTCAAAGGCAAGTTACTTTAGCAGCAAAATCAGCCTGAGCTTCATTAAATAACTGTGTTCCCCATTTCCCTTAATCAATTTGATTTAGGAATATGGGGGGGGGGGGGGGGGGCACACTGATTGCTCTGAATTGAAATTCTGAAGTCCAATTAATTCAAAGACAACCTTTTCATGCTGATTTATACACTGGATGAACACNAAAAAAAAAAAAAAAAAAGAAAAAACTCAACATAATGCAAACAGTTAACTTAAGATAATTAATAATCAGTTTCTATGCTTTTGAGCATTCCATACTTTTTTATTAAGAAAACATTTGATTACTTTTTTAATAGTTAAAATGGATGATTTATACATTTCTATTGCAATTTTCTTTATAAAAGTGATTAAATAATTTTTTTGGGAAAATTTTAAAAAAGGTGCTAACTACAAAAGCAAAGTTTGTCTGTAATAGTTTCCTAATTTTTTAAAGCATAAAAAATTTTTCTACATATAATCTAATTTTGAACAATCAGCTTGGCTTCCTAAACCAAAAATCTTGCACAACTAATCTCTTAGAAACATTCAATACTATCTAATTGGACATTTCTAAAGCTTTTGATTCTGTACCACACAGAAGACTTTTGATTAAACTTGTTCTTATCAGCCTTAAGTGTGAAGTTCTAAATTGGAATAAAGCCTACCTGAATCAGAATAAACAATGACTTTATATTAATTGTGTATGGTTGGTTGATCTGATGTTTTAAGTGGCATTACATAAACTTTGGTACTTAGGCCCCTGATGTTTGTTATCTATGTCAATGATTTGAGAGTGAATCAGTTGCTGATAGCCCTGGTGCCCAACTTAATACCAAGAATTAAGTTACAAGTTCGGCTCAACTTGGTTTACAAATTGATCTTTGTATTGAAGTTAAATCTCAATACTCAAAGATGTTGTGGTCATTACAGAAATAAAAATAACAAGTTTCAGTTTTGTTTTTTTTAAACACTAATAGCAATAATAATCAAATAATAATAATAGCAATAATAATCAAACCAACTTAAGAGCCTACTTTTGAATGAGATTTAGAATTGTATTTCTCAAATGATCTCAACTTTAATAAGCATGTTCAAATTTGCATCTCAAAAGCTCTCAGGATTCTTGCAATCCTCAAAAAAAAAACATTTAAATTTGTAGGTGAAAATATGGTGCTGATGCTTTTTTAAGTCTTTATTAACCCACATACTAAGTTTGGTCTAACAATTTGGTTGCCCTACCTAGGAGGAAATAACCTTCTAGAAAGAAGTAGAGAAAAGCAACAAAATCAGTTCCAACTCTAAGAAAACAAAATTATTCAGAGAGACTTGAAAAAAAACAAAAAACTACATTGTCTTGAATTTAAGAGACTAATAGGTGACCTCATCCAAATATACAAAATTATTTATGCACTAGATATTGTCAACTCACTCAACTTGCAGACAACTACAAGATTCAGTGAACTCAGTGAAAAGATTTGCCAGAGGCATAATTTTTTATTTAATAGAACAGCAAAATACTGGAATCAATTCTTGTAAAACATAGAAGTGCCATCATCAGGAGAGTTAATAAAATTTAGTCTAGAAACTTTGTTCAACCATAAATTCAGTAGCTTACTTTATGTAACTGGTTGTTTAAAGTGCGTTCATTTAATACTACACTCACTAACTAATATCTAAAATATAGCATTGCAAACATTTTTTGTTTGTATGCATGTGCATGCATGTGGATGTTTGTATATATGTGTGTATGTGTATGTATGTGAGTATATATGTGTATATGTTTGTGTATGTGTATATATGTTTATGTATTTATATGCAGTTTTTATTTTGTATAACTATATTGAATGATTAATTGATTACAACAATAAATCTAATACAATAGTGCAAAATGTTTATAAAAGGCATTGTATAACAGGGAAAAGTTTGATCCAAATAAAACTGTCAATTCACAGGTGTGCTGAAGGAATACTTCTGCATACACCCTATGATCAACATAAGCCTCAACGATGAAAAATGTTTTTATCAACTTTGACCTTTAAAACTTCTCTTCTTCATTTGCTTTTATAAAATCCTTAAAGAGATTTTTCCCCAAATAAAAATTCTTAAGACAACTGATATAGAATATAGAGATTTCGTTATTCTAATTTATGAAACAAGCTAAGAACAATTATTCAACTATTACTTTAAAAAATAATAGGTTTTCATTAATAAACAAGATCAAAAACGCAAGTTTAATTAAATTTTTAATAACAATTAATAAACAGTAAAAAATGATTCTCAATTAATTTATATTAAAATACCCAGCCTGCATATCTTCTTTAGTAAAACTGGCTGCTTCTTCTCCCACATCATGAAGATACATGCAGTCCTAAATTAATGATACTTGCTTTGTAATTATAAAAGCAAGACAAATAAAAATATTTTACTAGAGACAATCAATATAAAACTGCTGACAAATCTTTTCAGTGTTCAAACTTTTCTCTATGACTTACTTGCTTTGGACATTGCATACTTCGAAGATAATGAGTACAATACTTAGTAGTTCCCAGGGATGCCCTAAAAAATAAATTTAGTTCTAATAGTAACTCAATATAGTTGAACATGTGTTACATAATTTACAGTTTCCACATCGAGCCATTGTGTTTTAATAAAATGAATATAAATATTGTAGTGCCTTATAGCAGCATCACAACCTAAGGTTGTGATGCTGCTATAAGGCACTACAATATTTTAAGGCACTACAATATTTTAAAAGGTTAAGCTCAAATATATAGGGTTGTCTATGTACCACATTATGTGGGGAGTGGGAGAGGGGATTTATTTTTGTGATAATTTGTCATGGGGAAAAAGGAGGGGAAGAAGAGGAAGGGAGTGGGGAAAGGAAGGCTTGTACATAGCACAAGTTGTGCTGAACTTAAAAGTAACTACCGTGGTGTGACCTAACAAAGTCCTATGCTGTAAGAAAGTCCTTATGTAACAAATGATAAATTTTGTATATTATAAAATAATTATTTTGAGAAAACACTTTTTGTTATTTTAACTAAATATTTTTGAAGAAACTTTCCATAAAAAAAATTGACTGGATAGGTAGAGAATTCGGCCTATCAGAGTTTTTGTTCAACTGAGATGTAAATATTCAATATAAGTCAATGCCATTTTGAACATTGCGTCAAAAATTGTATGGTGAAGATTTTTTATTGTAAAAAATTTTGTTGTTAAAAAACTATTTTGATCAATAATGGCTCATGAGCGTGGTAAGTTTGGAATTTGCATATAAAAACTATTGATTTACACGTAAAAACTAATATTTTTACGAAAAAGTTGATGTGGTTTTTTCCTCTTTTTTACCGTATACAAAAGAAAGTCCTAGCTTTACAAAAATGATTTAATTTTGTTTTAGGCCCAAAAAGATTTTACAAACCATATTCACAACAGGATATGGATGAAGTATTGGATAAAATAAAAAAGAAGACTATGACAATATATGCAGCATCTAAATTTTATAAAATACCTAAGACAACCCTTGTTTAACAAACACAAGTTCGAGCAAAGAGTCAAATAGAGCGTCCAACAATTTTTGATAAAAACTTAGAGGTTAAAATTAAAAATTAGCTAATTGATATGGCCAATGTTGGTATGCCAGTCACAAAGAAACTTCTTCTTAAGGGTGTATCTATTTTAGCACATAAAATGAATCTTGACCAAAAAGTAATTGACACTCGTTGGGCATGTAATTTTTTCAAGAGACATTCAACACTTTCAATTCGAAAGGCTCAGACACTTCCAAAACACAGAATACTTGTTTCCAAACAAGATATTAAAACGTAGTTCCAATAAATAACAGAGTATATGGATAAAAATGATTTATTGTCTGTGTTTGAGGATCCAAAACAAATTTGGAACCTTGATGAATCATCTTTTGATCTGTGTCCATCTATTAAAAATGCAATTGGACAAAAAAATAAACGATTGTATAACATCACTGCAAATAGTGATAAAGAAAGTTTCTCAGTTATGATAACAGTAAATGCAAGTAATTTATTTGCACCACCTTTGGTTTTGTATCCCTATGAACGGTGAATTCCACCAGAAATTGCAGCTGACTTTCCTATAGATTGGGTTATGGGTAAATCAGCCAAAGGTTACCAGATATCCCAAACATTTTATGATTATATATCTGGACCTTTTATTGAGTTTTTAAGGAAAAATAGTGTCCTATTGCCAATAATTCTTTTTTTAGATGGCAACAAATCACATTTGACCTTAGATTTGGGACAGTTTTGCAGAGAAAATGGTATTGCAATCATTTGTTTGCCACCTAATTGCACCCATTTTGCACAAACATTGGACTGAGTTTACTTTCATGTTGCAAAAGATATTTGGACTGACATAGTCAAAGAATGCAGAATGCAAAACCTTGGAGTTGCTCTACCAAAAAGAACATTTGCACCCCTGCTCCAGACTGCAATTGAAAAAACACAGAAAAGTCCAACTTTAACACCAAATGGATTTAAATGCTGCGGTTTGTGTCCTTTTTTACTAGAAAATTTGGATCTTACAAAATTCCAGTTAAGTGTACAAGAAAATGAAATTCAAAGGGATCCTAAAGAATCCGCTGAAACTCTGGTTATAGCCGAACTGTTAAGTCCAATTGATAAGGTAAAAAATGATTTAGAAACTGATATGACAGATGAGCAATAGAACAAGAAGCCTTATTTTATTACTGGCAGAAGAAAATGGACAAAATAGAGGGTGTTGATCCCACAACTCGAGAAAAGAACATGGTTCTAGAAATGCTATTAGAGGAAACTCCAGTAAGTAATGAGAACTTAACACAACCAGAATCAACAATTGCATATGAGATAGCTTTAGCACCAGTTCAAGGACCTTTGCAAGCAAAAGACAATATTTTCGATTCAATATTTGTTAGTCCAGAAGAATTTCAGTGTAAAAAAGTACCAAAACAAGCAACAATAGTTTCATCAGTCATTACATCTGACCAACATATAGCTAGTTTAAAGGAAAAAATCTTCAATAAATATATAATAGTAAACATTAGGACTATCTTTTTTACTTTTAGGACTTTCTTTTATTCCAAACAAAATTATAGTACTTTCTTTTTGTCATCACCTTGAACTATATTACAGCTTAAATCAAGACTTTTTTTAATGTATTCACGCCTAAAACAGGGTAAAACTGAAAATTTATTCATTATTCTACAATATTATCAAAAAGCAAGAATTCGAATTCGTTATTTTTTAGTATTAATTTGCTCTTATAAATTGAGATATCGAAAACTAGGACTTTCTTACGTCACATCACAGTAAATTCATTAACAACTAACATCATTTTTACTTTAAATTCTCATCATATTTTAAGCACAAAGTAATCCTCAAAGGCAAGTAAGTTTAGCAGCACAATTAGTCTGAGCTTATTAAATCCTCAAAGGCAAGTTACTTTAGCAGCAAAATCAGCCTGAGCTTCATTCAATAACTGTGCTCCCCATTTCCCTTAATCAATTTGATTTAGGAAAATGAGGGGGGAGGGGGGAGGGAGGGAGGGAGGGGCACATTGATTGCTCTGAATTGAAATTCTGAAGTCCAATTAATTCAAAGACAACCTTTTCATGCTGATTTATACACTGGATGAACACTTAAACTCATCATGGACAAATGCTGAATAAAAGAGACAGCTAAATATAATAGCCTAAATAAAGAAATAACAAAATATATATACTTGAATGTAAGAATGGTATAAAACATATTTTTCACCTTATTTTTAAAGGAGGTTGCATACTGTTGATAGAAAGTATTGCTTTAAGGGCATCCTAAAAAAATAATGCAGATATTTGAAACTATTTTTATGTTTTCAAAAAAGTTTTTGCTCTTATCATTTATTGTTACTTACCTCAACTTTAGTATAGGTAATATATGCACTAGCACTTGGACCCTATGACACATAAAACAAGAAAAACACTTAGATAAAAATATCAAGCCAGCTATAAAGAAAAGCTTCATGTAAAGAAAATCTTTTATGATAAGATTAAAAAATATTTTTAACATTAGAAAGGCATGCTATTTATTTCTGTATTAATTTCTTAGTCTAACTAGAACCTTATTTGTTTGTAAACTGCCATACATACATTTTAAATTGTCACTGGAATATTTTACAGTTTAGAAAAAAGTGGAAATCTTTGAAAAGCAACTAAGTAAAAACCTGAGGTCCAGCATAATTTGTATTTGGATTTATAACAATTTTAACTATTTTCCCATATTTTCCAAAGTACTCATGCTGTTTTAAAACCTGTAAAAAAATACAAACATTTAAAACAACAATAATGTAATTTACTAATCCATATTTACATATTATTTTAAAAAGTTTCTTAACCTCTGCATCTGCCATTTTTTTCGACAATCCAACAACAAAAACAAGATGCTTTTGAATAACGCTAAAGTAAAACAATAAGCAAATCAACAAAATCAAAATAATCTCAATAAAACAAGAAAAGAGTAAAAATCCAAAATAAATTCTCATTAAAAAAATGTTACATTCCTTGAAAGTTTAGTGTATTGAGAGTATATAAAAAAGCATCAATACCGAATATCAGAAAGATGTTGTCTTGTATCAGTGACCTTCTGTTTCCGCTGTGTCTCTACCTGCTTCCTTTCTTTCTTAGCTTTCTGAATTCTAGCAAGAAATTTCAATTTGTTCTTAAAACAATATTTTTATTTAATTTTTTTTTTGTTTATATAAAAAAGTTTTTTATAAATAAAAATCATAAACTTACTCATCTTGAGAAAGCGGACGGTACATGGCTGGGTCTTCAGTATAGGTCTACAAAAATTCAGTTGTTAATCCTCAAGAAATAGGTTTTATCTCTGATTTTTTCTTCAAATAAATATAATTGACTTTTTCAGTAATTTAAAAGTAAAATAACTTTTTGCTTTAACATACTTTACGACAAGCAGGGCACAAACCATTTCCATCTGTTTTTATTCTATGCCAACAAAATCTACAAATCTAGAAAGCAGACATATGTTTCCAAAAATTAAATTCAAAAAGCAAAACAAGGAAAATAAAAAACAAAAATTCAAAAAATGTTTTTTTTTTGTAATATTTTCAATTTTAAAAATCAAAACAATAATACTGATTTTAATTGGTTAGTTTTTTAAGCTAACAACTCTATAAGTTACTTTGTTACATTTTCAAACAATAAAGATTTGATTGGGTTTTTTTTGTCAGCCTTTGTAAGCCTGATCTAGTTACACCAAATTTATCAAGATTGAGTATGACATACAATTTCCAATCTTCGTTTTGCCAATCCTAGTTCAGATTGGCCAGTAAATTTTAATCATTAAATATTCCAGACAAAACATTTCCCCTACTACTCTGTAAAAATTAAAAACTAATTAAGGATGCTTGAATCTATTATAGATTTTAATGAAATAACAAGCATTAAAACTAACAAGAAAGAACTAAAAAAAAACAAGCATAAAAAATGTATAAAATATAACAATATACACATTCATTTATACATCACATGGCTGGTAAATTGCTTAGTAACCAATTAATCGCTTTTGAGCATTGTATCAAGGTCAAATTGTCAATAACAATATTTCTGAGTAAACTAATGCTACTCAGAAGTATCCCAGTCAGCTGTGTCTCATCTTATAAAAAAACAAAAAAAAACAATATTGCAACTGGTAACATTAAACTGGAATTAATGTATAAAAGTATTTTTGAAAAACACAATGCTTCCAGGTCAACAATATGTCTTACATTAAACAAAAGTCTTGATTTACTAGCTGCCAATTTCTATTTAAAACCCATTATCACCAATGATATTTGAAAGAGACTCAGGTTCTGTCAATATAAAAATTGGATACCACAGCAATGATTACTTTGATGTGGAGTGAAAAGAGTACATTTGAGCTTTTTTCACATGCAGAACAACTTGTACAGCAACTTTAGAGTTCAAACACCTGTAACTCAATCTACACCTAGGCAAATATCAAGCACCCAAACTCAGTGATGATATCAGGTGTATTTTCATAGCAGGATGAATTGGCTGATATTTTATGGAAAAGGGGGAGAAAATAATGCAATCAGATACAGACAAGTGTTAGAAGATCACCTATTGCCATTTATGACATGATACATAGATCTTTATGCAGAATGGTTCAGCCTGCCATACCCCCAAAATAGTCATGGCATAGTTGCATGGCTAAAATAATGAAATATTTATATGGCCTTCAAATTCCAAGATTTCAATCCTATGAAAATCTGTAGAGGACAGTGAATTTCCCTTGTCAGATTAAAAACACTAAATGCACTAAAAGATGCAATTTGACAAGTCTGGGTGCTGTGACGATAAAAAATAAACATCTATCAACAATAAAAAAGTTACCATATGAATATGTAAGCAATTTCATCATTTAATGCCATTTTAAAGGTTATTTGTTCTTACTTATTGATGATTGATGGATTATATTTAAAAGAAAATGCTTTTGAAAAAGTTGTGATTTGTTCATGTTTGTTGGTAACAGTATGTGAACCTGATCCATTACTACCCTTCATTGTGGTTTATTACTTAAAAAATAACAACTAACACCTGGAAAAATAAGCCAAAAAGCCAAAAAAAAAAATCCATCAATCAAACAAACAAAAATTTCATTAAAAACTTTTTCTTGGATTACTAAACTTATTAGTATGCTAGCATTATGTTAATTTATGCCATTCAAAATTTATTGCTTTTCCTAAACTAAAAGTGTACAGTTGATTTGCAGAAAAATACCTGATAGCCACAAGTGCAAGGATAGAAATGAAGATCATCTATCTCAAGCAGTTCCATACATAGTGGACACTAAAATAGTACAATGTCAAAACTTTTAACATTAATAAAACTACTACTTTTCTTATAAAGATAACTTTAAAAAAACAATGGAGATATATGAATAGTTTTGTTTTACTCTTTTAATGTCATTCTCTACATAAAATAAGAATGTTTTAGAAGATTTAACAAAAGTAAATATATTTTCTTTTGTCAAAAAGAAAAAATATAATATGTAATTTATATCTTTTATTTCCAAATCTTGTGCCTTAATAATATTTAGAGAAGTTAATTTTTACTTTTTGTTCAAACTTGATTTCAAATATTAAAAAAATTAATTTACTATTGCTTTTGGGTTTATTACAGGGTTAGAATTGATACCACAGTCTGTTTATTGCTACAGACTGTGAAACATAAAGCTTACTTCATTTTTAAATAGTTGTAGCAGTCAGGTTGAAATATAGCTATGTAAATATTGTAGCTATAATTCAATCAAATTACTACAACTGTAATAGTTTAAAGATTTCTTTGACTATTTTTAGAAATTTCAATGAAACAGAATAGAAAATAAACTCAATCAAAAACAAAATTTAAAAGCAAAACCAATTTTAAGGAGTTCCAAAAAATCCTTTTTGATTAACTTGTGTCAAATGTTTACATAATCAAATATTATAAAATTTTACACAATTAAACATTACACAATTTTACACTATCAAATATTATTAAGAGCTTTTGAATATAAAAGACTTCAGAATTATGTAATTCAGTAAATCAAATCAAGTGTAGTAGAGTAAAATTTATAATATCTAAAAAATATTTTTACAACATCAGTTCCTTTCTTTAAAAGTGCAGAAGAAAAATTATATATACTCTGAAGAGATTACTTTATTCAATGACAAGCATTTTAAACAAGAATCTATTAAAAGAAGCAAATAATAAAATTTAAATAAAATTGGACTTACATCTGGTGATTCCGGCTCAGACATTTACTACAAGATCTATATATATATATATATATACGTACTACATAATTAAACTTGCCTCATTGTAAATAGCCTTCATTAAATTCCTATCTAGGGAACTAAACTACATTAACTTACTAGATATTTTGCATAGATCTAAATTTGCCAATCAGAAAAATAAAATTTTTCATAGCATTTCATGGGATTAGATACAGTAGTTGTGATTCTACTATTTGCACACAAACAATAGATAAAACTTTTTTTTTTTAAAAAAAAAAAAATTTTAAAGTATTTATTAATAATAATTACAATCTTTAAAATCATTCTTTTATCAAGTTATATACAAGCACAAAGTTATGAGCTTATGTTTATAAACTCATAAAAACAATCCTATAATATTAAAAAGTTAAAAAATTTGAATATTTAGAAATCTACAAAGCTTTAATTTAAATGTGCATCATTATTTTCGGTCAATAACAATGATATTTTTACTATAAAACTTGTTTTAGCCAATCGAAATGGTGTTTTTACAACTTCGAAAATAAAGAAGCAGAAAGAGTTGGATCAATCTTTTTTTAATTAACTTTACTAGTACACATTACTCATTTTATAAAATATGAATTTGATAGGCAACAAATGAAACAAACTATCACTATGTACTATTTTTTTTAAAGAATGGTTATGACTAATTAAAAAAAAAACAAAACTTACTTGTCTTAATGAAAAATTACACAAATATAACTGAGATAATCTTAAAAATTAGTCAGTAAAAAATTATCGAAATTTTTATACGAACAAAACAAATTCTGCGGAGTACTGATGAAAAAAAGGTGCAACTAAATTTTTTTTTTGCACCAAGTTGGCACAGAATAAACAATGGCAAATGTAACCCATGGTGGTTTAGTAATGGACATTTATTATACGCATGCGTTACATTTTGCTCAAATGTTGGTAAACAATAATGTTCGCAAGTAAACAGAGAATAACCAATAAAGTTGCCTAAACTTCAAATTAGATTTATTTGTAGATATTTCTAAATAGTCTATAAGAAATGATGTTAAAACAATACTTTAGGTATGGTATGTGTCATCAAAGCTATCATTTAAATAATTTTAAAAAGAGAATAGAAGTAATACTAAAGTGAAACTTAGCTGTTTTTTTTGGCGAAGTTTGACCTGTGCTTACATTTTAGTCTATATTCTAAAGTTTTAAATTTTTTAGTGACTATCTTGATTTTTTTTTTGAAAATATAAAAGTTTGTGAATCATTTAAAGCAAAAATCAAAAACCGGTTACTTTTTTTTGTGATAATATAATGCTTTTAAAGATTGATAAGTTTTCTTTTTATTTGAAAGGTTAAAAATACTGACAGAAATATTATGTAGGCTTTAATACTGCCGTTTATTTTCTTTAAATCATTTTTCTTTTTCTTGGCTGAGCTTTTTTTTGGTATTTTTTTTACTGTTGGGTTGTTTTTTATGAAATGCTCATTCATTATGGTTTTTAATCTACTTAGTCCTTTCATATGGCAGTAGGTACTCTTCATGCGGTTGATTTCAGCATGAATACTTTCTCCCCTTACTTTCCATAAGTACCTAGTCCTACTCCCCATTTTCTAATGAAAGATAATGCATGGTACTCCAGCATATGAAGCTTGGGTGTGATTGAAGCGTTTGGCCAGTTTACACAGAAGTACTTCATGGAATCTTTGATTCAATTTTCTGTAACCAATAATATGTATATATATATATATATATATATATATATATATATATATATATATATATATACAAAATATATAATGTGTTGTTATAGTATAATAATACAAATACTCTTGTTCGTTTGAGAGTGCTCGATACTATTGAATAATAGAGCAATATTTATTTATTTATTT